>OZ023266.1:83604461-84079461 GCA_964006375.1 Tillus elongatus
CCTTATGACATCCTACATCGTCAGAAAAATCCTACCCCTGTAACAATATAAAAAGAAAATGTTATCTCCACCGCTATGGTCTCCGGGTGCATAGGGATGAACGTGATGCAAATCTATGTTTCGCGAGTGACCGAGTACATCATGAAGAAATATAAAAAGAATAAAAGAATAATAATAATAATATAAATACTGATAATATTATTTATAATAATATGAATAATAATAATACCAATAATAATAATAATAATCAATCCCGTTTCGAAGATAGGGGAGAAGCAGCAGAAGTGCTAACCACTCTCAGTCGAGGTGGTCGACTTGTACAAGCTGAGAGAGGTTCAGACCATTTCAGTGGTTACATTAGCAAATGACCTTGTAACATCGGACTGGCAAAAACTTACCTCAGTTCTCCCACTTACTACCGCTCATTTGAGAACAATGCAGAAAGCAGTAATTCTTGGAACATCTAACATCCATAGAAAAGTCCTACCCCTGTAACCATACGAAAAGAAAATGTTATGTTTACTGCTATAGTCTCCGAGTGGACAAAGATAAAAGTGATGCAAATATCTTGTTCCGTGACAGACCGAGTGCGCCACGAAGGAAAAGAAAAGAACAAAAGAATAATATCAATAATAATAATGATAATCGGACCGTGCTTACAGACCAACGGGTTGCCCACAAGAGGCCAGATATAATAATAGTGGATAAGTCCTGCAAACAAGTGACGCTGATTGATGTGTTAATTCTGAATACTAATAATTCAAAAATAAAGTACAACAAAAAATCATTACGTACAGAGACCTCGAGATGCAAGTTAAGAGATAGTGGGGGGCATACAGTATCTGAGTGATCCCGATAGTCATGTCATCCACTGGTGTGATCCATAAGAAACTTCGAGAGAACATTAAGAGACTGGCCCTTGGAACGCACCTTTAGAAGGTTGTGCAGAAAGCGGTAATATCAGGGGCGGCTCCTGAATAAGTATGCCCGTGCGCGCGCACTGCCGCCTGCCGTGGAAAAAAATATGTTTGCTATGCTATATTTTAATAAATTTTTATTTGCTTTTTTATCTCCTGCATTCCTGCATTCAACAAACAAAATTAGTATATCGAGGATCGCAGAGTCGGCAGCCATTAATACAGCATCAGAATAAGTATAGTGTTAATGGGTGGTTTCAGACGTTATCGTATTGTAAATCCATATCAAAATATCCATATATACATCAGTCGCCGGCGGTGTGTATTTTTCGGCGCTCTTGAAGAAATGCGATACTTCAATACGAAATAATCGAGTATGATCGTCGAAAACGACCGAATAAGCAATCTGGTGTGCGCTCTCAAATTCCACACTTGTTGCAGTTTGCAGTGGAATTTTGGCAGAGCGTGTCTGTGTCTAGCATGTGTTTAGTAATTTTCGTGTAGTGCTGCGCGTCGGATTGATTTTAATTAGATAATTTCATTGTTGTTTACATGTTCTAACAAGACAATTATTATTATTGTGATGGCTGCTACTTTAGGTTGCTTAATAAGTGGACAAAATAATTGTGATACTGTGATTAATTCAGTGAATAATATTATAAATTTAATGGTTAACTTTTTAAGGGACTTTTTTACTACGATAACCTATAACTTACTAGAGCAAAACTTGGTAAGTATAGTTAATAATTATTAAGTTTAGTTTGTTTAGTAAGTATGTTTTTTTTATAATACATTTTTGGGGAAAAATGGGCAAGCCCTTCATTTTTAGTGAATTTTTATTAAAAAAATCACAAATAGAAGGTATCGATGGAGAGATTTTGCGAAATTTTTTTCAAATGAGCGCGAACTAGGACCCCTAGAACCCATATCCGGGGTCAGTTTCAATTTTTATATGTATATATATATATATATATATATATATATATATATATATATATATATATATATATATATATATATATATATATAAGCTGTTATGAATGTAGGCAATGATTGAAACATTAGATGGGAGAAGAAGGTAATTAAATTTTCGTACGTCAAACTCTGAAGTTAATAACTTTTGGAAAGCATACGTCAAACACATTTGGGCCAAAACGATTTAAATTATGTCAAACAATATATGTACAAGTCTCTGACTTCTTTATATGGACATGATGTATTATTATATACCAATAAAGCATTAATAATAAAGCATTAATATATATATATATATATATATATATATATATATATATATATATATATATATATACACGACTTTCATTCAACCCCACGTGACCACTGTCTCTCTCTTAGTGGAATATGATTTTATGAGTTGGCAGTCAAACAGTAACCAAAAAAACCACTCGACTAGGGACCCTAAAGTTACTAAATCAATTGACAATTGACAGTTCAGTCCATTGGTGCTCATTTCCCTTTTGACAGTTATTTTGTATGTATATTGTGCATTTTCCACGTTCGACCAGTGTTTACCTTCTTCAAATAGTTTTCTATCTGTTGGACAATAAAAATAAACAGTTTTTATCAAAACTTAGCATTTTAATTGCGTTTTTACGTAAGTTAAAAGTGGAGGTATGTTAAGGTTATGTTGTTGACGATATTCGACATCGCATGGAACGAAGCCCTACCAAATCTGTTCGTCGGTAATCTGCTCAAACAGGTACATATTTGTTACGTGTTACACAATACACATTCCTAAAACCGTAAATTAGAAGTTTAAATAATCGGACCTCAATTTGTTTACGTACATTACAAAATTTTGATATCCATACAAAATAAAAGAAAAATTTTTTTAATTTAATTTATTTTTTAATAATCAATAACAGTAAACCATACGTGAAGAAACTTGCTGTTAAAAATACTAAATAATAAATATTTAAGACATTTACTGTTTAAACTTATTATAATTTTTATATTTTTTATAAAACCACAAAGGAAATATGAGACAACACTGGCATTTCATTAATTCAGGTTGTACAACCGTGTATGTCGGGTTGCCTAACTAAGCGGTGACGTGGGGTTCGGGAATAAATGATAGCCCTGTATATATATATATATATATATATATATATATATATATATATATATATATATATATATATATATATATATATATCCAACAGCTAACTCAAAAATAAGCAACTGATTTCGATGAAACTCGGCAACTGCCTTTCTCTTATTAATGGCTTGGATGGGTTCGTTAGTGAGGAAAATCGGATAAAGTATTCCGAGAAAATTTTAAGTTTTGTTTCAAAAAAATCTTTTTCTACGAAAATTACAAAGCTATTTTAATCAAAATGGGTAGATATGTTTTCTTGTAAAATGGCTTACTACACACTAAAATTGAACTTTCTACATTTTTAGAAAATTGAGTTATTCAAATTTTAAGTTTTCTTTTGAAAAAAAAAAAAAATTTTCTCTGAAAATTACAAAGTTTTTTTGATGAAATTTGGTGGATATGTTGCCCTGGGTAAGACCCTACTATAGGCCAAATTAAACTTTCTAAGTTCGTAGAAACTTCCGTTATTCAAATTTGAAGCATTTAATAAAAATTCACTACCATAGCGCACTTGCTGCACCCCGAACTTTTTTGTTGTTGCGTACCCCCAATGCATTAGGGCACGAGCCGCTACTGGGTAATACTTGCAACTGCCCACATGTTGCGGAGATTTCTGTGAAGTGAGGAGGTGTCGCGTTATTGTTCAGGTCCCGATAACTTGGATGGTGCTCCATCTGAGCTCAATCCCTTTGATATCTGAGATACCTGTGATGAGTAAATTATCTCATTTGAGGAAGTGTGAAAGCTCTTCAGGTTAAAGTCATAATAATAATAATAATAATAATAATAACGCTAGAGATAAACCACATTCGTAGTTAGGAAATTTTTGAACCTACGATGACAATCTCTTGACACGCCCGAGGCTCAGTGACCAGGAAAAAACCCTAAGCTGAAACACAATAATAACAAAAATATGTGCGTGATAATAGTGTATCTTACAATTGGTTGCTCTAGACACTAGATAACTAAGATACCGTCAGGTATACACAAAACATGGAATAATCTCTTAAGACATAATCCTGTCTTCTTACTCTTATTCAAATTTTTAGTTTTCTTTTGAAAAAAAAATTGTGTCACCGAAAATTACAAAGGTATTTTGATGAAATTTGGTGAATATGTTGCCCTGTATAAGACCCTGCTATGTACCAAAATTTAACTTTGTAAGTTTGTAGAAACTTGAGTTATTCAAATTTGAAGCATTTAATAAAAATTCACTACCATAACGCACTTGCTGCATCCCGAACTTTTTTTTCATAGAAGCGATTTATAATTTGTGCCTTGGAACCATTTACCTTTAAGGGTGATTAGATATCAAGGACTTTTTTTCAGCTTTTTCCAATAGAACACTTTATTGTAAGCGTAATTATCTTCACACCTTGCCAACTGATCGGAAAAGTTTTAAGAGAGCATGTTTGGAAAATAAAAACCTACAATTCACCAGTCACAACTTTTTAATATTTTTATTTATAACTGTATATTGCAAAATTTGTAAAGTATACAAAATAACAAAATTGAACTAGTAATTATAAAAATAATAATAAAGGCAAGTGAACTATAGAATATATTTATACACACAAAGCATATATATATATATATATATATATATATATATATATATATATATATATATATATATATACTTTAATCATATTTAGCAATTACTTTATAACATGTTAATTCAGTTAACTTCTATTTATAAATTTACCTATCAAAATTGCAGCTCTTTTTCTTTTTCCTAAACTGTACTTTAACTTTAGAAAATATTGGGGGTCCAGTGTTGAACACACTCAGACCTTAGAGACGATCTTCAGTGAGATTTCGTAAGTAGTTAAAATAAGACCTCTTAATCGAACTACTCCAACCCAACCAACGCTTATCCACCCGTTAAAGCCTTATGAATTTTTCTTTTTATTTTTCCGTTATAATACGTTCCAAAATATAAATGAAACGTAGAGTTTTAATAAATTATAGATGAGTGTCAACTCGACAACCAACCATTCTTACATATGTATATAATAATAATACCACAAAATATAAACTCCGCACACAGAAGTCTTAGACTTGTGTGGTCGGAGCTTACATACACATCCAGACAAAGGACAACACCCATATTTTTAAAAACCGGCATTTCCACATTCCAGTAAAAAAGACCTACTTTCTGAATAACCGTTTTGAAACCGCGGCCTCCTAATCCAATTCTGGAACTTACCTGTCTCGCTAAATAAACTATTCGCCCGATCATCTATATATATATATATATATATATATATATATATATATATATATATATATATATATATATATATATATATATATATATATATATATATATATATATATATATATATATATCTTTTATTACACTTATATATGAAAAAGGTGTCATTCCTTGGAATTGACGTTTGTTAAATGTATTAATATCTAACAGTGCTCTCGGCCCCATGAAATTTACCCATTAAATAGATATGTGTGACAAATTATCTCATCTTAGTGTACTAATCATAACAAGTGGAGAGACCTTCGAACTTAACATCTACAAAAAGGAATCTGAGGTCCATCTCGATTGGCTCACACCATAGTTTTGTACAATTAACAACTAGTTTGAATATTCTGGTTTATATATTTTCCCTTACATACACACACACAAATATATATATATATATATATATATATATATATATATATATATATATATATATATATATATATATATATATATATATATATATATATATATATATATATATATATATTTGGGTATTGGTCATGCGCTGCAACGAGTAAGTCGATTTGTGTTTCGCTCCAACAGATTGTAGTGAATAAAAGTGAGTTAAATCCCGATAAAAATTGAAAGTTCGTGGCTGACAATATTGTCGGCCAGTTATCTAAGTGCACAAGTGTTTACACGCCTTAAAGAGATCTAGTTAACAAGAAATCTTTGAAACAAACTTCAAACTGCATACAGGAGATTCACTAGAAAATTTATAGTTCTACCATACTAATAAAATGGGTCTCACCAGAGCACAGGAAGAAGAACTAGGTAATATTGTTTCAAGAGAAGTAACCAGGTGTTTACAAGATGAAAATATATTAGACAAACTTGTTAAGAAAATGGCGACAATTATGTTGGATAGCCTAGAGTCCAAGTTGGATGAGATAATTAATAAACAAAGCAGAACTGAGAGTCAGGTTACAGGTTTGAAACAAGAAAACGAAGAACTTAAAGACAAAGTTGATGAACTAGAGCAAGGGCTGCTATGTGCTAATACAGTCAGAATACAAGGTCTGGAAGAAGTCGATAACGAAGATACAAACGATAAAATGAAGACGTTTTTTAAAGAAAAACTAAATCTACAAATGAAAGAGGATGATTTCACCAAGTGTTACAGGATAGGAAAAAACAGAGTAGGCAATAAACCAAGACAGATTGTTGTAAAGTTTGCCAATGAAAAGAAGTTTAATGATCTGATGATAAACAAGGGCCTACTTAGGAATACAAAGGTATATATTACAGAGGAATTAACAAAGAGAAGGTTAAGACTCTTCCAGGAAGCCAAAGAAAAAATTGGAAAAAAAAAGTATGGATATGGAAGGGAAATATATACACAAAGATGGATGGCAAAAAAATTAAGATAAAAACGGTTTTGGATTTGCAGAATATTTGTCAGTGATGTTGGAACGTTAGCACACAAAAAAGTGATTTTTAGAACGCAAGTAAGTTGGGGATATTGTATACATTTCTTTTGTTTTTGAGTGGTGCTAATTTTAAGAAAGTTATTGTGATATATCGTATAGGTTTATTTGTTGGGTAGAGCTATAATTGTAAGTAAATATCAAGATATATATTACCACTATAGGTGGGTTGAAATTATTGGAATAATTATCACTGCCTTTGATATCTTATCTGAGAATAAAAAGAGGATAACATTTTGAAATATACTAATAGGAAAAATAATACTTGTTTATTTCACTCTAGATAACTGAAAGGGAGATATATTATAATACAGAAGTAACTTGTTTTGGTTTGTTAATAAACTTTTGGTCTCTCAAAATCATCGACTTAAAGTAATATACAGGATTGTTTTATTCAGTTTTTATAATATTTCGGTTAATTATTATAACAGATTATTTTTGTTAATTTTGACTGTGAGGATATCTGATCGTCTGTTGCTGGCTACGAATATTGGTATATTTTTCGGGTTTCTTACTGTCTTATATCTTTTGGAACACCTATACCGCAAATATAAATAAATAAATAAGATATGAATGAGGTTGATGAATTTTTGGATGTTTTGAATGCATGCGAATTTAATGAACAAACAAGATATGTGACTTTGGAAAGTTTTGGTAACGAAAGTACTACTGCTAATGGATTGGGTTTCTCAGTAATGCACATGAACGTGAGGAGTATAAGAAAACATTTTGATGAGTTTTTAGTTCTGTTAAAGGGATGTCCAAAAAATAAATTTGACTGTATAATTTTGAGTGAGACATGGTCTGTATCTGATATGAATGTTTTTATGATTGAGAGTTTTGATGTGATTTATAGTGAGGGTAAATGCAATCAAAATGATGGCGTTATTATGTACGTAAAAAGTTGCTACAACGCAGAAATGAGTAAAGTAAAGTTTGGTGAAGTTACATGTGTTAGCTCAGTTGTAAAATTCCATCAAAAGTCTATTAGTATTATCGGTATGTATAGGTCACCATCATCAGGCGCAGACATTTTCCTAGATAATTTGAGTGCATTTTTGGACAAGAAAAGAAATTTTGACATTGACATAATAGCTGGAGATATTAATATTGACATATTAAACTTAAAAACCCCTACTAATATCAAATACGTAAATATCTTTGAGAAGTATGGATATGTGTCGCAAATAAATTTGCCTACTAGAGTAGCCAAGGATTCTGACACATGTATAGATCATATGTTTGTTAGGCTGGGCAAGAGTATTGCAAAGCAATACAGGGGGTCGGAAATATCGGTCAGGCCTTGTGTCCTGCAGACCAATGTCACGGATCACTACAGCTGCTTTGTGGATTTTATGGTCCAAAATAATGCAGATGGTATCCTGAAGTCTGCTGAAGTTCACACAAAAGTTAAAACAAAAAAGTAGTGGACAGGGAAAAAATTTTTCAGCACTTAGAATCAGAAGACTGGAGTGTTTTCCGGGACATGGTGGATGTACAGGTAATGACTGACCACCTGACGGATATATTTACTGGCGCTATTAACGGAGCGACAAATATTACCACCATCGTTAAAAGAAATAAGCAACCTTGGATAACACATGGGTTAATCACCTCGCTTAGAGTGAGAGACAAATTGAGATTAAAGTGGCTTAAAGATAAAAATAACCAAGCTTTAGAAACTCAGTATAAAGTCTATAAGAATAAGTTAACAAACCTGATTAGGGAGACAAAGAACAACTACTATAGAAACCGAATCAGATTGTCAGAAAAAAATAAAAGCAAGGTTTGGAATACGATTAATGAAATAACAAACAGGCGAAAGAAGGAGGTACAGAGAATGACCTCAGTAAAATTAGCGAATGGTTCGACCACTAAAATCGGTTCACAGACTGCTAACGCCTTTAACGAATTTTTTATTGGTTTCGGGCAAGGGCAGGACGGGGCAGGAAACAAGAATTACAGTGGGAAAAGCTATAAAAGAGACAATGTTTCTTCAAGCACTTTTTATTTAAACCCGGTTACAAACAATGAAGTCATAGAAGTTATTAACTCCTTAAAAAATAATTCTGCACCTGGAGAGGATGGCATAACATCTTACTACGTTAAAATAGCACACCATTTTGTGGTAGGGGCATTGGTGATTATAATAAACAAAATATTTGAGACAGGAAAAATCCCACTGCAATTTAAAAAACTCTGGACGCAGCAAGTGCGTTATGGTAGTGAATTTTCATAAAAATGTTTTGAATTGCAAATATGTGTGTTTCCTTTTTAAGAAAGCAGGCATCAATTTTGGTTACCAGTATAACCTATATAGTAAAAACAATGTGCCATGTTTCATAAAAATAACTTTATTGTGTGAAAATGTACAAAAATTTCCAAAAGCAAACTTAAAGTGTTCCCGGAAAAACTCGTTTCTTGGTCAACCTTATAGGTTAATAGCAAATTGAGCTATTCAAATTTGAAGCATTTAATGAAAATTCGCTACCATAACGCACTTGCTGCGTCCCGAATTTCTTTTCTTACAAACATGCATCGCTGAAAAATGCAAAAATGCAATAACATAAGGCGTGTTTGATTTAAAAAAAAAGGAAATTTGTATCACCAACGACTTATGGGCCACCCTGTGATTGTAGAAATATTTTTTTAAGATGTAGCTCAAGACACCCTATAATTAATATATACAAATTTTCTTCATATCTTGTATAATAACGGATATATTGAGCTTTATTGATTTTTGACGAAAATTCGACAAAAATTATATACCATTAAACGATAAACTCTAAAGCTAAGGCTACTGCCAAGCATCAGAGTAAGGGTCTATTTGAAATGAATTTTCTGGAAACATTTTAGTAAAATGAAGGACAATGACGGTTGAAACTAAGACTTCAGAATTTGTAAAACATCCTTCTTGAGACATTTGATATCCATATCCCGTATTAGATTCCAGTTCTTTGCCTAAATGTTGCCGATTTTGACGTTTTAAATCGCAACTTTGACGTTTTGAGGAAAACCCCAATTTATTTTTCTTTAAATGCCTATAACTTTTTTGTCTTTTGACCTACATAGCTAAATTTTGGTAGTTAGATTACCTATAAGGATATTAACTAGCGTACCAAATTTGGTTGCCCTTACTTTGTTAATTCCGGAGATATAATTTTTTTTCGAAAGAAAACACAAAATTTTCCGGGAAAACCTGGTCAGATTTTCCTGGCTAACGAACTTATCCAAGCCATTTGCAAAGGGAATTTTTCCACCAAATTTAGTCAAAATCGGCCTATTATTTTTTGAGTTATCGGTGTGATACATTTATATATATATAAATATATATATATAAATATATATATATATATATATATATATATATATATATATATATATATATATATATAAACATATAAAAATTGAAACTGACCCCGGATATGTGTTCTAGGGGGCCTAGTTCGCGGTCATTTGAAGAAATTTTTTCAAAATTCAAAAGTCGGGATCTCCTCATTAGTGAATTTTTTTTAAGAAAATTCACTAAAAGGTGTTGTTATGCCAATATATAAAACAGGTGACCAACTGCTAATGGAAAACTATAGACCCATTAGTCTAATAAATACGTTCGCAAAGATTTTTGAAAAGTGTCTAAAAAAAAAGAGTGATTAGCTTTCTTGACAAATATAGTATTCTCTCCCACAACCAGTATGGTTTTAGAACAGGTTTATCCACAGAAAATGCTCTTCATAAACTGAAGACAACTATTGTGGGCAATTTTGAAAACAATGGGAAAGTCATCGGAGTCTTTCTTGATCTTCAGAAAGCTTTTGATACGGTCTCTCATGAAACCCTTTTGAATATGTTAGAAAACATTGGTTTTAGAGGAGTTGCGTTGAGTTTGTTTGAAAACTATTTGAAAAACAGGCAACAAGTTGTGAGGTTAGATAGCAACACAAGCGAACCATTGACAATAAAAAGAGGAGTCCCACAAGGAACAATTTTGGGTCCAGTTTTGTTCTTGATATACATCAATGATGCTCTGGCAGCTTTTGACGGCGATAATGTATCCTTGATTTCATACGCAGACGATACAGTTTTGCTCTGTGATGGGGTTAACTGGCCCGAGACAATCCGAAGTGCGACGTTGCTGATTGGGGAACTCAACCGTAGGCTGAACCATGACAGTTTGTATCTTAACGTCAAGAAAACAAAGTATATTGCGTTCTCGCCAACATCCGCTGGACTTGAAACAATGCCAGATATAGTTATCCCTGGACACACTCAACCTATCAACAGTGTAGATAGTCTAAAGTACCTCGGTATTATGGTATATAAGTACTTAAAATGGCAAACGCACATAGAATATCTGAATAATAGGCTACGTAAACTTATCTATGTTTTTTATGTTCTGCGAGAGATAATGTCTCTGAATACTTTGCTTGACGTTTATGATGGTCTGGTAGCGTCCATATTACGATACGGAATATCCTGTTGGGGATCGGCTTATAAATCGACATTAAGACCGCTTTGCATAACACAGAATTTCATATTAAGAACTATACTAAACAAAGCAGTTGATTATCCCACAAAATTGTTATACAACTCAAATACGGGTGTTATGAATATTAAGGGGTTGTATATTCTTGCGTTCGTACAGTATACCCACGGGGAGGCCTTGTTACAAAAACAGACACAGCATCAATATCTAACAAGGCAGGTAACAAATAGAAATGTACTAACATCAAGATGTAAAAAAACTATTTCACGGAAAACTATTGACTTTCTTGGACAAGAAAAGAAATTTTGACATTGACATAATAGCTGGAGATATTAATATTGACATATTAAACTTAAAAACCCCTACTAATATCAAGTACGTAAATATCTTTGAGAAGTATGGATATGTGTCGCAAATAAATTTGCCTACTAGAGTAGCCAAGGATTCTGAGACATGTATAGATCATATGTTTGTTAGGCTGGGCAAGAGTATTGCAAAGCAATACAGGGGGTCGGAAATATCGGTCAGGCCTTGTGTCCTGCAGACCAGTGTCACGGATCACTACAGCTGCTTTGTGGATTTTATGGTCCAAAATAATGCAGATGGTACCCTGAAGTCTGCTGAAGTTCACACAAAAGTTAAAACAAAAAAGTTGTGGACAGGGACAAAATTTTTCAGCACTTAGAATCAGAAGACTGGAGTGTTTTCCGGGACATGGTGGATGTACAGGTAATGACTGACCACCTGACGGATATATTTACTGGCGCTATTAACGGAGCGACAAATATTACCACCATCGTTAAAAGAAATAAGCAACCTTGGATAACACATGGGTTAATCACCTCGCTTAGAGTGAGAGACAAATTGAGATTAAAGTGGCTTAAAGATAAAAATAACCAGGCTTTAGAAACTCAGTATAAAGTCTATAAGAATAAGTTAACAAACCTGATTAGGGAGACAAAGAACAACTACTATAGAAACCGAATCAGATTGTCAGAAAAAAATAAAAGCAAGGTTTGGAATACGATTAATGAAATAACAAACAGGCGAAAGAAGGAGGTACAGAGAATGACCTCAGTAAAATTAGCGAATGGTTCGACCACTAAAATCGGTTCACAGACTGCTAAAGCCTTTAACGAATTTTTTATTGGTTTCGGGCAAGGGCAGGACGGGGCAGGAAACAAGAATTACAGTGGGAAAAGCTATAAAAGAGACAATGTTTCTTCAAGCACTTTTTATTTAAACCCGGTTACAAACAATGAAGTCATAGAAGTTATTAACTCCTTAAAAAATAATTCTGCACCTGGAGAGGATGGCATAACATCTCACTACGTTAAAATAGCACACCAGTTTGTGGTAGGGGCATTGGTGATTATAATAAACAAAATATTTGAGACAGGAGAAATCCCACTGCAATTTAAAAAAGGTGTTGTTATGCCAATACATAAAACAGGTGACCAACTGCTAATGGAAAACTATAGACCCATTAGTCTAATAAATACGTTCGCAAAGATTTTTGAAAAGTGTCTAAAAAAAAGAGTGATTAGCTTTCTTGACAAATATAGTATTCTCTCCCACAACCAGTATGGTTTTAGAACAGGTTTATCCACAGAAAATGCTCTTCATAAACTGAAGACAACTATTGTGGGCAATTTTGAAAACAATGGGAAAGTCATCGGAGTCTTTCTTGATCTTCAGAAAGCTTTTGATACGGTCTCTCATGAAACCCTTTTGAATATGTTAGAAAACATTGGTTTTAGAGGAGTTGCGTTGAGTTTGTTTGAAAACTATTTGAAAAACAGGCAACAAGTTGTGAGATTAGATAGCAACACAAGCGAACCATTGACAATAAAAAGAGGAGTCCCACAAGGAACAATTTTGGGTCCAGTTTTGTTCTTGATATACATCAATATACTCTGGCAGCTTTTGACGGCGATAATGTATCCTTGATTTCATACGCAGACGATACAGTTTTGCTCTGTGATGGGCTTAACTGGCCCGAGACAATCCGAAGTGCGACGCTGCTGATTGGGGAACTCAACCGTAGGCTGAACCATGACAGTTTGTATCTTAACGTCAAGAAAACAAAGTATATTGCGTTCTCGCCAACATCCGCTGGACTTGAAACAATGCCAGATATAGTTATCCCTGGACACACTGAACCTATCAACAGTGTAGATAGTCTAAAGTACCTCGGTATTATGGTATATAAGTACTTAAAATGGCAAACGCACATAGAATATCTGAATAATAGGCTACGTAAACTTATCTATGTTTTTTATGTTCTGCGAGAGATAATGTCTCTGAATACTTTGCTTGACGTTTATGATGGTCTGGTAGCGTCCATATTACGATACGGAATATCCTGTTGGGGACCGGCTTATAAATCGACATTAAAACCGCTTTGCATAACACAGAATTTCATATTAAGAACTATACTAAACAAAGCAGTTGATTATCCCACAAAATTGTTATACCACTCAAATACGGGTGTTATGAATATTAAGGGGTTGTATATTCTTGCGCTCGTACAGTATACCCACGGGGAGGCCTTGTTACAAAAACAGACACAGCATCAATATCTAACAAGGCAGGTAACAAATAGAAATGTACTAACATCAAGATGTAAAAAAACTATTTCACGGAAAACTATTGACTTTCTTGGACCAAGATTATATAATCTTGTTCCAGCCAAACTTAAGACTATAGAAAAGAATTATAAATTTCGGAAAAAAATAAAAGAGCACATATTGCAAAATTACGAAAGATTAGAAATCTTAATACAGCATTTTTGAAAAAAACCATGGTACGTAAAGACAGCTTATAGTTGTGGTTACGAATGAATAGCAATGGAGGAGTGCTGCATACGTGGGTGTGCAAGTGTGGGCGTAGCGTTAGCGTGAGAGTATGTCGGATATGTGTGAGTGTATGCTTGTGACTTATGGGATGATGTGCGAAGGCGGGAGCTAGTGAGTGTCTGTGAGTAAGTATAAAGATGTGTATAAGCGACTTATGGGATGGTGTGCGAGGGCAGGAGCTAGTAAATGGCTGTGGGTAAGTATAAATGCGTGTATAAGCGAGAGTGGTTGCTTTTGGCTGTGTATTGATTTGAGACAGGGTTGTTCTCTGCTTGTGCCAGGAGTAGATTGGGTGGAAGACAGGATGTGTTTGAACAGAGCGACGTTAGAGGGATGAAATGCTTTGAGAGATTGTTGTTGACGGATATACCTCATTTATTCACACTGGAATAGAGGTGAGAGGGTGTGTGCGGTGGATGGAGGGATGCTTGAGAATTTAAATAATTTAAATATTGAAGGACGGTCAGATGTCTAATGTAGGATTTGTTGTAGTGTATGCTTTGATAGGATAGCTAATTATAAGGCGAAGCACGCACAAGTATGAGTATACTTATGTGCTTTAACATTTTTGTTGTAAATTTTGAGTATAAATTTGTATTAATTGTTGTTGGCAAATAAATTAATAAATAAATAAATAAATAAATAAATATATATATATATATATATATATATATATATATATATATATATATATATATATATATATATATATATATATATATATATATATATATATAACAAATGACTGTAAAAATTAGCAACCTAGCTACTTATAATAGCTAGTCTGTGTGCTTAGTGGAAAAATAAGTACACTTGGAGGACCCAAATCACCACAACACAGCTTTTTTCAAACCGCCGCGGATGGTTTCACTAACAAAGTTAGCGTCAACACAGGATAAAAAATTCCAATTAATTTCTACTATAACACCGTCTGTTTATAATGATTTAAATAAATTTATACTCCATTTTATCTTTCGTGCATTCCGCTAACATTTTCTTTGGTCTGTGTTTATTAATAATTTTTTTCCACTAAGCAATCCGAATACCCGTTATAATTAGTCACGTTTTTGATGTACTATAATTCTATACTATATCAACTCTTACCTAAGGGAAAATCTATCAATCTGATTACTAATAAATTTAAACTGATCGTTTTTTTGTGCAAACGTATGATCTGAGACGGTTGGAATGTAACTCAGAGTGGTTGTTTCCTTCCTGTAGACATAGGATTCATGAGAGTCATTATTTTTATATGACTAGTACATCTATAAAATGAAGTTTATTGTTAACTTCTAATTCGTGGGTCAAGTTAGTAGATAGGGCGGCACCTGGGCCATCCCCTCCACTTTTTACTGCGCATGCGCGAGTCATCATGCGCATGCGCTGACCTGCGCAGACCTGTGACAGTTGACAGCTGACCTGTCAGATTTGACAGGTGTCAAATGTCACTGACCTGACAGCTGTCAGCTGTCAGCTGTCAGCTAACCTGACAGCTGTCAACGTCAGCTGTCACCTGACCTGACATGTGTCAACGTCAAATGTCACCTGACCTGTCAGATGACGTCACAAGCATTCCAAGATGGCTGACCTGTCATAGACAGTTGCAACCCGGGTTCTCTCTATGGAACTAACCTGAGATGACGTCACAAGCATTCCAAGATGGCTGACCTGTCATAGACATCTGCAACTCCGGGGGTTCTCTCTATGCTGCAGTGCTGCTGTGTTTTTAGATATTTCACTTAGGGGCTCAACAAGTGGTTTATATAAACGTTGCAGAGCATCATCATTCTCAGCTCTGTTAAGTTTAAGCATTAAATGTTTTTTTCGAATATTGTCAGCAAGTTGTAAAATCCTTTTCTTAACTTTTCGCTCTTCCTTACCCAACACTTCCATTGTGCTACAACTGTTTGGTGTTACCAGCAGGTCTAATCATTTGTTTGAGCGATACAGGTTGTGTGGTGGTTTAACATATACTGACTCTGTCACGGTACATGCCTTCTTATTTATCACGATGTCCGGCTGTCTTGTTAGACAGCTGTGTTAGACAGCTGTCTGTTAGACAGCTGTGTGTTAGACAGCTGTGTGTTAGACAGCTGTCTGTTAGACAGCTGTCTGTTAGACAGCTGTCTGTTAGACAGCTGTGTGTTAGACAGCTGTGTGTTAGACAGCTGTCTGTTAGACAGCTGTCTGTTAGACAGCTGTGTGTTAGACAGCTGTCTGTTAGACAGCTGTGTGTTAGACAGCTGTCTGTTAGACAGCTGTGTGTTAGACAGCTGTCTGTTAGACAGCTGTGTGTTAGACAGCTGTGTGTTAGACAGCTGTATGACAGCTGTATGACAGCTGTATGACAGCTGTGTTAGACACCTGTATGACATCTGTGTTAGACACCTGTGTTAGACAGCTGTCTGTCCTGTCTACCATTGTTAGAATAATATATATCTATCGAATCCTTTTCTATATCGACCTTTGTGTACATCGTTTTCCTTCACAATCACCAACACACCATACTTATTATCTTTCCAGCATTGGTGGCAGATAGTTTTAAATTGTTTAAAGTCCATATCGGTGGTTACATGATCGTCGTACACATGTTTTAAATTGGTTTCATCTTGCTTGAATAACACAATAACATTGGTGTTGTCACGTACCAGATGCTTGGGTATTCGTGTATATGTTTGACAGAGATAGAATGAATCAATATTCTTATGTCTGCCCATACTGAAGTATGCTCTTATTTTATCTTGTTTGTCACAAGCTACATCATCAAATATAAACACAGAGTTGTCCTTGGCATCTGCCGGATCTAATATTTCATAGTTTTCTCTATAAGGATAGTAACCAACACCTTTTGTTGCATTCATCACCTCCTTTAACATCTTGTATTTCGGTTGATACAGAGACTTTGAATACACATACACGTTATCAAATTTTAAACCGTTTGCTTCAAACAACAAACTCAGCATGACATTAGTTTTACCACACCCACTCGGACCACATATGATACAGCGAACGGTGTTTGGAAAGAGAGGACCATGCCTCAGTTGTTGTTGAGCTGTGTCCGTAACAACATCGTCTATATTTGTAATGGGTAAGGCAGAAGCGTGTTTGCTGGTACGCATCTTAACTTAAACTAAACTATATTTTATTTGGGTGTGTATATATAAATGAATGCAAGTGAGACAAAGGCATGTATCTCAAGAAACAGCGCTCCGGTTATGGGTTGTATCTGCAAAAACCATTGCAATAAAAGACTCAAACAGTAGCCTGTGTGTATCAGTCATGGCGCACACCTTTGTGTTGAAAGACCGCAGCTCCCATCTGTCGTCAGACTACCATCCACCAATTGTTTTGGATGGTAATTATGATGTTGCCTTGATAGGCTTTCACACCTACAACAACATACCCAACATCTATGAAGGTAAAAACAAATTTCATGTAAAAGAAGGAACCGGTTGGCGAACCATCACGATACCCACCGGTGCTTATGAAATAACACACTTGGAAGAGTTACTTCAAAATGAACTTGTTGGTGCTACAGCAACACACGAACAAAAGCAACAGGCTCTGATTCTGAGACCTAATCCGAACACCATCAAATGCAGACTAAAGTGTTATACAAATGTCAGTTTTGAATTTGATGGTTCGATTGGGCGAATGTTGGGCTTTTCAAAACAAGTTCTTCAGCCTGACACCTTTTATGAATCTGATTTACCTGTTGATATAGTGGATGTTAGACAGATTCGCATCGAAACCAATATTGTGTCTGGTTCCTATTATAACGGACAACCCTCACATACGCTGTATGAGTTTGCTCCGATGGTTGATCCTGGCTACGCAATCGACATAGAACCTAAAAATTTAATTTACTTGCCGGTGAACAAGCAAGAGATTTCCAATATAAGCATCGACATCGTCGACCAAGATTCAGTTCCTGTCAACTTTCAAGGTGAAGAGGTGTCTGTTCGCTTGAAACTTATAAAAGTTGCTTAGTATGTTGGTCTTTAAGGATATAAAAGCAAGTGCATCTACCACATCAAATTCAGTTGAGTCAGACACGTCAAAGGGTACGCTTCGTCCCGATAATATTGAGTTCCTGCAAAGCCTGGGTTATCATGTCGTCAAAACTAGAAATATTCAAAGAACCCGTGTTTGATGATGGCATCGATCGAGAAGAGCTGCGCTCTTACTATTCACCAACTAAATCGTTTGGTAACAGCGATGAAATTGAAATAGCCATCAACCAACAAGATGCGTTCGTATGTCTGGCCGAGTCAGCTCTAATAATCGAAGGTGCTCTGGAACCTGTAGCAGTCCAAAATGCCACTGGTGCTTGTTATCTGTCAAATAATGGAGGAGCAGCTCTGTTTGAATCAATGACCTATGAGTTAAATAACAAGGAAGTGGAACGAGTGCGAGACCCATACACCACAACCATCATCAAAAGTCTGCTATCGTTCAGTAAGAATGAAGCCCAATCTCTTAGCAACGCCGGTCTGAATGTGTCGTCGGAGCACATCACCTTAAATGATAACAAGTTTCACATGCTCATACCTGTCTGGTTCCTCTTCAGTTTCTTTCATCATTTCAAAGGAGTTCTCTGTGGCAAACATACTTTCCGCTTTACAAGAAGTCGAAACGATTCCAATGGCTATTACAGCACAGGTACGGCACGAGCAAAAATTACCGTAACCAATATGTTTTTAAAGGTAAAACATGTATTTCCCAATGATAAAATGAAATTGGAACTGATGGATAAAATAGCCAAAGACACCTCTATATTTCTCGCCTACCGCAAATGGGACATATACGAGTTACCAGCACTCAGAGATATCAACAGAGATGTGTGGGCTGTTAAAACTGCAACCAACTTGGAAAGACCTCGATATGTGATTATAGCATTTCAAACAGATCGTAAGGATAACGTGAAGAAGAGGTCAGACTATTTCGATAACATTGGTATGATGGACCTTCGAGTGTTTCTAAATTCAGAATGCTACCCTTATGAATCTATGAATATGGATTTTGAGAAATCGAAATATGCAGAAGCCTATAACATGTATACAGATTTTCAAAAAAGCTTCTGTTATAAAAACATGTCGGAGCCTATCTTGAATTATGACGAGTTTAAAGACAGAGCTCTATTTGTGATTGACTGTCAGCACCAGAACGAGTCAATTAAGTCTTCAACGGTGGACATTAAGGTGGAGTTTATGAGTCACGCCAACTTCCCAAAGAATACTCGTGTTTATTGTCTGGTTATTCATGACAGTGTAATGGAATATAAACCTCTAACGGGCATCGTTAGAGCCATTATGTAATAATTGTATGTCATTTATGTATCAATATGTACAACTTAATTAATCCTAATAAATTTTTATTGTATGTAAAACAGTTGTTTTATTTTTATTTTGTTGCATTTTTATTAACCCCTTTCTGTCTGTCAGTCTAAGCAAAGACTTCGAGCTGTCATGACGTGTGTGTTAAACAGCTGTACAAGCTCAAACAAGATTATCTAAGATACTTGTTGGGCAATCAATTGTCTGTCTTTTATTACACAGCTCTGTCAGTCTAAGTAAAGACTTCGAGCTGTCATGACGTGTGTGTGTGTGTTAACAATCAACAACGGCGTCTATATGTTTTGTTTGGTTCAAGTGGATGTCATTAAACAACTGTGTTATTTCTATAACGGGGCCCCATTCAAGACCTCAACATACGTTAGTGTGTGTTAAGCTGTGAAAGAAGGCTGACGTCTCTTGCTGTATGTAAGTATACTATTATATTATTTATGTTTGTATACAAACATTACTTATCAAACAATCCTCGTATATCAAAGTTTAATTTAGTTGTTTTAAATCGAGTTTTGTTACTTGTGTGTTTTTGATCACTCCCTATATAAATTTAGATTCATTCATTCAAAATACAAACACACTAACATAAACAAACACGCCGGCAATAAAACCAAGTCCCCGAGTTTTATTGCGCTATTAAAATAAGCTCATTATCATATCTAGATGTAAATACGTTTTTCTTATTGATATAGTTTACTTCAAACGTTTTTGTTATTAAATGATATTAGATAGGTAAATTGGTACGTGTTTTAAATTTCTTTTTACTATAAATAAACAATTGTTTTTAACATTACAGTTCCTATTATTCAATTGGAATGTAATAGAGATACCACCCCCTGCCCACACACACATCAGCCTCATAAACTCGTTTTAAATTAGCATATGCAACAGGTTTTTGTTTTATATATACAACTGCGAACAAACTTTTAACGTGTGTGTCTGTGGAATAGTTGGTTTAGCGACAGGTATCTCTCTGAGTAAGTTGTGTGGTTGGGGGTTCAAATCTAATTTCTGGCGAATGCTTTTCTTTCAAAAATCATATTTCAAATTAAAATCAAAATTTCAAATTACCCGCTCAATATATCTTCCTCATATATGTATGTGTGTGTGACTAAACCGAATGACTGTGTCCAACAGATGTCTCCCATCGAGCTAGAGAATATTCTCTACACTCTACAACTTTACAAATAGAATATTCTCTAGCTCGATGAGTCATATCTCTGGACACAACAGACAAATTTTCAAACAAATTCAAATTTCCCGCCAAAAACGAAATACCCTAACAAACTTCAATACACCTTAACAACACAATAAACAAACCAAACAGCTGTGTTTACGAACATAACCTTAATAAACAAAATACATAACCTTAATAAACAAACAGATGCATGGTAATCAACACACATGACATAACCTTAATAAACAAATACAAACATAACCTTAATAAACAAACAGATGACTGGGGTAATCAACACGTGTGCGAACATAACCTTAATAAACAAATACATAACCTTAATAAACAATCAGACAAACACACATGGAGAGCTAACCTGACTTGTAGATATCTATGGACACACAGGTCAGACATCTTGGAACGCTTGTGACGACATCTCAGGTTAGTTCCATAGAGAGAACCCCAGAGTTGCAGCTGTCTCTTACAGGTCAGCCATCTTGGAATGCTTGTGACGTCATCTCAGGTTAGTTCCATAGAGAGAACCCGGGTTGCAACTGTCTATGACAGGTCAGCCATCTTGGAATGCTTGTGACGTCATCTGACAGGTCAGGTGACATTTGACGTTGACACATGTCAGGTCAGGTGACAGCTGACGTTGACAGCTGTCAGGTTAGCTGACAGCTGACAGCTGTCAGGTCAGTGACATTTGACACCTGTCAAATCTGACAGGTCAGCTGTCAACTGTCACAGGTCTGCGCAGGTCAGCGCATGCGCATGATGACTCGCGCATAAGGTGTCCGGCTGAAGAACTTGTTTTGAAAAGCCCAACATTCGCCCAATCGAACCATCAAATTCAAAACTGACATTTGTATAACACTTTAGTCTGCATTTGATGGTGTTCGGATTAGGTCTCAGAATCAGAGCCTGTTGCTTTTGTTCGTGTGTTGCTGTAGCACCAACAAGTTCATTTTGAAGTAACTCTTCCAAGTGTGTTATTTCATAAGCACCGGTGGGTATCGTGATGGTTCGCCAACCGGTTCCTTCTTTTACATGAAATTTGTTTTTAGCTTCATAGATGTTGGGTATGTTGTTGTAGGTGTGAAAGCCTATCAAGGCAACAGCATAATTACCATCCAAAACAATTGGTGGATGGTAGTCTGACGACAGATGGGAGCTGCGGTCTTTCAACACAAAGGTGTGCGCCATGACTGATACACACAGGCTACTGTTTCAGTCTTTTATTGCATTGGTTTTTGCAGATACAACCCATAACCGTAGCGCTGTTTCTTGAGATACATGCCTTTGCCCAGTCTCTTGCATTTTGGCTTAAATTTCAAGCCACTCCCTCTCCTACCCATCGCGATGGCTTCCATTGTTTTGTTGTGTCGTTCTTCCTCCTCTAGTTTCTGTTTCGCAGACTTGGCATCGTTCACGGCTTTGGCAATACCTGCAGCACCGCCACCCAGAGCTCCTAGTGCTGACAGCCCACCAAATATAAGAGGCAACAACGGAAGGAAGCCTCCACTTTTAGGTATTGGAATAACTCCAGGTTTCTGCACATTCTTACGTCCACCAATGTTTCTAACAATTGTATGAGCTATATCAAATACGGCGTTCGCTGTTGGAATAAGGTTTCTATCTTTTATAACTTCCTCAATCAGACTTAGTATGTTTTTAAATGGGACCTTCTTCTTTGGCTTCGAGTTGATTACATAAAACCCCTCATCAAGTTTTCTGTTAACTTTCATGGTGTTTGTAACGCCCCGCAACGTTTCAGCAAAACCTGTATCTGTCTTTGTTAATAACAACCCTCACTCTGTGACACCAACATCCATACTGACTGGGTGTCTCACTTGCATTCATTTATATATACACACCCAATAAAATATAGTTTAGTTTAAGTTAAGATGCGTACCAGCAAACACGCTTCTGCCTTACCCATTACAAATATAGACGATGTTGTTACGGACACAGCTCAACAACAACTGAGGCATGGTCCTCTCTTTCCAAACACCGTTCGCTGTATCATATGTGGTCCGAGTGGTTGTGGTAAAACTAATGTCATGCTGAGTTTATTGTTTGAAGCAAACGGTTTAAAATTTGATAACGTGTATGTGTATTCAAAGTCTCTGTATCAACCGAAATACAAGATGTTAAAGGAGGTGATGAATGCAACAAAAGGTGTTGGTTACTATCCTTATAGAGAAAACGATGAAATATTAGATCCGGCAGATGCCAAGGACAACTCTGTGTTTATATTTGATGATGTAGCTTGTGACAAACAAGATAAAATAAGAGCATACTTCAGTATGGGCAGACATAAGAATATTGATTCATTCTATCTCTGTCAAACATATACACGAATACCCAAGCATCTGGTACGTGACAACACCAATGTTATTGTGTTATTCAAGCAAGATGAAACCAATTTAAAACATGTGTACGACGATCATGTAACCACCGATATGGACTTTAAACAATTTAAAACTATCTGCCACCAATGCTGGAAAGATAATAAGTATGGTGTGTTGGTGATTGTGAAGGAAAACGATGTACACAAAGGTCGATATAGAAAAGGATTCGATAGATATATATTATTCTAACAATGGTAGACAGGACAGACAGCTGTCTAACACAGGTGTCTAACACAGCTGTCTAAGACAGCTGTCTAACACAGCTGTCATACAGCTGTCTAACACAGCTGTCTAACACAGCTGTCTAACACAGCTGTCTAACACAGCTGTCTAACACACAGCTGTCTAAGACAGCTGTCTAACACACAGCTGTCTAACACACAGCTGTCTAACAGACAGCTGTCTAACAGACAGCTGTCTAACAGACAGCTGTCTAACACACAGCTGTCTAACACACAGCTGTCTAACAGACAGCTCTCTAACAGACAGCTGTCTAACAGACAGCTGTCTAACACACAGCTGTCTAACACACAGCTGTCTAACAGACAGCTGTCTAACACAGCTGTCTAACAAGACAGCCGGATATCGTGATAAATAAGAAGGCATGTACTGAGTCAGTATATGTTAAACCACCACACAACCTGTATCGCTCAAACAAATGATTAGACCGTCTGGTAACACCAAACAGTTGTAGCACAATGGAAGTGTTGGGTAAGGAAGAGCGAAAAGTTAAGAAAAAGATTTTACAACTTGCTGACAATATTCGAAAAAAACATTTAATGCTTAAACTTAACAGAGCTGAGAATGATGATGCTCTGCAACGTTTATATAAACCACTTGTTGAGCCCCTAAGTGAAATATCTAAAAACACAGCAGCACTGCAGCAGCAGCAGCCCCAGCAACAACCAAAGGCTGAACAAATCAAAGACGAAGTCGATATACCAGAAACGAAACCCCAAGTACAGTTCCTTAAAGATCATGAAGTTTTTGAAGCTGAACCAAGGGAAGAGGCTGAGGCGGCAAGTTCCGATGAGGATATCCCAACATTTGAAGAGCTTGAGGCAGACCTACAAACTGTCACAACCAACCCTGCATATCAAGAATTTTTGGAGCAATATCCTGACCGAGTTCGATATTATGTAGACAAGTATTTTACTGAACCACCAAGGCTCGGTACCATTGATCAAACGTATGGTGCCCGCTACGCTAAAGATACCGGTAGCTGGAGTCTTGGTAACAAACACTTAGACTTTACTGATGCTGAGATTCAACTGGGCCAAAGGAGATACCCGCAAACACAAGGTTTGCTAGAATTGTTATTTATGAAAAGACCCCGGGGGTATACTTATGACGATCTTCAGCACTATAGAGATATTCTAGAAGCAACTAGTGTTTATAAAATGAACTATGATCCTAACGCCCGAACCAAGGGTTGTTCCTCTGAAAAGTATCTGACTCTAATAAAACCAGTGATAAATCGACGAGGTCGTAGATCCTCAACACCTCAAGGTTTTGGTTACACCTACGAGGAAGACGATGACGACAGCAACGACAGACATCTTAACAAAAAACAAAAGACTGAACTTAAAACTCAGAGTGATAAGAGCAGCGATAGCAACGGCATGAGCCCTAACAACAACATCAGCACCAACAACTATATGATACAAAATAACAAACAAATAGCCTATGTGTATTGGAATGACATAAACGAGTTGGTTGACAGACTTAGACTTTTAGTGGCTTCCCAAGTTGCAGGTAATAATGCTCATAACAACGAAATTCAGTCAATCTTGGAAGAACTAAAAGAAGCTAGTGTTATCACCTAGTAAACCCACAGCCATGAAGAGGCACCAACGACAACAACAACAACAACACCAACGCAACACTGAACCATCTAATGTTAATAATTCTATAAATGTATTCCAACAAAGAGTTTACATACTTGTACTTAGAATCAAATAAAAGTCTTTGTTAAAATTACTGTGTTTTTATTTTGTAATACAATTAAAAAGTATGTCTTAAAGCAATAATATCCTGAACAAACTTATCTTGTGGTACATCTGCTATACGTAGGTTGTTTCTATGTGCTGTAAGGTATTTCACTTCAGTCTTGATTCTGTTAAAGAGATTTACTGAATTTGGATCGTACAGCTTGTTTAGGATCACTTGGGCGTCGGGGTGTTTATTTTTAAAGTTCCTCACAGCCCTGGGGAAACTTTTCTTTTGTGTTCTTACGGCATGATATGGATAGGGGGCGTCTTTCTCGTTTCTTGCAAGTAAACCAAACACACTTATTTTTCCCCGGTTACTTGGCTTTGGGGATATATCTTCAAGATATTCTGTGACTTTAGCATTTGTTTCTCGCATACGCTGCACCTCATCATTTATCTCCATTAATTTTACTTCAATCGCATCTAGGCTGTCCCTGTATTTCTGATCAAATACGTTTAGGAAAAAATCAGAAATAATTTGGGTGCATTTGTCATAGAACCGAATGGATATCCAACAAGCCAAATTTAATATTAAATCTTTACACACATATGTACCAGATATCAAGTTGTTTTCAGCCTGTCTCCCACCAAAGTCCACCAGATATGTAGCTGTTGTTGGTATTACTTGAGTTGTTGCTTCCGTTTTAAGAGGGGTAGTAGTCCGGCTCCCAGGCGATAACTCTAAGTGGGCTCCCTCAGTTGAAACACTTGTCATGTCGTTGTGCTGAAACCCTAACTCTTCCTTTAGCCGACTGTTGTAATAGGCAATCAACTCTTTAGTTTTTTTATTTTCCAACCAATGTCTGAATCTTTTCTCACCAATCTTACACAGTTTAGTTGCATTAAAATAGCCAGTGTTTTTATCGATAATAAGTTGAAAGTCTCCAAATAGACCATACCAGAAGTTGTCTTTAATTTGCTGGTAACACACATCACTTAATGTAGCCATTTTGAAACAGATTTGGGTAGAGTAAACTGAAGCACGTCTTTTCTCAACGACAACTGAATTATGAATAAGCTTAAGAGTGTGTGTAGCCACTTTATATATGCTGCCACAATAACCGTTTTTTAAAACTAAATTTGTTTTTACATAAACCTTACTAAATGTGTGTGTGTCTACAAATACGTTGTTTCTTATGGGTAAAAGTGTCAAAAGCTCTATATTAGGCAAAAATACATGTAATCTTATGGGAAATAGGAACGATTTAAGGTGTTAGCGGGGGCCTTTTCTGCAAACACAAATACTGTGATGATGTCATCCTTTTCATGTCTGTATTCTAGACAAGCTCAAACACGAATGATGGGTGATTGAACAGATATAACACAAGATAACATTCGCCAAGGTCATCAACCGACACGTTGTTTACCCCTAAGCGAGCCTCTCTCTTGTGTATATTAAACAGATACACAGACAAGCTCAAACAGGATCAAGGTTAACAACTGTAAAACGTTGTTTATCCTTTGTAAGGCCTCTCTCTCTTACATCAGTTTGTTTCCTCAATACAAGAGACAGAGACACTTGTTCAGTATGTGTTAAGTCGTGAAACAAGGATGACGTCTCTTGCTGTATGTAAGTACACTCTTCTTATTATGTCTGTTTGCATTCAAATAACAAATACAAACATAACCTTACTAAACAATCAGATGATTGGTAATCAACATGTATACGAACACCTAACCTCATATGTAAACAACAACTGGCTTTTGTTTTATATATACAACTGCGAACAAACTTTTAACGTGTGTGTCTGTGGAATAGTTGGTTTAGCGACAGGTATCTCTCTGAGTAAGTTGTGTGGTTGGGGGTTCAAATCTAATTTCTGGCGAATGCTTTTCTTTCAAAAATCATATTTCAAATTAAAATCAAAATTTCAAATTACCCGCTCAATATATCTTCCTCATATATGTATGTGTGTGACTAAACCGAATGACTGTGTCCAACAGATGTCTCCCATCGAGCTAGAGAATATTCTCTACACTCTACAACTTTACAAATAGAATATTCTCTAGCTCGATGAGTCATATCTCTGGACACAACAGACAAATTTTCAAACAAATTCAAATTTCCCGCCAAAAACGAAATACCCTAACAAACTTCAATACACCTTAACAACAACAACACAATAAACAAACCAAACAGCTGTGTTTACGAACATAACCTTAATAAACAAAATACATAACCTTAATAAACAAACAGATGCATGGTAATCAACACACATGACATAACCTTAATAAACAAATACAAACATAACCTTAATAAACAAACAGATGACACGTGAGCGAACATAACCTTAATAAACAAATACATAACCTTAATAAACAATCAGACAAACACACATGGAGAGCTAACCTGACTTGTAGATATCTATGGACACACAGGTCAGACATCTTGGAACGCTTGTGACGTCATCTCAGGTTAGTTCCATAGAGAGAACCCCGGAGTTGCAACTGTCTATGACAGGTCAGCCATCTTGGAATGCTTGTGACGTCATCTCAGGTTAGTTCCATAGAGAGAACCCGGGTTGCAACTGTCTATGACAGGTCAGCCATCTTGGAATGCTTGTGACGTCATCTGACAGGTCAGGTGACATTTGACGTTGACACATGTCAGGTCAGGTGACAGCTGACGTTGACAGCTGTCAGGTCAGTGACATTTGACACCTGTCAAATCTGACAGGTCAGCTGTCAACTGTCACAGGTCTGCGCAGGTCAGCGCATGCGCATGATGACTCGCGCATGCGCAGTAAAAAGTGGAGGGGATGGACCCAGGTGGCCCACTATCTACTCAAGTTATTGAATGAAATTGACAGTTTAGTCTTTTAGTAAAATAGTATTTGTGTTAAATGCGGCAAAAATATCGTCCTCATAATGAAACGATACTCTAGGATAATACTCACTTTCGCTGTCTAAATCCGTCTAAAATCTACTCATGAGAAGGTCTGCAATGAATTCGGAGAGTGGGTTGTCCACTGCCGTGCCTACAGTTTGTTTAAAAAAACTCATTGTTAGATTGAAAAATATGTTATTTTATACAAAGGCTTGATAAAGTGAAATATTTTTTGCAAACCTCTTCACTTATGTTGTTCAACAGCTGTTCTGAATACGTTACTGTTTGTTTTGTGGGCAAGCTAGGAAATAAAGACGCTACATCGAATGATATCAACATCTCGCCTTCCACCAATTTAACATCCTAAACTTTATTAAAGAATTCAAGTAAATTGGACACTGAATAACTTTTTGTTCAATAGGCAAGTTTTTAAACGCATTTGTCAGCCACTTTGTTAGATTATATGTCGGAGAATCTATGGCCGAAATAATAGGTCTCATTGATTTTCCCGGTTTATGAATTTTTGGGGGACAATAATTTTTGGGGACCTTGGGATTTGCAGTCTGTAACCGTCTTCCTAAGCCCTTTGTTTTAAGGTTTTGACAACTCTTGAAACTATTTTTACCTCGTTAATCATTTTTGGTAGCGGGTTTTTATTTAGTTTTCTATGCGGTCCTGTCTCTATTGCGTTACACACTCTTTCTTTATAATCCCTTTTATCCAGGATCATAGCCGTATTCTCTTTATCTGCTTGAACATAAAAACAATCCATCTCTCGCAATCGTTTTCATTTCATTAGAACTTATGTTTTTAGAAGTTAACAATAAACTTCCTTTGTTGGATGTACTAGTTATTAAAAATAATTACTCTCTTGAATTAGATGTCAACAGGAAGGAAGTCACCACTCTAAGTTACATTCCAAATAACTTACATCAGACGTTTTCACAAAAACACGACCGGTTTGGTTTTCTTAGTAAATATGTTGAGAAATGTTTCCTTAAGTAAGAGTAGATATGATATAGAATTAGAGTACATCAAACACATGGTTAAATATAACGGATGTTCGGATTGCTTGGTGGGAAAATTAATTAATAGTCACACAACAAAAAATGTTAGCGGAATGCACGACATTCAAAAAATGTAAAATAGAGAAAAATTTGGTTTGCCTACTTTTGAACCGCGTATCACAAGGCGTCTTGAGAGCATTTATAAGAAAGCCGATTTGCAGCTAACTTTTTCGCCAAAATAACAATTTAAGAAATTTGATAGGTAATACGAAAAATAAAGATAAACCCACTGACATGTCAGGTGTCTATGAGATAGGTTGTAAAGATTGTAATCTTAAATACGTTGCGCAGACTTAAACAACGATAGGGACTAGTTTTCGTGAACATCTGGTAGTTTTGAGATACGGTGATATAGATAAGTCATGCGTGACGCAACATATTTGGGATAATAACCACCACATTGATTAGGAAAATCTGAAGCATATCAAAAATATTAGACAGAAAGCGATGCTTGATACGTATGAAAGTATTTATATTTCTAGAGCAATAAAACATAAAAGTTTCTTAAATCGGGCTGCGCCACTGATCGCAAGTCCTATATTTGCGCCATTTCTTTGGATCATACAAACTATCCGAAACCTTTCAGGTAAAAGTAATAAAAAAGGTTCAATAGCCTCGTCCGGCAATAAATAAACAATACACAGAAAATGTGCCTGCGTTTTAAATCTCCCTCTCGGTATCGTTTTTTTAAGTAAGAATCAATATATATATATATATATATATATATATATATATATATATATATATATATATATATATATATATATATATATATATATATATATATATATATATATATATACATAGATGGTGCTGTAGTAGAAATTAGTTAAAAAATTTCATCCTCTGATGACGCTAACTTTGTTAGTAAGATTATCGTCAGGTCTTTAAAATGTGTTGTGGTGATTTGAACCGCGTATCACAAGGCGTCTTGAGAGCATTTATAAGAAAGCCGATTTGCAGCTAACTTTTTCGCCAAAATAACAATTTAAGAAATTTGATAGGTAATACGAAAAATAAAGATAAACCCACTGAGATGTCAGGTGTCTATGAGATATGTTGTAAAGATTGTAATCTTAAATACGTTGCGCAGACTTAAACAACGATAGGGACTAGTTTTCGTGAACATCTGGTACTTTTGAGATACGGTGATATAGATAAGTCATGCGTGACGCAACATATATGGGATAATAACCACCACATTGATTAGGAAAATCTGAAGCATATCAAAAATATTAGACAGAAAGCGATGCTTGATACGTATGAAAGTATTTATATTTCTAGAGCAATAAAACATAAAAGTTTCTTAAATCGGGCTGCGCCACTGATCGCAAGTCCTATATTTGCGCCATTTCTTTGGATCATACAAACTATCCGAAACCTTTCAGGTAAAAGTAATAAAAAAGGTTCAATAGCCTCGTCCGGCAATAAAGAAACAATACTCCCTCTCGGTATCGTTTCTTTAGGTAAGAATCAATATATATATATATATATATATATATATATATATATATATATATATATATATATATATATATATATATATATACATACATACATAGATGGTGCTGTAGTAGAAATTAGTTAAAAAATTTCATCCTCTGATGACGCTAACTTTGTTAGTAAGATTATCGTCAGGTCTTTAAAATGTGTTGTGGTGATGTTGGTTCTCCAAGTGTACTTATCAGTGCTCATCACAGGTTCCAATCTTCACTGAGTGAATTGGTGGAAAAATTAGCCAACACATAGAAAACATAGAAAATGGTGGCGGAATCTACAATTTTCAGCAAAGAGAACAGGCAAAAATATCATCTGCTTACCATTCAAACCAAGACTTACGTAGATTTTGAATATTTTCGACAAAAAAAATCACTAAAACATTTTCTAGGAAACCCAAAAGATGAAAGGAATATATCGTTCAAAATATGGATAACACATTTTACAGGAATAGCAAGGATCCACTTCCGTGCAGTTCCTTGTTCAAGGTATTAACGTCTTAATCAGGGCTCTTTCTTGTAAAAATAACCTAATTCGAACCATGCAAAATTTTGAATTGTAATGGAATTTCAATTACAAAAACCTCCCGCAAAACAGAGGGGGTTTGTGTGTATGCCTTAGCTGGTGGAACTCTTCTCAGTTGATTGTTAACTAATATATAAATACAATCGCTAGTTGTTATGCGCTTTAAATGTTCGCCACTCTGATGACGCCAGCGTTGTTAGTAAAACGCTCTTCAGGTCTGACAAATGTGTTGCGATGAATTGGGTACGCCAAAGTGTACTTATCAGTGTACAGGTGCGTCACTGGTCTATTTCATGTAAATGAAGTAATTTAATAAATTTTTCATTAGAGACGTCGCTTCTATTTACGTTTTTTTATGTGCAGCAGAATAAATTAGGCAATAAATATGAATGAAAAATACTAACCGAAATCATATTAACCCATTTCCGGCCGCTGATATGTTTACGCATCAGTCATATAATATTTTTTTTCTGTGCAACCACCTTAAGCAAAATCGAATACAGCTAATGTGCGATGTTATATAAAGATGCTATTATCTAATGAAAAATAAAAGACACGTATATCATAGAATATCTATATTGGAGAAATTATTGAAATAGGAAGAAATTAGGATTCTTGTCGGCATATACTTGTATTTGTTCTTACAAATGGTAAACAGAAGAATGAGCTAAAAATTCTTGAAAGTTCTATTGGAAACCTAAAGGAGAAACAATTAAATGAGAGTCCTTCAGAAAATTTTCGAATGGAAAGAAAAAACCAGCAGCTAAACATGTGTGATGCGTATGCGCATCAATGGCCGAAACCGTCAACTTCTGCACTTCTGCATGTCGAGACGTGTTAGAGCACTGTGATGTATTCTGATTCCAGATTACGGATATAATAGCATTAGTTTGTTTCCTGACTGCGCTACGTTAGGTTAGTGTTGTGAATTGTGAAGTGATATTTTTTGTCGTGTGAGAAAATGCCGCAATTTCTTACCCAAAGACAATTAGAACTTGCTTTAGAGGAGATCGTGCAAGAATTAGCAGATGATCGAGGTAAAATAAAATTATATTTATAATTATTGTGTGCTCGTGAAGTAATTCTTATGTTTGTTTTTTATACAGATAATAATGTAGATGCAGTGTATATACCGCCAGATGTAGACGAACTAACTGACGAAGAGATTTTCGAAGAAGACTGTGAGAAAGTAAACGAATTCAATGATATTGCAGGGACATTCGAAATTCATACAGCCGATGACGATTTGCTTTATGACTCGGATGATGAATGTTTGGCAGCGAAACGTAAGAAGTTGTTACAATATAAAGGTGTAGATCGAAAACCTATCTGGAAAACAGGAGAACACTTGCATAATTCAAACAGCAATCACGATGTCAAAGAAAAAGAAAATATTGCTAGGCTGAAGAATGAGTTAGACGGCAAAACACCTTTAGATTTATTTTTTATGTACTTTGATGATGAAATGCTTGAAAACATAATTCAGTATAGTCAGAAATATGCACGTGACAATAACAGACATGACTTTATAATCGACAGAGATTATTTGCTGAATTTCCTGGGTATCATGATTTTATCTGGGTACCACACTCTCCCTCAAGCTGACTTATATTGGTCTACAGAAGAGGACAAAGGCTTGAAAATTGTAAAAGATTGCATGAGTCGAAACAAGTTTAGAAATATGAAGAAAAACATTCACCTGTCTGATAATAACAATTTAGACATACATGATAGATTTGCCAAACTTCGGCCGTTTTTCGACCTCCTGAATAAAAAGTTCATGAAGTTCGGTGTGTTTTCGACTTGTTTGTCAATAGATGAACAAATGGTGCCCTATTTCGGACGACATTCATGTAAAATGTATATGAAAGGCAAGCCTGTCAGGTTCGGATTTAAATTATGGTGTCTCTGTTCATCTGATGGCTACCTCTACCAATTTATTCCGTATGCTGGTGCATCCACAGAAAAAACTCCACTTGGTTTAGGAGGCCAAGTTGTGGTCAATTTATTATCAGTCATCAAAAAAAATGCCGCACACAAGGTTTTCTTCGACAATTTTTTCTCCTCCTATAAACTATTTTCAGTTCTAACTGATAAAGGATACTCTGCCACTGGTACGATACGCGACAATCGAACAGGAGTTTGTCCACTGGAGACAAACAAAATAATTTCGAAGAAGCAGCGTGGGTCACATAGCTGCGCTTATGATGAAGAGGCTGGTATATCACTTGTTCGATGGAATGACAATTCAGTGGTGACGGTGATAAGCAACTGTTACAATGTTCAACCTATGAATATAGCGAAGCGATATAATCGAAAAGAGAAAAAAATTGAAAATATAAATCAGCCTGCAGTGATTTCCCATTACAATAAATTCATGGGAGGGGTAGATTTACACGATAATGCAATAGCGAACTATCGTACCAGGATCTTGGGAAAGAAATGGTGGTGGCCTTTATTCTCAAATGCTGTTGATAGTACTATTGTAAATGCTTGGAAACTTTTCAATCTGGTTAATGAAAAAAAGATGTCACAACTTGACTTCAAGTCATATATTGCATACCGTCTCTTGAAAATCCAGAATCAAGGAGGCGAACAATCTTCAAGTCGGGTATCCATATCTAATAGTATACCAACTGAAATACGGACAGATAAATTTGACCATGTGGTGGTTCAGGAAGCAACGAAAGCTAGACGACGATGTCGATTATGTCATAGTGCAACAATATATATGTGCAAAAAGTGTAATGTACATATTCACGCTAACTGCTTCGAAGAATTTCATAAGAAATAATGTTTGTACATTATATTTTTATATAGTATCAGTTAGCACTTGTGTTGCATATATTTGGCCATTGATGCGTTTACGCATCAGCCTGTAATTCACTAATTAAATAAAAAATATTTTTTTGTTTGTTGGTTTTATGTTTAGAAACTTTATTGTTGCTGGAGAAAATGAGTGACATTCAATTTTGAACGTTTTTTGATACCTTGGCCATAAATGGGTTAAATCAAGTATCATCTCTGTGTTATTCAAACTAACTAAAGCGTTGCTAATGTGTTAAAAGAGCAGGAAACGTTACCCTTACACAACTACAAGCAATATACATAATGCTTAAACACCAAACTCTCAGAAGTTCCCCTTACATACTACGTACCTCTATCTTAACTAATATGTTCATGGTTGAGGATCCTCGACATTTTGCAAATGTTTATGTGGTTAATAAAATATCATCCGACTGCCCTCCAGAGTAATGTTTAATAGTTCTGTCCTATATATTATATTTTAGAGCATGAGCATCTACTTCACGCACCATTTAAACATGATGAACTATTCCAGTAAATCAAGCATGGAGTAGGAATTCTCTTTCACCTCACTAGAATTTGGATGAAATATGGGCACTAACGTGGTTATGAAAAGCAGTTTTGTGCTAACTCAGTTTAAATTTAACAATTGGAGTGCTATCGATTCCTATATTTTAATAGAGCCTTTGTGCTTACCAAAAAAAGTTATGCAAAATTTACTACACGAACAGTAAAAATTCTCTCCCAACCAAAAATCTAAAAAAGAGTGGTCTAGGTTAAAATAATAGCATAAATATTTAAAAGTTACGCAGCTTTTCATTAGAGCAGATTAAAATTATCAAATTTTAATTTAGGTCCACAGATTAGCCGAAAATAGCACTTTTCACAGTACTTTCTCACCGGATTGTCTAATATTTGTGTCTAGCTCATGATTAATGAGAATGAGAATTGAACACTTTAACTATCTAAATGGTTACTTGCCTATGATCTTCACTTTAGCCTCTACAAATCTTGTTCAAGGATAAGTGACTTAGTTGGCGTAGAAGTTCGGTCAGGTGGCTGGTTAAATATTCCTCAAAAAGCTCACCGTTTTATAAATACCATTATTAATTTTCATCTAGTTATTTAAATATTCATCAATTTTAAACACTAAAAAGCTGTTTTCTAATTATAAAATATAAATCAAAGCAGAACACAAAAGTTTAATAATTTGAAATATTAAAAACTAATTTATAAACTTCAGCTTTTGTCAAGAAGAATGATTTTTCTTTCGCATTAAATAACAAGTCATGCGTCGTGTTGTAAGATTTGAAACCATTCTTTGTATATCTACAGGCATTTAAAATTTTTGAATTGTTTTCTGCAATGTTTCCAAATAAGTCATCGAAATATGTTTGTTGCCTTTTTTGTCTCTAATATTTGGATAAATTAAATTTGTATTCTTTTCTCTCTATCATTTTATCTATTATTTTAACAGAGTAGCCATTATTAAAGGCCGTTTACTTAATTATTGAAATTTCTTTGTAAAAATTCGTTTGGGGCATACGTATTTGAAAATGTACGATATATCATTGAATTAAAGGCAGCTTTTGTGTAAAAGGATGACATGAATCGTATAGTATGGTTGGGTCTGTGTAAGTAGTTTTTATATATATTAAAAAGTCAGGTGACTTATTTTAAAACTTTTTAATGGTTAAATCTAAAAAATGTATACAACCATTAGCTTCTTCTTCTAAAGAAAATTTGATATTTGCATGAAGGTTATTGATAACATTTGAAGATCATTGAAGCAAATTTATATTCTCTTCGAAGTTAAGTAGCGACCTGGATGCCTCGGTAGTTCGTGGTAAGAACATGTGCCTCTGAACCGAAGGGTACTTGGTTTTATTACCAAGGTTCCCCTTTGATTTTTTAGTACCTACTGTAAAATTAACATCAAGCGTGGTTGTGGCATTGTATTTGAGCGGGTTGAGAGTTTTACGTTCCGCCCTTCGGAAGGCACGTAAACCCGTTGGTCTTGTGCCCATGCGATGTTGGGCACATCAAATATCTCTACTCTTCTTACACAAACGCAGCGGTTCGGCAAAATTTTCAGGATAGTGATGTGAAACTGCTCCCTGGCGTCGGTGATTGGCCATAGTCGCGCTGAGATAGATTGGCGTTAAAGAAACAAAAAACACACACACAAGTAACGACATCAATGTTAGATTACAGCACAGAACAGTTAATGTTCGCTGTTCTGTGGTGTCCAGTGTCGAGTCACAAACGCAATCGCTGGTGATTTATTTTTTATTTTAGATAATTTTAGTGTTATGGAGATATACGTTTATGTGCGACGTTTATAATATATGCTATAATTATTGTGCATCGGCTTATAACAATGAAAAGCTTAATAAAATGAACGTAAAACAATTGACATCACTGCAAATCTGTGTGGGGAACAAGTATAATTAAGGCTGTTGTTCGATATTGAATTGTGACTGTAGCTTCTTCCATTAGCCAATGTTTCCCATTTAGGAGGTGTAGTGAAATAATACCAGCGCGGCAAATAATTGAGACTGATTTGCAACAAATAATAAATACCTAGTGTCCCATAGGGTGGAGTGATTTTTTTTACCGACATCAATAAGCTTAGCTGTGCAAAAGTTGGTGCTATATAAAGCAGTAGTTTACAATTAAAATTATTTTAAAACATATCGATACCTTCAGGAATTTGGGGAAAAACACGTTTTTAATTTATTTTTCTTAACTTTGGTGTAAAATAGGTTTTCTTTGATATCAACTTTTACGCAAAAAATAGGGTATAAATCAAATATTCCACAAAACTACTAAAAATTATTAAAAATTATAAAAAAAAATTGTTCAAATATCAAAAGCATACAAGCTAAGCCAATTGAAACAGTTTACTAAATTATTATTAAATAAGTAAAAACAAGTTGTTATTCTAGTTTATAAGATTTTTTCTTAAATTGGGCTATCAAATGTCTGGATTTAAGTATTGATTTAATATATCCGTCTTTCTGCGGCTCATCTACTGCGGCTGCAGCTTCTGTGATCAAACGAACACATCGCTTGACATACTGAGTGTGACGGGGGTAATTTGGCAATGTCATTATATTTTCTTTTGTACCCATATAACTTTTGAGCTCTTACACGCTGATTGGTTTTGTTAAAGAGTGCACATTGTTTAACTAAGTGGCATAAGTTTTTATTCCGTAAAACTCGTCGGTTTCAAAATTAGTTTTTGGAAGTTTAAATTTTCTAACACCGATGTTGTTGTGTGTTTAATTTTTAGTTTACAAAATTAGACGTAAAGCTGGTATCCTAATAGTTGGTTTGTCGTCAGTTAGCATAGCTAGTAGTATATTCCCTGTATGTGAAAGTATGCGTTCCATTGAATGACTGGGTCAATTACGTTTATTAAAATTTGTGGCAGGTAAAATAAACAGCTTTCCACAAATATTGGCTCTGTCCAAACATATTGGATTAGCTTTGAGGAGTAAACTGGTGCGTAAAATTTACGATATAGGTGGCTAACGGTATCAGATTTTTGGTAGGTATTTCAGATGAAATGTATAAACTTAGTATTCAACTAGCCGTTGTTAGCCACCGCGAATGTGAAATTGAACCAGGCTGAAGATTTTATAAATGCTGGGAACACTCACCAGATGTAACAGACAAAACTATTATATACAGATAATTCTGATAGGTTCTTAGGTCCGCCAAATCAACTGCTTGTAACATTTCCTTCAATTGCCGTGTATTTTACAACTGGTTGCATGCAGTGCTTTAACGCTTTTGATGTAGGACCAAAGAACGAATTTGAACCATTAAAAGATACCGAAGAGGAAGTTCATTTCTATGTAGAGAACACCCGAACAAATGAAGAGGTTTTTTGTAATTAGCTTCTAATTAACGCATTATACCATTTTCATTCCCGGTATTCACATTAGCTCCGTCGCATCCAATGGCAACCAGCTGATTAGTTTTGTACTCCTTTATAAATGAAAATACATGTAATGGCCGCAAAAATGTTGGATGATGTCTCGATAAAGGAGTTACATGTCCTAAATATTCAGACATCGGCTCCTGAACCAAAACCACATGTTCCTCAGTAACGTTTACGGGGTGATGGACGCCGTCTTTTAAAATAGTTTTCTTGTTAAATCCTTTCGGGCGCCGAAACATATTGATTTCAGCATCATATCTTCTTTATTGTTTGATTGCTTTGATTTTTCTTTTTGAGCTTCTCTCTTTCGCATCTTATTTGACTACGATCCATAGCTAATGAAATGTCACCTTTGGTCCCAGTTCCTGAAGTAATGCTGAAGAACCGCAACTGCTCCGCGACCAAAAAGACCTTACCTATCACATTCTCGTGCTAAAGTGGGCAGAGAGTTACGCATTGGTCCAGATATAATAGAAATAGGAAGTTCTGGGGAATGTTCAAAAAAAGTTGATGGAAAACTAAGGCTCATTTCCAAGGACTATAATTTATTTAAGAATCATTAGCATATTAATGTAGCTTGACAATTTTTACAATGCTGGTCGATTTTGGTTCTTGCAATGACCTGTCTCCACTTGTCTCGCGGTAATCTTTTTTTGCCTTTTCAGTGATTTAGCAAAAATCCTCGCTCTAAAACATTTCTTTATTCAATTCTTCACAGGTAAATTCTTAAAAACCAGTGTACAAGCAGTATCGAATAATCTTTTTGATTTTTTTGTAAACTCTTTGATCTCTTTTATGTAGCTTGCAACATTGGCTCTCTGCTTGTAGGCTTTTAGTTGTTCACGATATTTGTTGTGGTATTCTCGGAACTTTTCCGCAATGAAGCTTTTTTCCAAATTTCCTGAAACTGTTGTACGACTAATTTGGCAACTTTTGCAAAAGTGGGCTCCTTTAGCTGACCGCTCATTTTCAGTTCATTTTTTGTAAACAAATATTGCTGCAAAATATCCTCGTAAGTTGGTAAAAGTTTTTTATTAAATGGTGTAACAACTCCATCAAATAGCCATCAAGTGGTCGGTCCACGAGTTAAAGGTAAAGGTGCTGTCGCTGACATTGTTACGGAATGCTAGTTATTTGAAACAATACAAAATTATTTTGGTCATTTGACAATATGTCAATATGTCAAACAAATTGACGTACTAAAATAAATATTTAAAGCACTAATAATAATTGTAGGTTTGTAAATGAATTTACAAAATCTTAAGTTTGTTAATTTTTTTTGAAAATGAATAAAGTTTAGCAATTTGGTGGCATCTCTATATGTTAATTGTGTGGGTGGGTACTTTCTGCTGTTGTCCCTACCAGTATTGCCTGCAAGACTAAAACCCAAGTAGCATAAAATTTGTAACTAAAGTAAAACACAATAATTTTATTTTTAATTTTTAATATTTGTCAAATTTTCAGGGCCCCTGTGATACCTCAAGGCATAGCGTTAGGGCCCTGAAATTTTTATGTGGTAACTTATTTACTACTAATAAGTCACAACTTTTGCGTACTCAAGCTAGTTCAGTTTCTACAAAAAGTGTCAAAAATACATTTTTCACTTCACCTTAGTGTCATCTTGAAAAATTGAAGTTAATAGGCTTTGAAGAACCAAGTATGTTTTTCACTAAATTTGAAAAGTTTGTCAATACGTTGCAGGTGCTACAGTTATTAAAAAGAAAAAATAAGTTTTTTTATTAAAATGCCTGCCAGTTCACTAAGTTACATTGGTTATCTTATTGAGTTGTTAAAAGAATTATATAAAAACAGTTGAGTTCGGTAAAAGTGGAAATAAAAATGATTGAATTAAGAGAGAGAGAGAGAGAGAGAGAGAGAGAGAGAGAGAGACAGAGAGAAAATAAAAACAGTGCTAGTGCGTACAAGACTGAAGAGAAAAGAAAAAAATGTGTTTTAAATGCGGAGAATACGGACATTTCAAGGCTCAATATACGAGCATGAACACAAGGCTCAGCAACAATTCCTGGAAGCCAAGAAGTAGAGCACAGCAGCGAGGAGGCGAACATAAATGCCGATTTTACTTTAACAAGTAATTAATAATCAAAAGTTACCACAGGGTTTGCTGTTCGGGGTTCGTCAATTTTTACGCAAAATATGTTATCGATGTTGCAAGAAAATTTAATTCGATTTGAAGACTACTGACTTGGCTCACAATAATAAATCTTACCGTAATAATAATTTTCACTTATTGAAGCTTAATAAAATTAATATAGTCTTCGACAAACACAAAATCAGCTACGTCATATGCCACATGACCCTCAATTAAATGAAAATCGAATTCAGTATCGTCTATTCAAGTTGTTCATAAGGGCAACCTTTCGATAATATCGGTGGAAAATAAAACACGTAAACAAGCCAAGAACACACTTACTGTTTATTAAAATATAGCGTTTCGTATGTTCGATAATTGAAATTAAAATAAAAAGTGTAAACAACAGTTTTTTTTTTAATAACTACATTCGAAATCCATAAAAAAACTTAAGGCATGGAAAATTGCTTCGAGGGTGAATTCGCAGTTTCAGGGACCGGCAGCTTTTCACAACTTTTTTTGCAGAGACATGCTTATAACTCCCTTAAGCCACAATAAAAATTTCTTGAAAACCACCGCCAAGAAAATGACTGGACCAAGAGTGAATAGGGGTGCTGGATGGGGAAGAGGATATAAAAGAAATATGAGCAGAAAATGCCAAAAGCGGCTCAGCTGGACCTGTATAAACTGCCTTTTTACCATTTTGGAGGTATACCTCCCTGAAGTCCAGATTACCCCCCACAGTACCCCTATTCGCCTCAGATCCAGAAACTTTCTTGGGAGTTGTCTTGAAGAAATTTTCATGTAGTTTATACATAGGCATGAAGAAGAGGAACGAAAAACCCCCAAGACGAAGCAGCAGATACCCCCCAACCGCCAAAACCTTTCACCATTTAATGTAGCATGTTGTCCTGGAAGCTTTTACTGTACAAATCAGTATAGTCGAATAAACTTCTGAGAATAGTTGTGTACTTAGGACATTAATACATATCGTATATCGAATTCCGAATATGTGATTTATACTCTTCGGAGTCTCTTCTTTTTGTAATCTCTAGATTTACCAGGACTTCTTAATCTTTCATCGGTGCCCTAAAGTAATCGCCCTCCCGTAGTTATCTTATAAACACTTTACAACGAAATGCCCAACACAAAGGAAATACGCTAAAATGTTTGCAATAATTTGTAAAAATCTTAGACAAAATTAATATTTACGTCATGTATAAACATCACCAAAGGTAATAAAGGTCCACCGTTATCCTTTTCGCGTTGAAAATACTCCAGGCACAAACTCCCTTATTGTAGATTTAAAAATATTTCCTTGTGGCATGTTTGAGGTTAATTAATGTTTTGTAAAATCAACGATGACAACATGCAAATACTAACTGACTAAAATGACAAAAATATACTAGAATCACACGAACACAATATAATAATAATATTAATGTTGTATATAAGTTGAGCCACAGTATTATTACAGAACGTTATACTGTAGTCGACTGGCTACGCGATGAGAATGGTATGTCAGACAACGGCACGGTTGACATTCAACGAGTTTCTCGTACAATTTAAATATATGTTATTATTAGTTAGTATTCGTGTTATAGTTGCTGCTAGAATAAATGTTGGTTTTCTTGTATAGCTTTTAGAACGCTTGCAAGTTGCCCAAATACTAGTGTCATTTCTTCATTCGACATGGTTCCAGCTGGGTTAGACCAACTCGGTTGACATACCGCTGTCATCGCGTAGCCAGTCGACTACAGTATAACGTTCGGTAATAATACTGTGGCTCGACTTACATACAACAATTATAGCACATGTTTATAAGTAACCTGAATAAAATACTGACCACAACAAAAGTCGAGACAAAACTACTGACAACGCCGTTTTATGTCACTGAACTAAATTTATAGCACAAGCCAATAATTATTTTCAATAATTTTCTCCTTTTTGCGCAGTACACTATTAACGGCACGTAAATCGTTGACTTGGAATACTGATTTTACCTTATGTCGGACGAGCTCACTGACAAATGAGTTGACGCTTCTAAATGATTGACTTTGATTAATTGTCGATTAATGACGTAACTGCTTTTGCGTTTGAGACAGACTATATATTGTCTATGCTGCAGATTTCACAAGTTTTTAAAATTGCCGGCAGTATTGTTTTATGCCGTATTTTTTGTGAACTACTTGTATGTTGAATATACTAACGAGTTTTTTATTACTCTGTGTCTACTGCTGGTCCTTAGAATATCCAAACTTTAGAGGAAAAGTCATTCCTAGATATCCTTTAGGATATCCGTTTGATGTCCTTAAATGGATATCCTTTGTTTGTCCTAAGCTGTGACGATAATCCATGTGATGTTCAGTGGATGACCACCGTGCCATAAACAGACGCGAGAAGGTTATCCGTTATACTCGTTACAGACCTCATGCAGACTTGGAGAATACTTTCTGGCTTCAGTGTTGGGTTTCGTTTCGGTAAGTGAAGGACGTAGCCAGCGCGTAAGCTAACTGGAGAAAGTGGTCCCTCTGAATTGTAGATGTTCTGGAATGTTCTTCAACGTTTCTGTAACCGGTTTTGCCGCATGAAAGCATCTTCAGACAGTAAAAAAAATTGAATTGATACGAAATAATGACAACTACCAATAAAGATCTGTTGCTATGTTCTGATGTTTTGATCAAAAAATAAAAATGACGGATGACGCCCTAAAAATGTCTACGTGATGTGTGTAAATATTTATTATAAAAATAGAACTAACCTATAACAGTAATAACTTAATACCTATAATAACAATTACAATAATAATGATAAACAATAACAGTCTCTGTACAGTGAAAATATCGACATATATCTTATTACATAGGCACTTCAACATTATTTTCCAGTTGACGAAGGGTGGTACGAGGATTGTCGACATTTTGCAAAACAAGATTTTCAATATTTTCATTAGGCACTCTGTTTCGATTGTGTTTAAGAAGACCAGGTAATTAAATTCGCTCTAAGCGCTCTGAATGTCTATAAACCTGGTTGCCGTATTTCTAGATATCGCTGAAAAAACATATATTGAGCTCGTCCAGCATTCCTATGGCACAAAATTTAACGATCATACATGTCAACTTTTTCCCAATTTTAAAACCTTTCCATATTAAATTTAATTAATAGTGTCAAAAAATATCACAATTATTTGACAAACTTTAAAACTCTTAACAGGTAAAAGCTAATAAATGACAAAGTTTTGACAGATAGTCACATAGCTATGACAACAAACACAATTACGACATTTGGTTTCTAAGCCAAGTAAGTAAAAAACTGTCTTTTTAATAGATCTACATTTCCCATCATCCAAAGATAGGCTTGTTATACATGGCTGAAAGGCTCTATGCTTTATTTAATGACGTAAGAATCTAATATAACGGCCATAAGAAATAACAAAGTTGACTATGGCTATGGCTATGGCTATATATAAATTTTGGGTTTCCTTTCGGAAAATTTTTGTATCTCCGAAAATATCAGAGTTATGACAACCAAATTTGGCATATACTTATCTAATATCAAAAATACCCTACATGCCAAAATTCAGGTCTCTAAGTTAAAAAAAAGTTATAAGCATTTAAAGAAAAAAATATTGGCTGGTGATCAGAGGAAAGTACAAGAACAAAATGTTTTGTTTGATTAGCAAAACCAATTGAATATTACATACAACAGTTAAGTTTTCTTGACGCAGAAAGGTCAAGAAGTAGCAGAATAAATATTTTGGAAATTTTATAATTTTTCTTCTTAAAACGTCAAAGTCGCGATTTAGAACGTCAGAATTTGCAATTTTCGGACAACGAATCTGACAAAAATACGAATTATGTAGGAAAAATGTCTGTAATAAGTGTATTTTGCAAAGCCTTTAGTTTCAGTTTCAATGATCATTGTCCTTCATTTTACTAAAATATTTTCTGAAAATCCATTTCAAATATATCCTCTTTCTGAAGGTTTGGCAGGAGTTTCAGCCATAGAGTTTATTCCGTTTATAGAGTTTATGTTTAAGACCGCGACTTATGAATTTTAAAGATTTCTTCAAATGAGCGCGAACTAGAACCCCTAAAACCCATATAGGGGCTCAGTTTCAGTTTTTGTCTGTTTACACATATACAGGGTGACGCATTTCTACGGTAAAGCTCAATATATCCGTTATTATACAAGATATGAGTATAAAATATATACGTTAATTATAGGGTATTTCGAGCTGCATCTTATAAATCTATTTTGAGAATCACAGGCTGGTCCATAAGTCGTTGCTGATACACATTTTCTTTTTTAATAAAACATCCCCTGTTTTATTGCATTTTTGTATTTTCCATCAAATTATAATGAATGTTTGTAAGGTAAAAAATTAATATCGTTCATCGTTTTTGAGTTAGGTCAATTATTTTTAACTTTTCGCGTTTTTGACCCATATTACAAGCATATATCACAAATTGTTATATGGCGTTTTTACCAATAGATAGCGGAGCCCCATGGAAATGACACATTCAGAGAGCTTCTTCTTTGTATTAGTGGTCGAAAAAATCGAGATGTCGTATACAGATACTGGCTGAATTCGAAAATTTTTTAGTGTTTCCGTAGAAAAAAGTTTTTGTAAGATTGTTTTATATGTTGGTAATTAATAATAAATGTTTAGTAAGTTAGTCTAAAAAAACGGGATTGAATTTTTGTGAAAAATATAATTTAGTGTAACATTACTGAAGGCAATTTTTGTAAAAATAAATGGTGAATTTTTGCAAATTTCCTAATTATTTTTTTTTCAATTTTGGTCCTAAAGCTGTTTGTGAATAATTATATCTTTGGCATAATTATATTTTGGCAGGTGGGTAAAAAGCTTGAAGAGGTGTGTGGGCCAGGAAAATCAGACCAGTTTTTTATGGAAATTTTTAAGTCTATTTTCGGAAAATATTTGTACTTTTTGAAACAACAAAGATATTTTAATGAAATATAATACATTGTTAGTAATATATAGGTTATACTGCCAACCAAATGTCCTTTTGAAAACAAGACACATAAAATTCGCTACCATAGCGCACTTGCTGCGTCCAGACTTTTTACACAGTCAATCCATTTGATATCGTTTATCGCTGCGTTTTATATTCACACACCGTTGTCGAAATATTTGTCACTTGTTTTAATTCTCGTCGGTAGCGCCTTGAATTTGGAACATTTAGGAAAATAGCAGACTTCCAAACAAACATTGAAACTTTCAAATAAACCATTTCTTCTGTATTTGCAGTTTTGCACTGTATCTATATCTTGGACATCCTTTAATTATAAAGATCAATATCAATAAACGCTAAGAAAAGCTTCATTAGGCATACACAATAGGGGCAGAGGTTATTTGAAAAATGCTTTGGACATTTTATAATTACAATCTCTTAAGGTGAAAATTTTTTATAGTGTCTAAATCGCTAAAAATAGCCACTTATGTTTTCCAATCACTCTGCGGCGGTTCTGAGCTTTTTGTCACACTGGAAACCCGAGACCAATTTTATTGCCATTTTGTTCGGTACTTTATTTATGACAAACTATAACTCAATAAAGTTTAGATAAGGTACCAGAAAGTAAATACTTAATTTATCCACAATACACAGGAACGAAAAAATAACAACTAAATATTATGATATTCTTTCTGCATAAAATTTTAAGCTTAATCTAATTTTAAAGTTATTACTTGATGTGTTGGCTTGAGTTGCTAAAGCAATATTTTACACAGTATTCGAAAAGATTAAATTTCAAACTTTTATAACCATTATAATCAGGAATTTATTAACTTCCTAGGGCCTACATATTTAACTTTCCTCGAGAGAGATAATTTTAATATCATGTGCCTTTCCCTCTTGCTTGCTAGTTTAGTTTGCTAGATTAAAAGTTATTTCAAAATTTGAAATTTGAAAGGTACCACTAACAAGTTAAATAAGTTTAAACGCAGGAAGTGGGTTATTGTAGCGAATTCTCTTGAACATCATTCAAATCAAAAAATTCAAGTTAAAAAATTGCGTCAAATAATACTAGTTTGTTGTAATTAGGCACACGGGTCGCCCTTATGACAACTTTATTACATACTAAAATTAAGTTTTCTAGATTATTAGAAAATTAAGCTATTATAATTTAAAGAAAATTGTGTCTGAAAATGCTGGAAATTTTTTCTGACAATGGTGGAAGAATACAGGGTTGTCCAGCCGGGAATTTTCAGGATTCATATTTCTGGAAGCACTCCACGTTCTTTTCTGAAACTTTGCACATGTAACAAACAGAATGCTGTCTATTAAAGCAAATTATTTTCACAGTTCTGCCGCTTTCGGTTAAACCTCAAGTTGATACAATCTTCGTTATTTTAAATAGAGTACCCACTTTTTTATCATTGCAATCGATAGTCTATGAAATTTTAATGTGACTTTATGCAACATACCATATGCCTAAATATTTTCTAGATATTCAAAATATTATAGAAAAAATTACCGTTTGCAACCGCTAAAATAATTAGCCCCCCGAAAACCCCCAAATGCATTATTTCATGTTCTGTCGTCGATATTCAAAGACACCGTATTCAGTAGATAATCAGAAAATCTTCAAAATTATACAGAGTGACTACAAAGATCGTCAAAATTTGAATCAAAAGATATGAAATGCCTTCATATTGTTTTTAAATAGAAACAGTAATTTTTTGTTTCGTTGGAGTGCCCGTCTAAAATAGGGCAAGTGTTTACATCCCTATACATAAATCTGTCAGTTTTTATGTTATTCACAACTTTTTGGAAAATCGCTCTTTCAATGAGATTTCTGCAATTAATATGTAGACCATGAAAATAAGTGTCAGAACAAAATTGTCACAGAGTTGTCAAAGTAACTAAGTAGTTTAGCCTGAAACACAATCTACAATTGTGTGTGTGTGTGTGCTTTATTTCTTTTACGTCGGCCTATTTCCGCGACTATGGCCACTCACCGATGCCAGGGAGCAGTTACACCTCACTATCCTGAAAATTTTGCCGAACCCCTGCCTTTCTGTAAAGAGAGTGCGGATCTTTAACGTGTCCAATATCGCATGGACATGGGATCGACGGCTTTACGTCCCCTCCGAAGGGCGGAACGTACAGACATTTAACTTGCTCAAATGCAATGCCACCACCTCGGTTGATGTTAATTGTACAGTATGTACTGAAAAAGCGAAAGGAGTACCCTGGGATCGCACCCAGTACCCTTTGGTTCAGAGGCATACGTTCTTACAACTGAACCGATATGCCTATGAACGATAAAACGAAGTAGACACTTACAATGGGAAAAAAACTAAAGTGAGTGTTCAAATATAGCACCATTAACGTCAAAACACTTAACACATCTGCGAAGCACTGTCTGTGTTATTGCTCTTCGGGTACTACTCGGTGGTAAGGACTGAAAAGCAACACGAACTCTTTCTTGGCAATGCTCCTTTGTCGTCGGAACATATTTCATTTTTTATGTAACAGCATATGTAAAAATCGACTGGTGTCAAATCTGGAGATTTTGGGGGCCAAATGAATAGATCTTTGTTTGCGATCCACTGGTCCTCAAACTGCTCTTCCAAGAAATTATTTGCAGAACCGCTTATATGGGGTGGTGCTCGATCATGTTGGTACCAAAGTTTGCGTCTCTCTTTATTTGGTAAAGTGTCAAGATGCATACTTCTAAACTCATTCAATATTTGTAAATAATTCGCACCTAGAAACAATTTCATGTGTAATTATAAATAGTCGGTGGAGTAAGTTAGATGAATGTACCAGTCAAATTGTTATCATAAATTTTTAACATTATTTTAGAATTGTTCCGAATTCCACAAAAAAAAACATCAAAATGGGTGAAATATACATCTACTTGGAACTATTAGGTCATGTTCTAAATAAATGGTGGAAGTTGTATAAGAACTTTTAAATAGTTATAGCCGGTAGATTTAAACCAGGAAGCCAATAATAAAATATATTTTATTGATTTACTACATACCTAGAATTTAAAACCAACAATTATTGAAGCAACAAGAGTCACCAAAACTACTATTTCTACAATAGCCAACATATTTGTGAATTTTGATTATAATTTAAAAGAAGGGGTTATTAATTCAGCGCTCTCAGATCATTTTGGGCAGTTGTTGTCATTTTCTGGAACAACAAGAAAGAATGAAAGAAAAATAAGGAAAAAAATATTAAGATAAGGCTAAATCAAATGGCAGATAAACTGAGCAAGAAATATTGGACTGTAATTTACAACGTATATGATGCAAATAAAGCGCATAATACATTTCCATTAATCATTAAACATTTGCATGATAAAATTTTCAAACTTGAAACTATTACCTCAAAAAACTCAAAGTGATAGATAACAACAGGCATAATTATCTATAGCAATAATTAGAGATGTTTATTCTAAAAAAAAGTTTAATATCAAACGAACATTACCAAAAATATATAAAAATATTAAGAAAGGCTGTTACGCAGGCAGAAGATATCGAATATTTCTTATATAGTCAATCCTGCAAATAAAAACAAAGCAGTTTAGTCTCTGGTGAATAATTATAATGAAAACACTAATAAGAGAAGCAGCTCACTTATAGAAAAAGTAGACATAAAAAATAATACAGATATGCAAAATACTCTAAATCAAATAAATACATTTTTTGCTAACCAGTGTCTAAACTTGCCACAGGTTGTACAATTTTCAAATTTAAGCAGAATTGAAAAAACAATATATATATATATATATATATATATATATATATATATATATATATATATATATATATATATATATATATATATATATATATATATATATATATACAGGGTGGTCCACTTCGCGGGAAATGCCCAGTTTACCATATTAAACTCAGTTTTATCAAAAAAGTTTGAACTAAAGTTGTTCCTATCAATCAGCTGCGTAATACAAACATATTTTAATTTACACAGGTGTTCATTTTCTTTGTGTCAGACCAAACTAACCTTTTTCTAAATATAACACCCTGTATTTATATCAATTATAAAACGTTGGTGTCACGGGAAGCAAATTGATACCCCATATGATGGGTCTACGCCCAACCGTTTCAGAGTTATTCATTTGTTTATTAAAAATATTGGTCTAGTTTGGTGCGTAAATACTTCGATTCTGCACAATTTTTTGGCTGCATATCCACTGGAGTTAATTTTCTACACTCCTTACTATAACAAAATTCAACATGGTAATTCTTATTGTAACCTGCTTATACAGAGTGTTAAATTTCGCAAGACTTAAATTTTCTCGAAAATTTTAAATGGAACGCCCTATATATTAGAACGTTATTGGATGCGAATTTTCATGGCCTTTTTAGCAATACCGAGTTTGATGATATTATTTTCAACGGTTTCAAAAATATTAAGGCTCAATTACGGAATTAGCCATTTTTATATAAATTTAAGTAAATACGTCACGTTAGTATGCAACACCCTGTATTTTATATCATTTTCAAATAGTTTGCGTGATATGCTTGATTCATACTGCATAAAAAAAGTAAAGCGTATGTGTGATGTAAAAGAGCAAAACATTTAATGCATATATTAACAAGGTTTATATCAACAAGAACAACACTAAATCGAAATTCACAAAATAAACAACAAAAATTCAACGCAGGAAATATTCAACTTGGGAGCCGTCCCTATCGATACAAATTTGTAATCTCTGTCTTAAATTGTTTTGCACCTTCAACAATGTTGCTTCGCTTACAGAATCGAAAGCCTCTGAAATCCTTGCGCGCATGTCCTCCTTGGTTGTTGGTGGAGTCGCATACACTTTACCTTTAATGTCACCCCACAAAAATAAATCTATTTTGGAAAGATCAGGAGATCTTGCTGGCCAAGGGGATGGTCCACCTCGACTTATCAATCGTTCTTCAAAATTATGGTTTAAAAAGGCTCTACCAGCTCCTGTTGAATGTGGAGGCGCCCTATTATGTTGATATCACATTTCACCCCGGAACTGTAGAGGAATTTCTTGTAACAGCACTGGTAGATCATTATTCAAGAAATTTAGATAACGCTCACCAGTGAGAGTCCCATCGAAAAAATACGGTCCAATTAAATGCGGACCCAAAATTCCAGCCCACACATTTATGGACTACCTATGCTGACGATCCACTGGCCACGAAAAATGTGGATTTATATCAGCATAATAATGCAAATTGTGCATGTTAATTCCCCTGCAGTTTGAAAATTTTGCTTCATCTCCAAATAGCACTTTTGCAATAAATCCTGGTTCCCTGTTGTCCTTCTGTAGAGCCCAAATACAAAATTTCAATCTTTGCTGCTTATCGCTTGCAGACAGCTCTTGAACTTTTCTAACATGTTATGGGTGATATTTGTTTGCTTTAAAACATCTCTGGACATAAGTTTTACTGATATTTAAATTCGAAGCTAATTGTCGCTGGCTGATATGTGGATTTTCAATGACTGAGGTTATGATGTTTACAGACGTACCTTCATTTAGAACAGTTTTGTTTCTTACGGGAGCCCGATACGATACACTGCCGTATGCATCAAAACTAGCTTTCATCAATCTAAATGCTTTCAACTGAGGTTGTTGTCGATTAGGGTATTTCTGCCTATAGATTCTCTTTGCTAAGGCAAAATTTCCAGCACTTTAAGCAATCACGTACAGCATTGACATAAGTTCTTCATTAAAAAACATGCTGATATCAAGAAAAAAGCGGGTAACTAAGAAAGCTACCTGTCAATAATTAAGTTAATTTTTCAAATGTCAAGTGGCGTTGTCAAAGCCGTCTTTAGATTTTGAGATAAGTTTCATAAACATTGGAAAATGATAAATTTTGTAATTAATGCTTTAGATCTTTGAAACTGTTATATATATATATATATATATATATATATATATATATATATATATATATATATATATATATATATATATATATAACCCACTGACTATATAAAGGTACATAGCAGGATAAAATTATTGAAAAACACTGCTCGGTAGGGGAAGATCAAATCTCAGTCCTTTTAGTTAAAACTATTGCACAACAAATAATACATCCACTAACGCACATAATAAACTTAACGCTGTCTACTGACAACACAAGAAACTGGCGCTGGTTATGAGTTGCTTATAACTTTTTTCTCTTTTATGCTAGAGATCTTAATAATATCTATTATACTTTTTAATAAGGTAAGCCTGCGTACCAAATTTGGTTGCCATAGCTTTGCCATTTTTCTAGATACAAAAAATGTTTGAAAGAAAACCCAAAATTTTCCTATAAAAACTAGTCCAAATTTCCTGGCAAATAAATGTATCCAAACCGCTTACAAATAGAAAGGTACGTGTTAAATTTCATCAAAATCGGCATATTCTTTTTTGAGTTATCGATGTGACAATTACACACACACACAAATATATATGTATATGTATATATATATATATATATATATATATATATATATATATATATATATATATATATATATATATATATATATATATATATATATATATATATATATATATATATATATATATATATATATATATATATATATATATATATATATATATATATATATATATATATATATATATATAAATTCAAACGGACCTTGGTTTCGCGTTCCAAGAGCCCAGATTCGCGCTCATTTGAAAAAATTTTGCAAAGTCTCACCATCGGTATCTATCTATTACCGAGTTTAAAAAAAATTGCCAAAATTTCAGTTTCCACTATTTTCAAGGTATTACTTTGTTTTTATATTGTTTGTTTCAACAAAAACTACATCTTTAGTGTAGCCATCTCCCTCATGGTATGTGGAAGTTATGACCAATCGTTATTATTCTAAATTTTGCAAAATTTTCGTAACACCTTGAGTTGCATACTTATTCTATTTGGTTTATTTTGTAGGCAAGATATGATCTAACAATCTACCTGAACATTTTTCTTGTTATGATATTTAAACCCGAACTACCATCGAAAATGTTTCTTCATCGCCATCTGTTCCGAACTTACCCTGAATTGGGTTTTTGGCTTGGTAAATTGAACTTGGAAATAGCCTCTTAATGGGGTAGGCCCTGTAAAACGTATTACATAAGGTGAGTTATTATCATTATCAAGTCTTAATGCAATTTAAAGTTCTGGTCGCAACCAAAACTATCTGCCTCCAGCAAGTCTTTTTATCTGAGTTGTCACGTTTCAGTGGTTGGGCTAGTTGGTTACGAAAACTAAGATTTCTTTTTGTCTATCCAAGGAGTTTTCTAAATGATACATGCTTGCTGACACACGCACAATTAAAACACTTGATTGATAGTGAAATTTCGTAGGTTGCAACTCCAAACAAACAAATTGACAGATGTATTAGTCAAGTAGTAATAATTTTATTACCTTGGTTTCCTTAAACACTTCAAAAAGTTCTTTGTTCGTGCAATATGGTTAAAAAAAATCAAATGAGAGCAAGCTCGAACGATCCACCCGTTCGTACGTCTAGCAACAGATATTCGTTGGCGTAGTTCGCAACCGTCTACTACTGCAACCATGTCTTCCCAAAAGATATTTCTTGTTCGCTTACTATAGGCGTTATTCGGTGCCTGTCATGCAAGCAAAAATACTCTGCGTAGCCTAGGTCTTATTTGTATCCATATTATTATTTAAGAAACACATTCGTAATTTGTTAAACATGCTTTAGCTCTTTGATTAAGCATTATGTATGTCAACTCATATCGTGTGCCTGATACGTATCTAAGCTGTGTCCAGCTTGCAGTCAGTATTTCTTTGAGTTGTAGGTTGAATTAAATTCCCTAAGTTTCTGCGATTGTGGCAACTATAGCTTACTTTGGTGCAAGTGAAATTTAATCTACTTCTACTTATTGCATCACAGGAGAGCTTTGAATCAGCATCCAATTTAATCGTTGTGTATCTTCTCTTGTAAAGATCGTTATCAGCTTTGTCCATTTTTTTGCCTTGAGGTGAGTGACAATGGGCTGATAATTTGTGAGGCGAATGACTAATGATTAATGATTAATGATTAATGATTAATGATTAATGATTAATGATTAATGATTAATGATTAATGATTAATGATTAATGATCAATGATTAATGATTAATGATTAATGATTAATGATTAATGATTAATGATTAATGATTAATGATTAATGATTAATGATTAATGATTAATGATTAATGATTAATGATTAATGATTAATGATTAATGATTAATGATTAATGATTAATGATTAATGATTAATGATTAATGATTAATGATTAATGATTAATGATTAATGATTAATGATTAATGATTAATGATTAATGATTAATGATTAATGATTAATGATTAATGATTAATGATTAATGATTAATGATTAATGATTAATGATTAATGATTAATGATTAATGATTAATGATTAATGATTAATGATTAATGATTAATGATTAATGATTAATGATAGATGATAGATGATAGATGATTGATGATTGATGATTGATGATTGATGATTGATGATTGATGATTGATGATTGATGATTGATGATTGATGATTGATGATTGATGATTGATGATTGATGATTGATGATTGATGATTGATGATTGATGATTGATGATTGATGATTGATGATTGATGATTGATGATTGATGATTGATGACTGATGACTGATGATTGATGACTGATGACTGATGACTGATGACTGATGACTGATGACTGATGACTGATGACTGATGACTGATGAATGATGATTGATGATTGATGATTGATGATTGACGATTGATGATTAATGATTAATGATTAATGATTAATGATTAATGATTAATGATTAATGATTAATGATTAATGATTAATGATTAATGATTAATGATTAATGATTAATGATTAATGATTAATGATTAATGATTAATGATTATTGGTTAATGATTATTAATGATTAATGATTAATGATTAATGATTAATGATTAATGATTAATGATTAATGATTAATGATTAATGATTAATGATTAATGATTAATGATTAATGATTAATGATTAATGATTAATGATTAATGATTAATGATTAATGATTAATGATTAATCATTAATGATTAATGATTAATATTTAATGATTAATCATTAATGATTAATGATTAATGATTAAAGATTAACGATTAACGATTAACGATTAACGATTAACGATTAACGATTAACGATTAACGATTAATGATTAATGATTAATGATTAATGATTAATGATTAATGATTAATGATTAATGATTAATGATTAATGATTAATGATTAATGATTAATGATTAATGATTAATGATTAATGATTAATGATTAATGATTAATGATTAATGATTAATGATTAATGATTAATGATTAATGATTAATGATTAATGATTAATGATTAATGATTAATGATTAATGATTAATGATTAATGATTAATGATTAATGATTAATGATTAATGATTAATGATTAATGATTAATGATTAATGATTAATGATTAATGATTAATGATTAATGATTAATGATTAATGATTAATGATTAATGATTAATGATTAATGATTAATGATTAATGATTAATGATTAATGATTAATGATTAATGATTATTGATTAATGATTAATGATTAATGATTAATGATTAATGATTAATGATTAATGATTAATGATTAATGATTAATGATTAATGATTAATGATTAATTAATGATTAATGATTAATGATTAATGATTAATGATTAATGATTAATGATTAATGATTAATGATTAATGATTAATGATTAATGATTAATGATTAATGATTAATGATTAATGATTAATGATTAATGATTAATGATTAATTTTAAGCATTATTAGTTTACTAAAATATAAATAGATACGTTTAAAATTTCTGAAATTTGGCAGTACTTTGTCGATTAACTACAACGAACATAAAATTGAATGCACATTCGTTCTGGTTTGTTTCACGGAAGGTGTGTGAAGTTATAGGCCGTTGATATAATTTACATTTTAGATAATTCTTAATCTTGGTTTTGTCCGAAAGGTTCTCTGGTGCGGAAGCAACGTAAAAACAGTGCTGAACAATCTGCTGTATCGGTCGCTCAACCCAATGCTGATACAGTCACGTTGGACCACATAAAAGTCATCCTCGATGAGCTAAAGCAAATAAAACCAAACCCGGTTAGCATAACGGCGGCACAGTCTTTGCTAAGGGAGGTAGTTGACACCTGCAGCTCGGCGATTTCTAGGTATTCTGATACGTTGCAAGAGCACCAGAATCAAATAACTGAATTCAAGTCAGATCCATGCGCCTTACTGTCTAAGGTTGAAAATATTGCTAGTGATCGGCACGCAGCACCCATTAATATGGACCCTATCCTATTTGAAGAAAGATAGAGAAGAAAGGCTAATGTTACTATTTTTGGAATCCCAGAAAATATGTCCGCCGATACAATTCCTGGCCAAGCAGTGTCTGACTTGGAAACTAAAAAAACCGTTCTGGATATATTTCAACATCTGAGCAAAAAAAAAATTGTTTAGTTTTAGGTTATTAGATTTATCATTATCCTGTTCATGTATTCCTTGTATTAATATAGTTGGTAACGAGTGGTTCAATAATGGCGTTACCTATTATATTTTTAATGTTTATGTGCCGTCCAACATCAACTTCAGATTTTGATGTATTTATAAATCTACTTGAGAATAATATTTTAGATAATGAAAATGTATTTATTGGAGGAGATTATAATGTTCTGTCATATGTCCGGTCTGATCATATAGATGTCAAGTCAAAATTACTAGATGAGTTTCTGGAATTTGCGAGGCTCAAACAGATTAATAATATTATCAATTCGAGTCAGAGGTTATTGGACTTTGTCATAAGTAATATGGCTTGTTTTGTAGCCCTTGGTGCATGTCTAGTGGTTGACGTACATAGACACCATCCCCTACTTTCTGTCTCAATTTATTACGCTAAATAATATTTTTCATAAGTTAGGGTTCTTTCATCGTGTTATAATTTTCGTAAAGCAAATTTCCCCTTACTATGTGAGGCAGTGAGATCAATAGATTGTTTATATTTATATTCATTGTCTGACGTCAATTTGGCCTGCTCTTTGTTGTATGATTCTATCTACCGCTGTTTAGATCTTTACATTACCCTGTATTCTTCAAGTAGCCATCGTTACCCACTGTGGTTTACTTCAGATATCATCAAGATTGTTAAGCAGAAGGAGGGAGCTCTTAGGGAATACCGTAGAGTCCCTGGCTCTGACTCTTACAATGATTTAAAAAATCTAAGATATTTAGTAAAAGACAAAATATGGCAAGCTCACAGGAACTACATCAAGAAAGTTGAAAATTCAATTTTAAAAGACTTGAAAACCTTCTGGTTTAGATAAGGGAGGAATGCTCGAGAATCCCTAGGGGAATATCCTTTAAGGGGGCTACATTTGATAATCCTATTTTAATTCTAAGCGGTTTTTTTGCTCTTTCTCTCTTACTAAGATTTCCGACGACATCATTGAGACATCTATTAAAAAATGGAAAAACACCTACACTTCTGGCCATGAACAGGTTCCAGGCTTCCTTGTTAGAGACTGTTGTTGTGTTTTGCTGGGTCCTCTATCTTATATATTTAATAGGTCACTCCAGACATGCACATTTTCGGATTTGTGGAAGATTTTCAGGATAACGCCCGTACACAAGAGCGGTAGCCGATCAGAAATTCAGAATTACCGGCCAATTGCAATACTCTCCCATTCCGCAAAGGTATTTGAGATGTGTTTATATAGCTTTGCCTATTCTTCAATTAAAAGTTACATGTCTCTCTTCCAGCACGGTTTTGTGCCTGAACGTTTCACTTGCACCAATCTCATCGTGATCACACAATATATTTCCAATGTTCTGAATGTTGAACGCCAAGTCGATGTAATCTATACACACTTTTCAAAGGCCTTTGGCAGAATTAACCACGAGAGCATTTTTGGACATGAATGCTCCTCTCAATTGGTTAATTTTTTCGTTCCTACCTCAAAACAGAACTCAGTACGCGGTATATGGTGGTCATGATTCCGAAAACTTGATTGCAACGTCTGGAGTTCCTCAAGGTTTAAACTTGTGTCCTTTGCTTTTCATTATTTTTATAAATGACTTACCTGCGACTCTTGGGTGCGGCAAGCTACTTTTTGTGGATGATTTCAAAATATATACACAGATTGATTCTCTGGACGATTGCATTGCACTCCACGTTGAACTAAACAAGGTGCACAAATGGTGTGAAGAAAATTATCTGGACATTGATATCACTAAGTGTAAAGTCATGTCATTCCACTAGAAAAGGCAGTAGTTTGTTTATGACTACACGTATTCCACAACTAATATTCGAAGATGTGGCACCACCCTTGTCGAGTTGGGGGTTATATTTGGCCCCCAGATTTCCTTTAGTGAGCACATTTCAAGTACTAACCTTTCGGACTTACGAATGTTGGGTTTCCTTATAAGAAATTGCATCACTTTACAAGTGCGCTTATTTAATATATACGTTTGGTATAGGCTTGAATACTGCTGCCTGGTATGGAATACTTATTACAGGTGCCATATTTCCTCTCTTGAAAGAGTAAATCGAAGATTTATGAAATAGCTCCACTCTAAAATTCCCGGTGTCTATCCACCAATAGGTGCATCTGAATAAAGTCTCCTACTACACCTGACTGAAACGTCTCTACTGAGCCGTAGGTATGTTTTATCTAGAATATCCTATAATGGGAACTATGTACTGTGGGTATTTAAATATTTAAATAAATAAATAAATAAATAAATAAAAATAAATAAATAAATAAATAAATAAATAAATAAATAAATAAATAAATAAATAAATAAATAAATAAATAAATAAATAAATACATAAATAAATAAATAAATAAATAATGTCGACTCTCTGACTGCCACGAACATTTTCTTCAACACCCGACCATATGCATGGGTGCCCATCTACTAATTACCTATCACAGCTCCTTTGTTTTGGGCCACTCATGCACAATAAATCAACCTCTCGTTCTTTTATCTCTTAATAAATTACATTTCCTTTGATTATCACACGCTGTAAATTCCACGTCGCAGTTATGCAAGTTATTGCAGGCTTTTCACCATGTATTTTTCACCATGTATTTTTCACCTATATACTAAAATTAAAAATTTAAGCTTCTTCCTCACTGTCTCAATGACTATGAAATGTAATATACCTTATATTACCTTGTAGGCTTTATCAGCATCGACTAAACTGTTCGCCGCATCATTGATGGAGGAAACCGCAGATGATAATTTTCCACTAAAATTGTAGTAGTTTAATGTATCTACTCCTACACCAACGTACTAAACCAAGACAATATCACTCTATCAACATCACCGTAGCAACATACAGCTAAAACCGATAATGGCACCACCTTCCATTTCCATAGCCCACAACCCTCTCGATATAATTCACCCTCTAAAAGCCAGGGGGTACACTTTAATGTGCTTATCTGCTGAAGAACTTGTTTTACCTTTATTTATATCCAACCATATAAGTGTATTGTTGCCTATATATTCTAACTAGGTGAGGTTACAAGTAGTGTAGAAAATCAGTAACTTTTTCTCCAAAACATAAAATTGATTGTTTCGCTTTATATAAAATATATTTTTTTTTTCTATATGTTGCTTAAAACACAATGCAGAACATTGTACCCAAATAACTGTTAAATAAATTTACTCAACAGATAGGTAAATACGTTAATAATGAGAAGACAAAAGCAACTAAACACAGTGCAGCAGGCATATTCTTCAAAAGGTTTTTTTTAAAGTCGGCCTATTTCCGCGACTATGGCCAATCACCGACGCCAGGGAGCAGTTTCACCTCACTATCCTGGAAATTTTGCCGAACCCCTGTCGTTCTGTAAGGAGGGTAGGGATCTTTAACGTGCCCAACATCGCATGGACACGGGACCGACGGCTTTACGCCCCCTGCGAAGGGCGGAACGTGCAGACATGAAACTTGCTTAAATACAATGCCAGAACCTCGGTTGATGTTAATTTTACAGTTTGTACTGAAAAAGTAAAAGGACTACGACGGAATCGAACCCAGTACCCTTCGGTTCAAAGGCACCCGTTCTTACATCTGAACCACCGAGGTCCCTCTTCAAAAGGTTAGAAGAATGAATAATCTTGACATAATTGAATTATATTGTAAATATGTCCCTCTTTACTTACCATCTTAGATTTAAACACCGTAACTTTTTCTTTTTCTTAGTGAATACGGTTTCAAGCAGATAATTTCTAGTACATCTTGAGTGGTTTATTTTTACTTTAGCATCGGTCTATTCCTGCGACTATTGCCAATCACCAACAGCATTAGGGAAGAAATGGGCCATGTTAGTTGGTTGTACACAGTCTCCATTTTATAACATTTTGTGTTATTTGGAGTTGTCGTGAAGACATACTACTTGGTTCCGCACCGTTGTACATTTCGCAATGTTCTGATAAGTGCCGCAACGTGCCTACTGATCAAATCTTGCTGGAGATAATCTCTAAGGTATGAGTGACTTCAACGCTAGACTTCTAAGAGATCTGGGAGTTGTAAGTCTTGCCTTATTTATAGTTTTGTCTACCAGCCTCGTTGTGAGTGCAATTAGACGGCTAAAGGTCTATTAAGTTAGCAATTTTTGTAACGGTACTTATACAATTAACCGGATAAGATATTTGATTTCACTTAACTGTCTATTGAATTAATTGTCACCTTTTGTGTTTGTAGTGAGGAATTAAAAGGGTCCCAAGTAATCCAAAGTCAAAGGCTATCATCCCTTTTAACGGTACTTATACAATTTAGCGGTTAAGAGATTTAATTTAACTTAACTGTCTATTGAATTAATTGTCACTTTTGTGTTTGTGGTGAGGAATTAAAAGGGTCCCAAGTAATCCGAAGTCAAAGGCATCTCTTTTACTTAAACGATCGGGATAGTTTTCGATCTCGATCGGGAAGCGCATAATTCTGGTTTTTAAGTTGTTACCCGGGAATATTAAGTGAGTGGTGAACGTGTCGCCACCTAGTTCGGAACCAAGTACTATGTTGTCACGCCCGCTCCAAATAACACAGAGTGTTAAAAATAGAGACGGTATACAACTAACTAACAATTAAAAAAAAAAAAATTTAAATTGTTAGTTAGTTGTATACCGTCTCTATTTTTAACACTCTGTGTTATTTGGAGCGGGCGTGACAACATAGTACTTGGTTCCGAACTAGGTGGCGACACGTTCACCACTCACTTAGTGTTTTAAGACTGGCTATACGATAGCCGTGTTAATTTTGGTGCATTTTTGCTACAATTAGTAGCCGTACTGAAGAGCTCTAATGAGAGCGAAACCGGTCTACGGTTCTAATTGTTGCGAGAATGCATCTAGTCTTACCGGGGATATTGTTTACGCACTATTAAAGTCTATATTATATAGGACACAAAATATTAAGCACTTTTTAAAATTTAGTTGGCGGGGAGAAACGACACCCCACTTTGGTTAAGAACATATTACAAAAATGTGTAACTTGTAAAACAAAAGATACGGAGGGGTGGTATGTTCAGTTTCGTTGTTTTCCTACCACTGGACTATGTACTTTTCTTGGCATTCTTGTAGCTATCCAATGCCGTAGTTAGAGATGGTATGTACTAAGCCCTCCTCATCCTCCTCACTGCTACTGCGCCCGCGTGTGTCGTCAAAGGTCAAAGTGACGAAACAATATGGCGGATGTATAGAGTTTGACAAGAGGTTTAACCTTAGATGACGTAATCCAAGATAAAGGCCAAGATTGCCGACCATAAGTAAAGGTCCCGGGAAATTTGACATTTAGGCTGACCTGTAAAAATAAGAGGATCGGCGAATTTGATTTTTGTGAAAATGACATTTAAAAATATGGCGGTTAGTGCATGCGTAAACCAACTTTTTAATTAATTGGTTTAGAGGTATGGTAATTTTACTTGTCTTGGACATCATAATTGAAGTATGGCGACGACGCATGCGCGCAGTAACTTTATTAGTTTTGGTTCAGAGGGTATGTGTGGGGTATCTCAGTACTCGTCTCGACAAGTATGGTTCAAATATTCAACAATTATTGGTAGGGGAGTAGCGAAGCGATTTCCTTTATTGTGTTGCTGATGTTATCAAGTGTGTTAATAAGAAGCTAGCATGTGACGATCAAATGGCGAAGCTTATAAATTTTTTGTTAAAAGACTATGAACCGTCATTCCGAGTTGGTATGTTAAAGTGCTTACACTTTGCACCGGAGCAAGTACTTGATCGTTTCAAGGAAATACACACGATAAATAATAGTCCATTTTAAAATAAGTTTAATCATACTAACAGCACCCTGTCAAAATGTGTCTTATATTTACAAACCACCCAATGTAACAGAAGTAAGAATTTATTTCGACACCGATGATTGTATGAAATGGTCTGGCCTTAAAACGACAACACATTTACGCAACGGTGACCTTATACTGCTTTCAACGTCCAACATGTCCAAAAGCAAGTCTGAAGAGTTGCGTTATAAGCTTATGTTTCTCTTTGGTGATGGCAGCCGAGCTGAGATCTCTGAGTGGAGAACTCTTGTGTTAAATGATTCCTATCTGTTCACTTCAAATTACATTTCTATGTTTATATCAACTGGCTTTTTATCTGTCTTACCATATTTATGATAATGTACTTTTTCCGATTTTAACTTTTTCTGTTGGATATAAATCCCGAGAGTATAGAGGTCAACAATAACATTCATTCACCCAGACCCTAGCTTATACTTTATCTCACAGATTTATTAATTAGCAGAAAAAACTGAGATACAAGAAAAAAGTCTCAGGTCAGTCTATAAAGATATTAAATGAATACTTACTGTTTGGTCCTTTTTATCCAAGGTCTTGTATTTATAAGTCTCTCGACTTAAGACGCTGGAACCACACACATTGAATACTTCGAAATCTAGAAAACTACCAAGTTACAAAGTTCCTAGGCTTATAAAAACTCGTTAAGGAATTGGTTATTCAATTAAAAGCAAGAGTAAAACACAAATATCAGATTTTATTATTATTAAATATATGATTGGGAACACAATGTTAAAATTCTTTGTAGAAATGAGGTGAAAATAGTTAAAGCAAAATATCATCAACAACTTTAAATAATATGCTTTTTTTATTAGAATTTAAAGTTTCATTTTTTTTACCATTTAAAGTATTTCCTATAATGATTTTCTGTAGTGATTTTCTGGCCAAATATCTTTAATGATAATTATTGAAAGCTGCTCGTTTGTTAGAAAAAATTTAAATCTACTATTTGGCTAAGGGCTGATGTTAGTCATTTGTTTATTTCTGATTATTAAATGAGGCAACTATTGCATGAATTCTCAAAAGCAACGGAAGTGCCTCTATCAGCGTTGCTTATTGTTTAAAAAATTATACAAAGTACTTAAGAAAACATTACATTAATTTTATAGAAACTTGGCGCTTGCCACCATAGTGATAGATTTTTTTAATTCCCTGGGTTTGTGCCTCTGGATATAACATCTGCCGGGTTTTCTTCGTACTTTACGTGATACCATTTGTCTTCGGCAATTAGTTGCTGAATTAATGATACCCTGTTCGCAACAAAGGTTTTCAATCTTCCTGTATATTCTTTTAGCCAGCCCATTACAGTCATTAAATCAGTCCAGGCATAGATATTGAAGATTTACAACTGGAATACTGCTCTTGCTCTTTTTAATAATGTTTCTAAGAGCTGCGCTGCACATAGTTCTAATCGTGGAAGCGTAGTTTTTTTCTTTATTGGAGCTACTTTTGATTTGGCTGTTAGTAATTATATGTAGCTTTTACCTTCTTCGTTTGTCGCTGGGACGAAAATAACTGCACCATATGCGACTTCAGATGAATCGGCGAGACCATGAATTTCTTTTTGATTTCTTCGTTGTTTCTACCCACCTTGGTATTGCTATTTCTTTTACTTCAATAATTTCATAAATGAATTGAATCCATCTTTTTTGAATGTTAGTGGGTACTATTTCGTCCCACCCTGACTGATTCATCCATAGTTCTTGAATTATCAGCTTAACTTTGATTACAACTGGAGATAGCCACCCCAGTGGGTCAAATAACTTGGCTATCGTAGATAATATTGCACTTTTTGTTACCTTTTCTACAAATTTCAAGTCTAGTTTTAATTTGAATGTATCTTCTCTTGGCGCCCAGTAAATACAGAGAGATTTATGTATACCATTGTCTGAAAGCTGCAATTATTTTTCCATCTGTAATTCTTGTGGGAATTTTGCAATAATTTGTGATCTGTTGCTGGACCATTTTCTTAAATTGAACCCACCTGACTTGAAAATTTCATTGAGTTCTGTTTGTAACAACGATGCTTCTTGCTCTGATTGAGCTCCAGATAGAAGATCATCCATATAAAAATCTTCCTTTACTACTTTCGCTGCTAATGGAAATTTGTCTTGCTCGTCTTCTGAAAGTTGTACAATGGTTCTAACAGCTAGGTATGGTGCTGCTGCTGTACCATATGTTACTGTCGTCAGTCTGTATTCTTCAAAGGGTTGGTTGCTTGCCATTCTCCATAATATTCTTTGACATTCTTGGTCTTCTCTTGCCATTTTTATCTGGCGATACATTTTTTCTATGTCCGCCTTTATGACTACTGGATGCGTTATCCATCTTAATATAATGTCGAACAGTTCTGGTTGTAGTCTTGGACCGACGTGCATTATTTTATTTAAACTAACGCCTGTACTACTTTTATATGAGGCATCAAACACCACTTTTAATTTGGTAGTGGTGCTATCCTCACCTACTACTGCTTGATGCGGAATATAGTATTTTCCATGTTTTTCCTTGATACTTGGTATTTTTTGCATATGTCTCAACTAAATATATTCTTCCATAAATTGGATATATTCTTTTTTCAAGCTTTTTTGTCTCTCAAACCGTTTCTCTAACTGCATTATTCTTGCCATTGCTGTGTTTATGGATTCTTCTACCACTTGTACCTCTTCTTTCAATGGCATTTTAACTGTGTATTTTCCATCCTTACCTCTTCATACTGTTTTTCTGTAAAAAGTGTCACATTCTTGTTCATCTTTCGTTTCGTTTTTTACTAGAGGTACTTCTTCCAATTCCCAAAACTTCAAAATTTTATCTTTTTCTGTGTGGGTAATCATGCTTGTTACCTTGACTTCTTCCTTAATTTGCGAATTTGTAAATGTGTCAGAAATTATGTATCCTAGGTCAGTGTTCTGGTCCATACGCCCGTCATCTGTCTTTCTCAACCCTGGTAGTAATATCTGTCTGCATTCGTTGGTTCCAAACAAAATATCGATTGGCCCTGTTCTATTAAATGTTGGGTGAGCTAAAATATAATTCTTCCTAATTTCTAAATCTACCTCGAAAGTTCTGCTTGGCATTGCTGAAGTGATTTTTTGATAATTGCTTCAGATTTGATATTCACATTGCTTGAAAATCGAGGAGCACACTGTATATCAACCCTATAGTTTGATTTCTCCTCTTCTCCTCCTAGGCCAGATATCTGTGGAATGGTTATCCCAATATTTGAGCAGCTTGATCTGCTATGAATGCATCTTGAGAGCCGGAGTCGATTAATGTTCTTAAGTATTGATACTCCCCTGTAGCAGTTTTTACTTTTATCATTGCTTTCGATAAAACTGATAAATTGTTTTGTACACTTACATTTGTTTTATTTCCGCAGTTTCTCTTGTAAAGCGGTTATCTCTTCTTTTATTGTTACTTCTGTGTAGTAGTGTGTGATGCTTTAGTTGACAAATCTTACATTTATTTGGTGACAAATATCTTTATTTTAAGCTGTTTTTTGAGCAATTCGAACAGAGCTCATTCTTTTTTTAGAAATTGCTGCATTTTATTTTGCTGCAAAGCTTTAAATTTTCCACAGTCTACTATTGCATGGTAAGTTGACTTACAATATCTGCATGATGTTTTTGAATTCTCATACTGAGGGATTTGTTTGAAACTCTTTCCCGTTTCTTCATTTTGCTGTGTATATCTTCCTGGTCTTCTGCATGCCTCTATATTTTGGAATCTTTTGCGCAGGAACATTAATAATTCATCTACCCTTTGAATTTACATTGTATTTTTTATTTTTGCCTCGTATAACTCGTTCGTTTTTAAGTCCCTTTTTTTTATATATATATCATCATTGGGTCCCATGAATTTGTGTTGATGCCTATTGTTTTCAATGACTCTAGGCATTCTTTAATGGTAATGTAAAGGAATCTTCAATTTTTCTGCCGACTCGTAAAATATGATGGGAGTTTCCATAATTTTCTCAACTAATTTGGATACTATTAGCCTTTTGTTGTTGTACATTTCATTCAATTGCTCCCATGCTGCTTTATAATTTGATTCGTTTATCTGCAAATGTTGTATTGTTCTGCTAGCCTAGCCTTTGACTTGGGTTTTTAAGTATTGCATTTTTTCAATATTTGATGAAGACTTGTTTGAATCTATTACCTTCTGGAACAATTCTTGGAATGTTGTCCATTCTTCGTATTTGCCTGTGAATATTCGTATTTTTATTGTTGGTAATTTATTGCTGTTTTTCCTTGAATTGTGGTTTGTTCGGTTCTTAATTAATTCTGACAGATTGTCACTGGCGTTATAGTACCCTTGCTTTAGCGTAAAATCTGCTTCATCTTGAATTTCTGAATCTGTGAGTACATTTATCTCCATTATGTTGTTTACATTTAATTCCCATTGCTTATCTAATTCTTTCATAAGAATTTCATACTTAGAAAGTACATTGTTTTCATCCATCATGTCTGCTTTTTCTAATATTCGATTAAATTGGTTTACCATGAGGTTTTTTTGTTAGTCTCGTAACTTCTGTAGCTTCCATTTTTTCCATAGCATTTTTCTCTTCCCTTAGTAATTTAGAAAGACACATTCTTGACGTTTTTTCTTCTTAACCATCTTCAGTTTCAGCTTGTATTCGCTGCTTCATTGTTTGTATGTATTTTCTAATGTTATTGTGTACCTTTTTCATTTGATCAAAGTATCTAGCCTCATAGTAAGGGTGCTCTAGTGACCCTAATGCTTCTAATTGTTCATTGTTTGCTGTAGCTTTGGTCCATTCTTTTTGTAATAAATTTTCTTTTTTTTTTCGAAATCTTCAAGCGTTCTTCTACTGGCTGGTTCTTTTCCATGTTTGTTAGCAAATTGGACATTCATTTCACTATAGTCTCCTGGGCTGCTGCCAAAATATTAACTTCCTCCATTTTGCTCCTTTAATTTGATTTGATTTGATTTAATGAATATTTGTGGTTCCTGTTACATCGTATGAGTTATATCCCTTTGATTTGACTTCTGGTCGCTTGTGACCTATATTCTTGGACGCTTGTGTCCCTGTTTACTTAAAATTGATCCTGTATAGGTGCTTTTTTGGACGCTTATGCCTGTACTGACTTATATACCGGACGCTTGTGTCCTTATTTATTTGAATGGATTGGATACAGAACGTTTATGTCTTTTTTATTGTACCTAAAAACGCAAAAAAGGTATTTTGAGACTTGGGGGATTAAAAGATGTTTGATAAGGATAGTTGATTTAAAAATAAGGAATTTTGGTGCTCACTGTATCATCAACGGCACTGGTTACTTCCTCGAAGGACAATGTCTAAGGAGGTGGAGGATATTTGAGGGGGGTAGGGGGACACTGTTATAATTTATGGACTATAGAGACATAGTGATAACGATGTAACAAGTTTAATAAAAAATATGGAGAAGTCTATTAATATTTACAAACACTTCTAAATACAGGGTGGCGCATTGAAAACGAAACAGACCGATTTGCGTCCAGAGATTTTTTTTAAGAAACGCTGAAACACGTCAATTTTAATATTGAGGGGGACACGTTTTATCATAAAACTCAACTTTGTCACACCAACCCCTTAAGGGTGGTGATAGCAACCTTTATATTTTAAATAGGGAACATGGGTCGAGTGTTACATCATTTGAAAGCTCTTTCTTCTCTGAATTCAGCACACTAATTTTTTTGGGAGTTTTATCAACTCGTTTAAAAATTATTCACAGTTTGATTTGCAAGAACGTATTTCATTCATTGTGATAAGAAATGCACTAGTTAGTCAATTTCTCGTTAAAAAAACTAAAAAACAAAACCAAACGTTCAAAAATGTTTATTCAGTTAAGTAAGTGTTCAAATTGTTGACCACCAGCTTCCATACAAAAGTACAAATTTTGTTCAAAACAAGCTTTGACATTCTGGAGCATTTGTGTAGACGGCATTCTTCAACAATGCGTCGTCGTAATTCTTCCAGAGTTCTGTTGCGTAAATTCTACTCTTTAAATGGCCCCATAGAAAGAAGTCTAAAAGAGTTAAATCCGGTGATCTAGGGGGCCACCCAATAGCACCTCTACGCCCAATACATTGCTCTGGAAACTCTCTGTTCAAAAACTCCCTAGCACGTTGTGAAAAATGCGGAGGAGCTCCATCTTGTTGAAACACTAATTGATTTTCTTGATAGCGATCATCATTTTCAACAATGTCAATTAGTAGAGGGTAAATGATATCTTCTAGTAACTCCAAATACGCTTCACCACTCAAATTACCATCAAGAAAAATTGGTCTGATTAAACGGTCTCCAAAAATGCCAGCCCAGACATTCAATTTCTGTAGAGTTTTAGTGTGGACTTCGTGAAAATTTATTGGATTATTATCTGCCCAATAACGACAATTATGACGATTGACTGTAGAGTTTAATAAAAACGTACACTCGTCTGAAAAAAACCGATATTGAACAGAAACTTCCCGTTATCAGCTATTCGTGCAGTCATAACTTCACAAAACTCCAGCGGCCGATCAATTTAATCTTCATTCAGTTGTTGTACAAGATGAATTTTATACGGGTGAAATTTATGATGCCTTAATATTCGCTGAATTTTTCTTTTTTTGATGTTTGAGACAGTAGCCAATTTTCTCGTGCTCAAAGTTGGGTCTGCAGCAATTTGTCCTAAAACTTCAATCTCAGTAGTCTCATTTCTAACCGGAAATTTACGTTCAGGATCCCGTTTTTTGTTGACTACTGAACCACTTTGTCGAAACTTCGCAAGTAACCCCCAAATGTATTTTCTGTTAACATGTCTGTTCGGATGTCGTTCATTAAACAAATTTGCGTTACGGTTGACACAGTCATCTTTTTTGAAAAAAAAAGAGTAATTATTTCAACACTTTCTTTCACAGAATACACCATTGTGAAATTAATTTTCGGTAGTACTATCAAGTATCAAACCGACGGATAAACAGCATTTCTCTCATTCCGATAAGAAATCTTCTGATAGTCAATATTTTGTTTACAAACCAACAAAACATTGACTATCAGCATATTTCTTATCGGAATGAGTGAAATGCGTTTTTGCATCTTCAACTGTGAATAATTTTTAAACGAGTTAATAAAACTTACAAAAGAATTAATGTGCTGAATTGAGAAAAGAAAGGGCTTTAAAATGATGTAACACTCAACCCAGGTTCCCTATTTAAAATATAAGGGTTGTTATCACCACCCTTAAGGGGTTGATGTGACAAAGTTGAGTTTTATGTCAAAACATGTCCCCCTCAATATTAAAATTGACCTGTTTCAGTGTCACCCTATATAAAGTTATGCGAACTAGATTCATAAAACTAAGTAAACATACTTAATCAGCAATTCTCTATAGGGCAAGTTAAAAGCTAACCAATGCTCTATTATTGCAAGATGCAATTATTAACAAAACTGTGTATTGTCTATATAAACACTTAAAATGTGATGATGCCAAATCTATGTCAAATGAATACAATTTGACATACTTAACTTAAAATTAATCTACTTTATCCGTTTCCCCAATTTTATCTTGAAATAATATTATAATATATACGTAACCTTAGGGATGCTTTTTTGGTAAGCTATTGTTCCCTGAACAACTATAAACTAAACAGTACGTAAGTGTTGATTATCCACGAAGGCAAAGCCATCCAATTTTATTGAGGTTAAAGTTAAATTAAATGACATTCATGATGTTAGAATGTCAACCAGTAATCATCAGCAAACGTCGCCCGATCGTGCATTACTAATTTCACATATACGTATTTCCTAATAAAATATTGTCTTTTAAATTCCAAAGTCGAAGATTGATAGCTAAAACATGAAGATCCACAGTCTCGGTCATTTCAAGTATAATAAATACTTGATTTAAATTCTACAGGCGCTGAAATAATCCCTTCTATACAGCAATGGTAATAAATTCAAACTATGAACCCGCGGGAAAGAAATTTCTTAACCTTACTGATGGGGTCCATTTATAGTTGTCCATCTCTTATGCTCTTACACGCAGAGATACTTAGCTCACAATGACATCCGATTGTCATCAATAACTGATACAATTTATGTGTAACAACTAAAGAAAATATCATAATAATAAATATTATAAGACTGACAACTACCAACTATACTCTAAACATATCCTCTAATTTGTTTAACTTTGAACTTTGCCCCGAGCAACACTTAGGTTTTATATTACTTTAAAAAAAAATTCAAAGAAGCACAAAGACAAACATAACAGCAACAACTGAGTTCTCTTAACCATAAATAGATTAGACGTGTAAACACATCCTTCGTTGCACACAAGTATCTTGCACTTAACTTGTGCTATTACGATGAACATAGCTGCATGCCTTCGTGTTCAGTGTCCTTGATATAACAGCATCAGCAGTAACTGCGAGCTGAAGGACTTCGTTAAGTGAACACCATAAGTAGATTTATGCTTTATAGTGGCCTGTTTTGATATTTGTTACAGCCGCGTTGGCTTACATAGCTCGAAGTTATACTATGTAATTAAGAGCTTACATTATATTTCTCACAATAGCGTTTATATGACTTAAATTAAAGCATACGACGGTGAACTATGGGTAAATACTCATATTTTTTTCAAAATTTATGAAAATGGCTTGTAGTAGATATAGCTTATTTGTGTATGCCAAGTTTATGAAAATTATCATTATGGCAGAAAATATTTCCTTATGAGGATTTTAAACGGTGGCGTTTTGAAGTGGAACGAGACAACATCGGTAAAAGAGTTTTAGTCGAGCTACAGGAGGACATACTTTAAGATCATTTGAACATTTACCCTCTTTCCGTGTTTTGAATGAGGAGTGGCAGCTTTTAAATGTAAAATAGAACGTTTTTTTTTTCGAAAATTCAATAATTTGTCAAAAAGTACGTAAATGTGTCGAAAGGGGTTTTTGCTTTATCCAGTTGCCTAGTTACAGGGGTGAGGATTTTAAACGGTGGCAAGGTACTATCGAAAAAATAGTTTGAAAGATTTAAAGAAAACTTTTTGAAGGCAGACGAACAGATGTCAAGCTATTTATGACATTTGTCCCCTGTCCACATTTTAAATGGCGATTGCAATTTTTGAAATACCTGGAAGGTAGATTTATTTTCGAGAGTTCGGCACAATTACGTAGTTTTTGATAAATAATCGACTTTTTGAAAAAAGTGTATTTACATAACCTCCCCACTAGTCAAAATGTCTAGATGCGGTAAATGTTAGAAATATCTTAAAACCTGTCCCTCAGCACCCGTTCCCCAAATACTGCCTTTTAAGGCATTAGAATTATCACCCTCTTAGCTAGGCAACCAATACATAAGTGCAGCAATTTTCGATATAGGTACCCACGTAATTCTTGACAGAGAACCGAATTTAAAAAAAACTATATTTATACATCCTGAACAAAACAGAATAAAATAATATTTCAACTACTGCTGAAAGATCTATTCGATTATAAAGACACACATTTTCAGGCAAAAAGCTTACGATCTAACAAGGAACGTGTTTGTTGAGTATAGAGTTTAAGGTTGTAACTGGAAAAAAAATCGGTTGAAAATAAACTGATCAAGCAAATGAGAGTAGAGGGCAGATATGCGGAGGTATTAATAGAGTATGTTATAACTCTGCAGTTTCAGACATTAATTGCTAGATTAATTTGACTACGTCATGCTTTTTACATAGACAGCTGATCCTGGAGAAAGTAATATTATTTAGAAGAATTTACTTTAAGAGATATTTCACCATTGTTTGTGTTTGTTAGTAAACTGAAACCTACAGGATATCCACGATACATGTTTTTCCGGTTCAGTTGCCTAACAATGGCATATATTATCGATATAAATGCGATATTACAATAAAATTTGCATTTAAAGGATGGGGAAAATGCATACCACTAAAACACTCACAAACCCTAAGCAACTAATTTTAAAATGACTTATACTTGGATTATATTTGATTGAATGTGATATAGAAAAGAACGATTTTTTATAAATAATTCAAATATCTCCTCACCGATTGCTTTGAAATTTGGCAGCGTTATTTGTAGTAATAATGGGCTGATTTGTCCCTTGTTCAAGAGAACAGATGATATCTCATAACGGCCCTAGTAGCCTTAAAATGTAATTAGTAAACACACCAAAATAATTAGTACAAATAGGTCAGTGAAATTCTGTAATGAAGTTATGTAAACATTTCAATGAATTGGAGGTCGACATTGTATGGATCGACATTGAAATTATCACGTTCAGCATATAAGCAATAACAAACGAATTTGTAATATAGACAGGAATGTCATAGTCAGCAAGGTTAAGAATCAAAATATGTTTTTGTTTGGTAAATATAAAGGAGATTCATTTTAGTAAGTAAGATAGTTAACTTAAACACCGTTCTACAATGTAGGCGGAAAATATATCGTTCATTTTAAAATAAGCTGCTGAAATGTAGTCGGGTAAAATAACGCCGCGATTATTTAATTATGTAAACACTGTTATTATTTAATAGTCAAAGTAAGTTTGCTCTTATTTAATTATTATGATATCGTAGGTTTGTGCTTTAACATATGTGCTTCGTTCCTACATCTTTTATTCCGATAATTAACCTCCGCTTCCGTAAACATGGTCCTTGAAGTAAAAGAAAACATGGTCCTTCGAAGACAAGAGTAGTTGAAGAGCAGGGCCCTTCGACGAGAAAGAACCAGTGCCAGTGAAAATACAGTGCTCACTTAAACCTTATCAAATATCCTTTAACCCAAGTCTCCAAATACCCTTAATTTTAGTGAAAATAATCAGGGCAGTACCAGAAGAAGGTCAGTTCCAATAAAGTAAATAAACAGGACAGAAGAGTCCGGGGCAGTACCAGAAGAAGGTCAGTTCCAACAAAACAAATAAACAGGACAGAAGAGTCCGGGGCAGCACCAAAAAGAAATTCAGTTCCAATATAGGGCAGTACCAGAAGAAGGTCAGTTCCAATAAAGTAAATAAACAGGACAGAAGAGTCCGGGGCAGTACCAGAAGAAGGTCAGTTCCAACAAAACAAATAAACAGGACAGAAGAGTCCGGGGCAGCACCAAAAAACGGTCAGTTCCAATATAGCAAAGAAACAGAAGCATACAGGGCAGTACCGAAAGAAGGTCAGTTCCAGTAAAGCAGATACAGGGTCAAAGACAAAAGTACAGGGTTAAAGACAATATATAGGTCACAGGCAACCAGTAATCAGAATAAAAGAAGAACGAAGCATCAGACAAGGTAACAAAGTCACTTATTAAATCAAATTAAAATTAAGGAAGCAATGGAGGAATTAAAAATGCGTTCGAGAGAACTAAAATTACGGGTAAACAAATTTATCAAAAAATTAGAAGAAGTAGAAAAAATGAACGATAACGATATACCTATCAAATTTGAAATCAAAATAGGAAACTTAGAAAGGCAATGGGATAAAATTGAAGATGTCATAATGGATATAAAAATAATGACAGAATCAGAAAATCTAGATAAAGCCCATTCGACGCTAAGCCAATGGTACGATAACGCCATGGTTAAGCTGAAAAGAGCAATTAACAAAGAAGCGTAACGCTATTCATCACTGTTTCCAGAAGTCGAATTACCAAAAATAAGAATACCAGTATTTACATGCAAGTATAAGGAACGGACTGCATTCCCATAGAAAGTCCAAAAAGCAATAAATTCAACAATTGAAGAATCCTACGTAAAAATAGCGTCAAGGAATAATCATGAAAGATTCAATCTAAATTTAATTGAAGAAGTACAAGAAGTTTAAGAAGCAACAAACGAGCAAGAAATATTAAATTTAAATTTATGTAAAGAAATGCCAGAGGTAGAAGAAGCCAAAAACGAGCAAGAAATATTTGATTTAAGTTTAAATAAAGAAATACCAGGGATATAAGAAGCCAAAAACAAGCAAGAAATATTTAATACAAATATAAGTAAAGAAATACCAAAGATAGAAGAAGCCAAAGACGAGCAGGAAAGAGTGAATTTAAAAAGTTATCCAGATAATCTCAGATCTGGAGCCAAATCAGCAGCGAAGAAAACTAATGTAAGTAGAGAGAGCAAATTATTAAAAGGCAAGAAAGAAGCACAAGAAGTAAAACAAGCAGTATTACGAATAGAATGGTCCAGCAACAAGTCAAGAATGGTTGCCAAGCTGAAAATTCCCAAATTTTGGATAAGTCAACCAAGGGGGGAAGAAACAGCAACCACATCAAGAGTAGAAGTGAATGGTTTGACCAATGCGTCCAAGAAAGGAACCACGAAGCAGTTGAGGTATAAAGTAAGAGTAGTAAGAAGTACAACCACCCAGAGATTTACACACACTGGGGTGGAGTATGGAGGTCAGAAGCAGGGACACGCAAAAATGGGCAGAAGCCACAAAGTATACTGGGGCCATCCAGATATAGTGGAGGGCTCACGGAAGCAAAGCCACAAGGTAGATGGGTATAAGGTGCATGTTCGCAAGTTGAAGCACAGGTTTTGATGGAAGTTCAAGAGGAAGAAAGTACACGCAGGGCACATGGAAGCAACCAAACAATGGCCGCTGCGTGGTCAAGTTCAGTCATGGGTCAATGGGAAAGCACTCCAAAACAACTCAAGGTCGGCGTGGCTGGATTTTGTGGAGTGGGAAGAGCTCTGCAAGAAAAGCAGAGACAGTTCACACAGCATGAAGGAGAGACACCAGAAGGAAGACGAGATAACATACCCAACCCATCACCAGAAAGAAGGAAGAAATTGTTAGATCATGTAAATTATATTACGCTCCTAGAATGATATATAATGGTATATATAATTTTATTATTTTAAACATTGTTATTTCTATTATGATACATAGAGTGTATCAAAAATATTATTTTATTTATTATATTGCCATTCTAGAACGGATATATATATATATATATATATATATATATATATATATATATATATATATATATATATATATATATAAGTATATTATTTTAATCATTGTTAGTTCTATTATGATACATAGAGTGTATCAAAAAATATTAATCATTAAGATTTATACTACCATCCTAGAGTAGTAGACATAATTGTATTGTAATTGTAATTATTACGATGTCGATTATCTCACGTAAGGTTATATTCAAAAAAATTAATTTATTTATTATTACGATTACCCTCATAGAGTGGTATGCATAGTTATATCATTTTAATTATGGTGATATCGTAAGATTGGATCCAAAATTATTAGTTTTACGATTAAGTTCGGAAACATACCTAAGATTGTCTACACTTATTAAAGTATTAGTAGTTCATCAAACATTTAGGTCAGAGCCATAGAGCGAGCTGTCATTCTTTTGACTTGGCAGTATATTCAAGAGAACAGATGATATCTCATAACGGCCCTAATAGCCTTAAAAATGTAATTAGTAAACACACCAAAATAATTAGTACAAGTAGGTCAGTTAAATTTTGTAATGAAGTTATGTAAACATTTAAATGAATTGGAGGTCGACATTGTATGGATCGACATTGAAATTATCACGTTCAGCATATAAGCAATAACAAACGAATTTGTAATATAGACAGGAATGTCATATTCAGCAAGGTTAATAATTTAAATATGTTTTTGTTTGGTAAATATAAAGGATATTCATTTTAGTAAGTAAGATAGTTAACTTAAACACCGTTCTACAATGTAGGCGGAAAATATATCGTTCATTTTAAATAAGCTTCTGAAATGTAGTCGGTAAAATAACGCCGCGATTATTTAATTATGTAACCACTGTTATTATTTAATAGTCAAAGATGACCATACCTAAGTAAGTTTCTCTTATTCCATTTTGTTATATCATTATTATTACTATTATTATGTGTATTAAGTTTTGCGCTTTAATATCGTTATCAATATACCGTTATCTATGTCATAACACATGTGCTTCGTTCCTACATCTTTTATTCCGATAATTAACCTCCGCTTCCGTAAACAGCCCTAATTAGATACAGATTGTTAAGTCCATTGGCATTAGGGGTGGGGGGGATCACCTCAACAAAATTTAGTGACATAAAAATGTTCGCCACTGACTGCAATATGATTTGTATAATATTTTGAGATAAAGAAACTAAAACTACAAGTTTTTTGTCTCCAGAAATTTCTCCATATCTTGAATCGTTTACACGATAAAAAATAAAAACGTTCTTATGGTATGTATATTTATCATACAGAAAATCGCAAACACGAACAATAATTTTTGTTGAGGTGTCCCCCCTAATGCCAATGGACTTAACAATCTTTATCTAATTAGGGCCAAATCAGCCCATTATTACTATACACAACGCTGCCCAATTTCAAATCAATCGGTGAGAAGGTATTTGAATTATTTTTAAAAAATCGTTATTTTACAAAAAAATTTAACACCCTGTATCTTGGAAACAATGCATTTTAGCACCTATGTTTATACAAACTTTTTTTTATAAAATGACCTGGGAAATCAACCCCTTAAATATTGCCCCGTCTTTTTTAAACACCCTGTATATATATATATATATATATATATATATATATATATATATATATATATATATATATATATATATATATATATATATATATATATATTAAAAAAGAAGAAACAATAATGTATACTTCTTATAATTATAAAAAAAATTTAAACAATACTCATCACTATTTTGACATTATTGAGACAAGTGGAAAAACCAACCGACGAAACCGTCTATATATTAAAGTTTTATCAGCGGCAACCATTTCACATTTTCATACTATTTCACTACGATGATACATTTAGTCAGAACGTTGAATTATTTTGTAACGCAAGTTCTAAAAACCACCAGGCACATTTGAAAAATCCTCCCGGAGGTCCCCAGACACCCTTTAAAAGAGGACAGTGTCCGGGGCAAAGAGGACAATATAACTATATATGTGTCTTAGAAAGCCTAACTGTAAGGTAATATACATGTAATACTTAAAAATATCTCTCTAATACATTTTACTCTTGTCTTGCATACGGCACGTCACTTCGCATATTGTATGATGCTCGTAAAATAGTAGAAACTAATAGCTCGAAACTAATAGCTCGACCCTAAACTTGAATAACTCCTCCAAATCCCGTCATTTCCTGTTATGTTCAAAAGTTTATTGATGCGAACAATGTGCTGTTGCTGACTATCTGACAGGTGCCACCACTGAATGTATCTAGTTTCGTGTCTCTTGACGCACACTTCCTTATTAATCTCACCCTAGTGACATAGACAACTACCTGTGGACATTTTCACTTATCCCTAAACTAAGTTATTAGATCTTAGTAGTTGGTAATTTGGAGCTGGCGCATAATAAAAAAGTCTGGGCGCAGCAAGTGCCCTATGGTAGTGAATTTTCACAAAAATGATTTTAACAACGAATATGCATTTTTTAATAAAAGCGGGCTTCAACTTTGGTTACCAGTATATCCTATATAGTAGAAAAATATACCATATTTCATCAAATTAGCTTTTCGACAAAGCGCCAAAAAAGTTTTTAAATTTTTTTTTAATAACTTATAAAATATTAATATTATGTCCTTGTTTCTGAAACACAAAATGCAGACTGTTCTACTTTAAACAATTGAATTACAACAGTTTGATTTTTTTTATTCAGTCACCATTTGACAGCGCCCTGTTCACTGCATCTAGATTTTTTCATGAAATAATATAAACGAAAACCTCTCTATATGCGTCATTTGCATAAAAGTTCGATTTCTATTATATAGAATATAGCGGGTGTTAGATTTAAAAAAAGAAAATTTGTATCGCCAATGACTTATGGCCACCTGTGATTGACGAAATAATTTTTATTAGATACGACTCTATAATTAACATATACAATTGTTTCTCGTATCTTGTATATTAACAGTAATATTGAGCTTTGCCGTCAAAAAGCGTCACTCTGCATATACGTAAATATGTAAGAACTAAAACTAGCCCCGGATATTACGGTACAATTAACATCAACCGAGGTTCTGGCATTGTATTTGAGCACGTTCCGCCCTTAGAAGGGGGCGTAAAGCCGTCGGTCACGGGACATGGGTCCATGCGATGTTGGGCACGTTAAAGACCCCTACCCTCCTTACAGTTGGCAGGGGTTCGGCAAAATTTCCAGGATGGTGAGGTGAAACTACTCCCTGGCGTCGGTGATTGGCCATAGTCGCGGAAATAGGCCGACGTTGAAGAAACAAAACACACACACAACCCCGGATATGAGTCCTAGGGGACTTTGTAAGCGCATCTTTTTAAAATTCAAAAGTCGCGGTCTCCTCATTAGCGAATTTATTCTACCAAATTTTTTTTAAAATTATGGACAATTAAAGCATAAACTCTATAACTAAAACCACTGCTAAAGCATCAGACAACGGGTCTATTTCAAACGAATTTTCTGGAAATATTTTAGTAAAATGAACGACAATGACGGCTGAAACTGAAACTTCAGGACTAAAACACACTTCTTGCGAAATTTTCTGTATTAGCTCGTATTTTCTTTAGATTCTTTGCCTAAAACTTGCCAATTGTGACGTTTCAAATCGCGATTTTGACGAATACCTGTCAAATTTTCAACATAATTTTTCTGGAATTTCTTGACTTTTTGCGCCAAAAAACTTAGTCTCTGTTTGTAACATACAATTTGGTTATCCGCACGTTTGTCTGGTCATTAGTGGCACCCATTTTTTTTTAAATGCATCTAACTTTTTTGTCTTTCAACCTAGAAATCTAGATTTTGGTACATAGTTTGCATTTTGTGGCATAAACCTGCGTAACATATTTGGTTGTCCTAACTTTCTTACTTCCGGAAACATAAAATTTTTCCAAAATACAACATTTTCCGGGAAACACTGGGCTGATTTTCCTGAATAACGAGCTTCTCCAAGCCACTTGCAAAAGGAAGGTTCTTACGAAACTTCATCAAAGTCAGCCCGTATTTTTTTACATTTTTGTTCACACATATTTTATGTTTAAAGGTGATTGAATTTAGTTCCATAATTAATTACTGTAACTTAACAATTATTCTGTCGTTAATTTGATGTTCGTGATGTTTCGAGTCGAAGTGTAATTTCATATTGGTTTCGTAAGTGGAAAAAATAAAAAACCAAACCAAAATTACTTTGTCCAACAAGGCGGTGCCCTGTGTCATACTGCAATACAATATATGAAGAAGAAATATTTGATCAAGTTATGACAGATTTCGTCCGACAAAAAATTACATTTTTTATCTGCTCTCTGTTTCCGCAACCATAGCTTTAACTTGGCGATTAATGTTAAGTGGCGATAAAAATTTACTTTAATTTTACACGTGCGTTTGCTCAGATAAATGGATGGCATTGGAAGGTTATCTATCCATCATCCACAGAATAAATTTAACATAAATGGGCTTACACCGGTGCTGTATTTAAGCTGCGTTTTTAATTGCAAAACTTATGAAAATTCGCTCATATATATATATATATATATATATATATATATATATATATATATATATATATATATATATATATATATATATATATATATATATGGGAATTAATTTTATCTTAACAACTGTCAGTGTCATTACAATGATGGACGTTGTTTAAAAAACACTCATGACAGATAGAAAGGTGTCATCACAAAAGTGTCATTCAACACAGTGTTACACATGACTAGTTCGTACGAGACGGTCGGAGTCGAAAGTCGAGTGTGAAGAGAGCTTCAGTGAACATAGTGCGCGACAGGTACGACAAGAGAGTACCTAGACGACGCAGGGGTACTCAAAGACGGTGTGACAGGCCATCCAGGACGACGACGACGATAACAGCTGGATCCCGTATCTAAATACGATAGTCTATTACTTGTCATTTAATTACTTCACCATTGTTGATAGAGTTTTACAATATAGTTATAGTTAATACCGGCATAGTTTCAGTCTTAAAAGCACGCACGACCTAAAACCTTACATATCTCTAGAAACGGGGACTCATTTCGGGATATACGTGAGTGTTCCAGGGATAAGACACCCTATATATATATATATATATATATATATATATATATATATATATATATATATATATATATATATATATATATATATATATATATATATATATATATATATATATATATATATATATATAACGCAAATCATTTTCGTTTAAGAGTATAGACAATTTCTATGGAAATTCGTTACCGTAATGCACTTGCTGCGTCCATTTTTTTACTCCGGAGAGTAGCTCCAAAGTGGAGTGGAAATATCTTAATCTCATAAGCACTGACAAGTGTAATTTGAAGAATTAAATTCACTGGAACAAGTTTTTAAGACCTGGCGATTGTTTAACTAACAAACCTACAACATGAATTGTTGTTGCCCTTACTTGGTGAAACCATTCCATACTAAATACAGATGTAGAGACTACTGCTCTGGCAGTGTTTGTTTTTAGTGAATTTTCTTAGAAAAAAAAATCACTAATGGGGAGATCCCGACTTTTGAATTTTGAAAAAATTTCTCCAAATTAGTGAGATATAGGACCCCTAGAACCCATATCCGGGGTGAGTTTCAATTTTTTTATATTTTATTATATTTTATATATATATATATATATATATATATATATATATATATATATATATATATATATATATATATATATATATATATATATATATATATATATATATATATATATATATATATATATATATATATATATATATATATATATATATTCATATATATCTATATATATGTATCAGACCGATAATCCAAAAAAAGACCGATTTTGATCACATTTAGCATATACCTTACTTTTGTAAGTGGCTTGGATAAGTTCGTTAACCAGGAAAATCGAACCAGGTTTTCAGGGAAAATTTTCGGTTTTCTTTCGGAAAAAAATTTTGTCTCAAAAAATATAAAAGCTATGGTAACCAAATTTGGTACGTAAGTTTACGATATTAAAAGGAAACTACATACCAAAATTTATATTTCTATATTAAAAGGAAAAAAAATGTATAAAAAATATTTTGTGCCAGATCATTTCTATGAAAATTGACTACCATAACGCACTTGCTGCGTCCAGACTTGTTCTGTGTAAGCAGTTTTGCCGTTTTACGGCATCGTTAGACAGGATAAAATTGAATTTATTTTTACGCATTTATGACAACTATAAACAAGAATCTGTTGCCACTTTATGGTGTTTTGATCTAAAAAGTCTTCAAATAGGAAATAAAATGACAGATAACCGATGACGTCCCTGAAATGTCTATGTGATGTATGTCAATATTTGAGGTTAACATAGAATCAAATTATAACACTAATATCCATAACAAAACTCACAACAATAAAATAATTAATTGTTAACAAAACTTATTGAATATTGCAGACAAGGGATAAGTTTTCTTGAGGCAAAAAAATCAAGAAATGTCTTAAAACTTACTTTAAAAATTTTCGACTTTTCTTCTGAAAACGCCAAAGTAGCGATTGTTATGGGACGTTTGAAAAGATTGTATTTATTATTTTATATTGTTATTATGAAAAGTCCCACGCTTGGACGCTTAATGTAAATAGATATAGATTAAATTTTGTTTAATTTTGAAACCTTTTATATTATGGAAGGTTTAATTTTAATTGTGTTTTGGTCTAAGCAATTAATTATATTTAATTTCTTGTATTTATGTGATGTCAATTTATTTATATTGGTCAAAATGAGATGCATTTTATATATTTTGCAAATAAAATGAGTCTTTATTAAATTTTTATGTGAGTTTTACTAGATATATGAATACGTTATAACGAATATAATTTTTAATTAGCTCTGCTTTTGACTCCATACTTCGTAAGGTAATATAGTGAGTTCTTTCTTTTTAAATTTATTCAATTATTTTAATCTTTTCTCAATTATTTGCCCACTGTTTTAACTAGATATATTATTTATTTTCTCAAATAACAATAATGCTGCGTAGGCTTTCTTTTACTTCTCTCTATATTAATTTTACAAACATAAATGCTAAACCCCACTACTTAAAATACACAAAAATTATTTAAATATTACTTAAGAGCTCTTTTATATTAGTATTTTATATTTTGAAAAAAATTTAGGTTGCGCAATTCCAAACTTGTGATTTTATACACATACATTTAATATTAAATAGAATATATTTATATATGACAATGCTAGAAATTTTCACACATAGAAATATTTTAGAAATTTAGATACTTCAATTCATTTATAAAAGGCCTTTTAGTAAAGAAATTTTGATACCTGTCACTTCCTTTCTCGTTCAGTTGTTGCCAGGTGTTGGGTCCGTTGAAATTTTAGCAAATGCAACATCTACGCTTCCTTAGCAACAGACTCTCGTATCGTATAAATGCATGGTTGCCATGGAGACCATTTGGTATGAAATTTCTTATGATTCTCACCTTCTAACCAATAAATTTCACTGGAAAACTTTCTTACCTATATTTTCTTCCTTTCCTTGCATGGTTTAGTACACAAAACAGTTAGTTTACTTTCCAAATTAATTATTGTGAATGTTCAACAACAATGACGCGTCTCGGGCGTATATTTGATTATATATTTCTTATAAGAATCCTGTATCACTTTTTTAAGCTTAACTGTTCACTCAATAAATACTTCATAAATAAGTTTATAGTTTAACAAACTTTTCTGACATTATTTGTCAAAGTTTACTAAATATTTTAATAATTTCTTTAGAACAAACCCCAATGGCGTTCTTCTTATCTAATCAACCAGAATGAAGTGAGCGGATTCAATTATTTTTGAATCCTCATTAACTTAAAAGTTCATAGGTAACTTATATTCTTGACAAATTGTTTCTATATTCCTGACCATAAATACTATCTGTCTATTGTACAAATAACAGAAATGCATTCGTCATTTATGTCCTCTGTGCTGTCAACGTCAAACTCACTTAACCCCACTTTTAACTCGTGATTTTTACAACGTTGTTTGGAATAAATATTTAACAACACTAGTTTTAAATAACTAAATTACACAGAAAATTATTTATCATGATCTTAAGTAGTGGTATAATAACCAGTTAAAGCAATTTAAAGTTAGTAGAACATCTTAATATTAATACAATAAACACATTTCAACTATATTAAAAATTAATCAATTCATAAAGAAAACTAGTTATACCTATCGAATTAAACCTTTATGCATTATGTTATCACTTTTTTTGACACATATATTTATCTCAAGCCATATTTCATTTCTTTTAATATCTACCATACCGCCTGAACAACTAATTTTAGATTATATTGTTTATATCTAAATTATCGTTTATAGTTCGCTTAACATTAATTCCCAAACCATTCTCTGGATTTATTAATGGAGAAACGTCTTTCTATATCTGTTTTAATTAATTTTCTCATTATGTTTATAGTTCACCTGGCTATGTATGCAGATCTTTACTGAAAAAGATTGGTTTTACTGACTATTTTATCATCTGCACCTTCCGTTAGTCATTTTATATCAATTTCATTTGTACATTACTTTGGAATATTTGACTTGTGTGGTTTATATGAACTTACATTTGTAAGTAAGGCTAGATGCATTCTCGCAACAATTAGAACCGTAGAGCGGTTTCGCTCTTATTAGAGCTCTTCAGTACGGTATACTAATTGTAGCAAAAATGCACCAAAAGTAATACGGCTATAGTATAGCCAGCCTTTCAACACTAAGTGAGTGGTAGACGTGCCGCCACCTAGTTGCGGAACCAAGTAGTATGTTGTCACGCCAGCTCCAAATAACACAAAGTGTTAAAAAATAGAGACTGTATACAACTAACTAACAATTCAGAAAATTGTCAGCCCTGGCCCATTTCTACCCCAATATAGGGACAAAGTATGTAAGGCTAGATGCATTCTCGCAACAATTAGAACCGTAGACCGGTTTCGCTTTCATTAGAGCTATTCAGTACGGCATAGTAATTGTAGCAAAAATGCACCAAAAGTAATACGGCTATAGTATAGCCAGCCTTTCAACACTAAGTGAGTGGTGGACGTGCCGCCACCTAGTTTCGGAACCAAGTAGTATGTTGTCACGCCAGCTCCAAATAACACAAAGTGTTAAAAAAAATAGAGACTGTATACAACTAACTAACAATTCAGAAAATTGTCAACCCTGGCCCATTTCTACCCCAATATAGGGACAGAGTATCTAAGGCTACTACTTGCTTCCGCAACTAGGTGGCGGCACGTCCACCACTCACTTAGTGTTACATTTGTAAGCAAAATAAATTTTAATCGATTACCTTTTTTGTGTTATTTCAATTGCTTTGCAAGTTTTCACGTTTTTGGCGCATATAAAAATTGTGATAAGGGGTTTTTACCAAAAGCTCGCGGAATCCTATGAAAATGACGCATTGAAGAATGTTTTCGTTTATATTATTAGGTGAGAAAATATAGACGTCTTATACAGGCACCCTCAAATACTGGCTGAATTTGAAAAAATTCAAACTGTCGTAGCTCAATTTTTTTAAGTGGAACAGCCAGTGTGTTATTTCAATTTTAATTACAGATTATGTAATTTAAATGGTATGTATTTTATTAGCAAATTTTAATGCAAAATATATAAATCAGTTTTCGCAGAATGGATTTGTTGTCAAATTATTGTGACACGTTAGTGATCCATACATAATGATTAATAGGCTATTGTAAAAAACAATGTTTCGATTTTCACCAAAAGAAGTTTGTTTAGCAAATTGTCGGGTAAAAAACTTTTTAGCTATTTGCGTGAGTAGACTTTTTAATAACTTTCGTGTAACATTACTAAGTTAATTTTTGTAAAAAAACAATGGCTAAATTTTGTGAAAGGGGTTCTTTGCAAATTTTCATGTAAACATTTTCTTTTTGATTTTTGTCAAAAGACCTTTTGTAAATAATTATATCTTGGCAAGTGTAGTTTTTGTGTAAATTGCTTGAATTGGTTCGTTGGCCAGGAAAATGGGCCCAGCTTGTTTGCTGTGATTTCATTTATTTGCGCCTAATTTTGAAATGTAGTGGCTCTGTGTGGTTATTTACAACGGGCCTATGCTGAGTCTCGATAATATATTTTGCAAATGTAGATTTGTCAGCGTGGTTATTTCTAAGCGTAATCATATTCATCTAACTTTACAACTACAACTTTCTTACCTCCTGACGCATATATTGAATCCTTATCCTTAGTTCGTGGTACGAAAAACCCATATATCACTGATCTATTTGTACTTTTAAAATAATGCCAGTTTTGTGCTTTGTCCCGAATAATATAGATGTTCATGACAACAAATAATATTTAACGCCTAACAAGTATTATATACAGGTATATTTTAGTTCATTTTACATTAAATCCAACATTCCGAACAGAATTAATATTGTTTTGTCAGTTGTTGTGAATCGCACAAATTTGCATGCCGTTTTATTATCTTGGGTATAATACGCGAAGGGTGCATTATATTTGTTGTGTTACGTATCACATGATAACTACATCATCATACAGGCTATAATGTAGATTACTAAAACGTAAACTAAATCCAGATTTACAGCTTCATCAGTATGCCAAATCACGCACACAGAAATCGTAACAGCGCTGTTCAAATAGCCACTATTAAAAACCGTACATCCTGCTCTTTCACGCAACAAATCTGATAGATGCGTGTATCTTTTCAGAAAAATTTCTCTCCAGAGAAAATGTTTTAACACACCCTCAAAGGATCATTGTAGCAAACTGCTTTCACTTGAAACTACGTTGAAGTTGGTTAAAGTACCGATGAAACATTAAAAATGGTTGCAGGAAGTGCGTTATGGTAGCGAATTTTCACGAAAACTTATCAAATATCGAGGGGTGGATGTGCAAAACTAACGTTTAATTTTTTTTGGTATCTATAAGTACCTAGTATACTCTTTTGCCAATAAAGTTGTATCCTACATTGTTTTACTCCTGTGGCCTCCATTTGAAAGAAAATATTAAACGCCTAAAACACAAATTACAACTAAGCTAAAGAATTAACATTTATTAGGGGTATGTAAAGACTATAGTCTCTAAAGGAAACATGTATAAGAAATTTTATTAAGACTAGAAAAGTTTGTGAGAAAAGAGTTTAACTTTTTTTCCCGGAAAAACTAGTCTGATCGGGCTGCAGAATAAACTTGTCCAATATATTTGAAAAAGAAAGGTACCTGCCAAATTATAAAAGTGGCATACAGTCCTTGTTATTGGCTTAAATGATTGTGTGTTAGCCAACCAATTTATCCGGTGTCTCAGGAACCAAAAATTTCCTTGAAAACAGAAATATATCTGCGAAGCTAATCAATTTCTTTTAATAAATTTAGTAACCATGTTGGCTCCTAAGAGGCTTGCTTTGCATTAAAATTAGCATTCTGGCATAATCATCGGAAATTGCGATAATAGGATTTGAAATATTTGTATGAAAGTTCGCTACCACGAGGCAGTTGCTGCATCCCGACATTTCTTTAACCGGTTTTCAGAATCTAACTGACAATTTTTAATTAAGACAATCATTTTTCATAAAAAAAGGCTACCAAAACGCACTTACTTCATCCAGACTTTTTAAAGAGATAAAATACAGTAGTTTTCCATGTGAGCCTGGCAAAAAAGGTCTACTGCAACAAATTGTAGACAAATTAAATAAGGTTACAATTAATTTGACCATAAATCTAAGAACTTATCAAACACATGCCATACGATATTTTGTTTCTGAGAAGCCGTATTTATTCTAGAATCTTTTTGAAAATCATTGAATGTCACATTTTATAACCGATCACCCCTCATTAAATAACTCACTGGTTACAAATGTTAATGTGACTCATGGTTAGATATCCCAGTTCACAAAAAGGTTTATTACAACATTTTTGCAAACATTTTAATTAAATGAAGACAAGTTACTATTTCACAGAAACTTAAGATCACTACAATTGGAGAACCCAAATGGCCACAACACATCTTTTTAAAGACCTAACGTTCGTTTTGCTAACAACGTTAGCTTCACCAGAGGATGAAATATTTCAGCTAATTTCTGCTACTAGTATATATCATCCTATGATGAAGCTCACGTTGTTAGCGAAACGAACGTTAGGTCTTTAAAAAGATGTGTTGTGGCCATTTGGGTTCTCCAAGTGTACTTATCAGTGTTTATCACAGGTTCTCATCTTCAATTAGAAGCCTAAGACTTTGTAAAACATTTGTCATACAGCATTTTTTTTCCAACTGTAACTGTTCTAAATTTTTTGTTTAAAGGTCAACAACTTTGTTATTTAATTATGACGAATTAATAGTCTCTTCTTAACTTATGATTGATCAAGACCTATTGACTTACACACTATTATTTACTATTTTAGAGAATTTAATTCACTATCGTTTTGAGTTTGTAAGTATTCTTTATATGAGCGGAAATAGTACATATCAAAGAGCGTCTGGAATTCTCAATTCCTTCTCAAATCATCTGCGACTCAGGGTTGTCTCCTTTGATATTAAACATGCATTCGACTCAGTCTTGAGACATGGTGTGCTACAAAAGTGGGAAATTAAAGGTAATAAAGGTAATGTATTAATGTTTATAAACAATTGTGGTGCTATTTCTTTATGAACCAATTATTTTGCACTTACTGATACGACTATTTTATCGCACAAATAGAATGTATTACCAGCTGAATATTTCAATAGATTATTTAAGACCTTATCTCTAGATATCCATATGATATAACTCTTTACACTAATGGATCAAAAAGTGAAACAGGTGTTAGATGAGGCATCACTTCCGCACTTACCTTCAATGTGTAGTAACTATACAGCAGAACAATACGCCATAACCAGAGCAACTAAAACATTCGTTAAGTCTCATTGTAATGACGCCTTAATATACACAGATTCTCTTTCGTCGATTAAATCACAAACCTTTACCCACTCTTGTAATTCAAGTATGTACAAGAATCTATTCACTGTGTCTTGCAGTCTGGCAAATCCATCAGACTCATTGTTGTCCGATCACACTGTGGTCTTACTGGAAATGAAAATTCGAACGAATGTGCCAGAAATGCTATCTTAATCGATACACAGTAATTCCTCCTCAAGTTTACTCTGATGTTTCTGTACACATAGCTAATTTTTGTAGACGGAAATGGCAAATCCCTTGGTCTTCGCTACGCAACAAACTGCGAAAAATTGAATCAACTGTGGTAATCAAGAAACTTCCTTATTTATCACGCAGGGAAGAAGTGACTATCAAAAGACTCCAAATTGACCATTATCTACTTACACACGGGACCAACCAATTTCAGTGTTTTACGTTCTATTAGAACGTATCTTATCTGCTTGTCCACGATTTGAACACTGAGGTGAAAAAAACTTGTCTGAAATTTTAAAGCTAAATTTTACTAATGTAACCTGTTTACTTAGATGTTTAAGGCAATATAATTTATATATCTCTTACTAGGGCATGCTAAAGTGTAACAGAAAATTCAGAAATTGTAAATGCCGCTCCTATAGTTTTTTCTAATGTTATCCTTGACGGCCCCTAGGCGATATTTGTCCCATAGGTTAGGTTAGGTTTTGATTTTAAGTTTATGTATTTAAAAAAAAAGATAAAAAAGAAAATTTTTATAAAAGTCTGTCGCTAATGGAACCTGCTATCCGAGGCCAACCCACTACTCTCATACACACACATATATCTCTTAAATCAAAACCAATAGTTGTGAGCTCTGAGACCGATATATATATATATATATATATATATATATATATATATATATATATATATATATATATATATATATATATATATATATATATAGAGAGAGAGAGAGAGAGAGAGAGAGAGGCTGTCCCAATAGTGTGTAATTCCTCTATATATCCCTTACCCTTAGAGTTAGCCGAAAAAACTTTCAACAACATTTTCTGGTCATTATCTAAGCTATATCGAGAAAATATATTCAGCGTTGTGGAACTTCCGGTTGCACCGGAAGTAGCTATCAACTTCGTTATTTTAAATATAGTGCTATACTTTTTACTCCAATTTTTATGAATTGGTCAAGTAGACCATTAAATTCTGCATCGACGTAGTATAGGTTTCCCTATAGCTATAGTTGATAGTTTTTGAGTTATTTGTGTGTGTGTGTGTGTGTGTGTGGTTTATATTTAAAAACATAAGGAAACGCTCTTTGGAATGTAAATTGGCTGGGCCAGAATCAGCCTGTATTATTAGACGACACAATCACCAAATATTGACTATATTTAGTCAATATTTGGTGATTGTGTCATCTAAGTACATCTTTTGGCTACATGACTGCAAAATATTAGTTAATCGTGATACTCACCCAGCGAATTTATTTGTTGAAACTCGTTTTTTCCAAAATTTTCATATTTTCGAATAACTCGGTAACACTACATCAAACACCAAAGGTCGGAGACCTTAACATAATTTTACGCCAAATTTCCGAATGGAAAATATACTGGGTGTTCTATTTTAAAAAACTAATCTTAAAAAAGTTCCGCTGTAGTGAATATTCCTGTATATTTGGAAATAATTTTAGAAGTACACCTTTTGATACCATATCACTTCCAAAAAAAATTATTTCAAAATCTTTTATATCAAAAGAATTCTATTGTTTTTTAAGGTATTGCTCGGACACACACACTATTACATAGCAAACCGAATAAAAATAATGAAGCAAAGTAGTTTCACCTCCAGAGAGAAGCGCAACAACCTTCTGCGGTGTTCCAATTGCCGCACAGATATTATCAGCTCTATACGCCAGCATCGTGAGAATCTGACACTGAACATCATCTAGTGCATCCCTATGAACGCTATAATAGGGAGCCCATACTACTGCAGCGTACTCCAAATGCGGTCTAAGGTAAGCCCAGTAGAGTCTTCAAGATGTTTATGCAAGAAAAATGTTTTGGGTTTCTGATGTTACAGCCCGAGCTCTTTGAGGCTTCAGAGGTGGCATTCTCAATATGATTCGTAAATGATAGTCCGATATCAAAAAGAACACCTAACTCAGCAATATGTTTAGTTCTCTTAAGTATTGAATCACACAATTCATACGTAAAGCTGATTATTTATTACTGGGTGTATACATAAGTCAGAATCCCAGATTTGCCGATATTCAGCGGCGCTCATTCTGGCAGGCCTAGGATTATATTCTACACAAGGTTTCCTGTAGTTTATCGCCATAATCACCGTTGTTAATAGTATGAAAAATCTTCAAGTGATCGGAGTAAAGCAGATGAGGAACCTCAAGGACGCTAGAGATGTCATTGATGGATAAAATAAAAAACAAAGGGCCCAAACAGATATCTGCAGTACACCTGATGCATCCAAAATCTCGACAGACCGAAATTTACTGTAGAAAAAACATAGTATGCTCTACCAATAAGGTATGATCTGAAAAGCCTAAACAGCTTAGGAGAGAATCCGTACCAATCAAGCTTCTAAAGTAGAATATTGTGGTTCAGTCTGTCAAAAGCCTTGGAAAAAACCAAGTAGTTTGAGATCCTCAGTCCATTGCTGCACTAATGTAGTCCGCAAAGCAGACTAAATTGGTATATATAGCGTGACCCCTCATAAAACCATGTTGAGTTTCTGAAATTGAATGTTTAACGTTAAACATGATACAATCGTTCAGAACAAATTTAAACACCTTTGAAAAATTATTCATGATGATCATTTGCCTACGTTTTTCAACCTGAGTTTGAGCAACTTTTTAAGGGACTGGAATAGAAGGACCTGTTTTGCAGGCGGTAGGAAACTTTAATGTTTTAAGAGAGATATTAAAAATAGTCGTTAAGAAACGCAAGCACAATCCCTCATCAAGTAAGCCGGAATCTCATCAGGGCCCGATGTATGTTGCCGCCTGATTTTCTTAATTGCAATCAATCTAGAATACGTATGATTGCATAATCACCTACAACGTCAGTTTCCACATCCTTTGTCTGGCTTATGAGGGATGTCTGGAAAGAATCTTCGAATACGTTGGCCACAAAAATTAGATCAGTCAGAGTGATGACTCAATATGACAACGACGTTTGGGATATTAAATGATTCCTCTTGAGATTAATCAGATTCCAGAAACTAAAAAGATCATACAGACTTGGAGACTACTTCTCTGGATTCACTGTTGGTTTTCTTTGGTGAATGACGTAGCCAGCGCGTAAGCTAACTGGAGCAAATGGCCCTTACGAATTCTGGATGTTCTAGGATGTTCTTCAGAAACGTTGAAGAACATCCTAGAACATCCAGAATTCGTAAGGGCCACTTGCTCCAGTTAGCTTACGCGCTGGCTACGTCCTTTACCAACGAAAACCAACAGTGAATCCAGAAAAGTAGTATCCAAGTCTGTATGTAGTATGGACAAGTTTCACCAAGTAAGAGCAACAACAATCAATGAACTAGAAAGATCAGCCGAAATATTATGCTCAACCTGTTGGGAGAATTTTTTTTTTGGTTTCCGAGGCTACTTTGACAACACGTCTAAGCCGCTTAAATTCAAAATAATGAGCAGTATTATTAAAAGTTTTCCAGGCCACAAACTTAAGCTTGATCTTATTGATTAGTTCCAAATCAAGCCAGGGGGATAGTAACGTCGAAAGCGAGACTCAACTCTGGGCACATAGATGTCAACAGTAAAAAACAGTTCAGCATAAAATGCATCACAGCATTCATCGACATCAGCAAAGTGTTCCAAAAAGTCAAGGGAGTGTATAAAGCAGGAATATTGGCTTTGCGATAACAATAGTGAAATTCTGATCATGTATTCCGGATACGGGACTTATTGGTGTTGGTCAAAGTAAGTATGACCTCAAGAGCTGCATGGTGAATATTCTCTACCAATAATAAGTCAGAGGCAAACAGGCCTGTCTGACAACATATATATATATATATATATATATATATATATATATATATATATATATATATATATATATATATATATATATATATATATATATGAAGAAAATTGTAAAGGACAACAAATGTGCATTCTAGATGCTCCAAAAAATGTTCAAAAGTCTCACTATTGTAACATTTCTATTAGTGAATTTTCCCGATGAAAATTTACTACTATCAGAAGGCTTTTAAATGTTTACTAGTTACTAGCATATTAGGTAAAAGATGCCGATTGTTACAAAGCGCTCTGTGTTTAAGTAATATAAATTCACGTCATTAAACTTCTGTGAATTGCATATTTGTGTAAACTACTGGTCGACTAATAATAGTTCGGGTCAACTGCGGCTCAGGTTATAAATATAAGTAACAGCAGCTACAGGGATACAAATCACAGGTCACAAAAGGCGATATGTGTGTGTGTGTGTGTTTATTTATTTAGGGTCGGCCTATTTCCGCGACTATGGCCAATCACCGACGCCAGGGTGCAGTTTCACCTCACTATCCTGGAAATTTTGCCGAACCCCTGACTTTCTGTAAGGAGGGTAAGGATATTTAACGTGCCCAACATCGCATGGACACAGGACCGACAGATTTACGCCCCCTCGGAAGGGGGGAACGTGCAGATATTCAAGTTGCTCAAATACAATGCCAGAACCTTGGTTGATGTTAATTGTACAGTATGTACTGAAAAAGTTAAAGGAGTACCCTGAGATCGAACCCAGTACCCTTCGGTTCAGAGGCACACGTTCTTACCTCTGAACCACCGAGGCTCTAAAAGGCAATATAAAAAGACAGGTTTTCTTACAATAGAGAAGGGTGTGATTTAGGAATTTATTACAAAAATAGCAAATGTTGCTGCCAATGAGGACACGGTCCCACCCCTCCCCTAAAAAAAAGCTAAAACACGGCGAGACAAAACCACTTTATCTGCAGCTTAGTTTGAGTATTTTGTAACACGACTGGCATTTTGATAATCAAATTATTGTGCTCCATATTCCAACAAAACATGCTCGTTGCCCTTACATTGTATTAGACTTATAAACACTAGTTAGATGTTCGTAGCACGCCAACCTTAATATAACACCATTAGTTTGAAGCAAAGACAGTTCGAGGACCCTATATTGTGAATAATGCTCAGAGGCTCCAGCCTCATCCTTGTATGCCCTGATCTTTATTGATGCTGACAATGTGTTGTCAGTGACACTCACGCCACACCAGTAATTGCTGCCACGTCTTTAGCTCCATAGTTTCCGACTCATGTCATGCGTCTCTATATTAATCATTTGTTCTCACGCATAAACAAGCACACATACACATATATCGACATAAACACATACGCACACATGCGTGTACCACAAAGAGTGAATAAAATAAATAACTAATTAACTACTCATAGTTATCATTCTTTAAGTTTTCTAAAAATCTAAATATACATAGCGCTTAGTTATATCAAGTTCTACTTCTGCAAATTATAGCTTCATTTCTATTGTAACTAGTTATATGAGTGGTATATATTTTGACACTGAGTTATTTTGAATTATTCAAAAGTTAACGTAAAAAATTCCTGCCAGATTATAGAGTAGCCTGTATGGTGTGTACACACACAGAGACAAGGTGGCTCTCTTAAGATCCAGACAAAGATAAAGATAATGGGATGCCACAACCTGTAAATCAGTACTTGTTTATGTTATTATTAAAATAGCAGCAGGCGGTCTGCCTTTATTGTATTACTAAATTATAATTATTAAAGGTGTAAATATTTTCTTTAATTGAAAGTAGGCATTAAATTTGGTTACTAGTATAACCTATATAGTAGAAACAATGTAAAATATTTCATTAAAATGAATATTTTGTTTAAAAAAGTACAAAAATGTTCTCGAAAAAATTAGTCCCGTTTTCCTAGCCAATGAACCTCTTCAAACTATTTACCCACTATTTACCCACCTGCCAATATATAATTATTCACCAAAGGCTTTTCGACAAAACTTTAAAAAAAATTACGTGAAAATTTCCAAACAATTTTTTTCGAGAAAACCCAAGGCTTTTTTCTACAACAAATTATTAAAAATGTATTATTGATTAGCAAAATTGTACAAAAATCTTACAAAAAATGATTTCTGCGAAAACTGAGTAAATGTTGTTTACACAAAAGTTGCCAAAAGAATACGTAAAATTGAAACTATATAACTGAAACTAAAATTGAAAAGTAGCCAATATTGTCGTTTCAAATCGTGACCATGACGTTTTAAGAGGAAAAACTATAAAATTTTCAAAGTAACTTTTTTGACTTTCTTTACCTTTTTGGGGGAAAAAACTTTATCTTTGTCTGTAGTATACAAATACATTTTGGTATCCACATAAAATATTTTGTTTTGCTGGTTTCTTTAGTCACCAGTGGCACACAATTTGTTTTCTTTGAATGGCCTGTAACTTTTTCTTCCTCAAACTTACATATCTAAATTTTTGTACTTAGCTTACCCTTTATGGTAGTAGTCTGCGTCCCAAAGATTGCCATAACTTTGTGATTTTCAGATATATTAAAATTTTCAGAAAGAAAAGACAAAACAAAACACCGATTTTCCTTGCCAGCGAGCTTGTTCAAGCCATTTACAAAAGGAAGGGACTCGCCAAATTTGATCGAAATCGGCCCACTATTTTTTGAGTTATCGATGTAAAACATATATATATATATATATATATATATATATATATATATATATATATATATATATATATATATATATATATGTATATAAACATATAAAAATTGGAACTGACCCCAGATATGTGATCTAGGGGGCCTAGTTTGCGCTTATTTCAAGACTTTATACTGAAAGAACAGTCGATAGGAATTTTTTAAAAGAAAGGCAAATTATTCCATAAAAAAATATATATTTAAGCGCGCTAGGGTGTCTTGCGGGTAGAATTTACTTGAAATTTACTTTTTTATGGTCTGGCCTCGAGGTGATCTCATTCAGCCATTCAGCGACTGGGACTCTACCTACAAAAACCCATTTCTATTTTTAGAAAACTACTTAAACAAGATAGAAAATTCCTTAACTTTCGGCGTTACTTAGCTTTAACATTTATTTACATAGATGAATTTCAAAGAACAGTTAACTACAATCACCATTTGTGAAGTTGATAGGTGGTTTTATTCCAACCCTAACTTCCGGAGATAACAAAGTTAAGGCAACCAAATTTGGTAAGCGTGTTTAGATAATAAAAAGTAAACTATATAACGAAATTTGAGTCTATCAGTTTAAAAATGAAAAAGTTGTAGATATTTAGAGAAAAAACAATTTGGGGTTATCCTGAAAACGTCAAAGTCGCGATTTAAAACGTCAAAATTGGCAACATTTAGTCAGAGGACCTCAAACGATAACGCGCTATGCAGAGAAGTTTCAAGTAGACCCTTTTTCTGATGCTGAGGCAGTAGTAGTTCTAGTGATAGAGTTTATGGTCTAATAGTCTACAATTTCTAAATAATTTTCGTGGAACACAGAGTTTACCGTGAAAACCTGTGTAGATTTTCTTGGCTAACGAACTTATCGAAGCCACTTGCACAGGGAAGGCAATGGCAATTACCAAATTTGATCAAAATCCGCACATTATTTTTTGAGTTATATATATATATATATATATATATATATATATATATATATATATATATATATATATATATATATATATATATATATATACATATAAGATGTGCTTACGTTTACTGCCCCACGCTTGTGGGCGTAAATTGTAATGGTTTATAATGTGTATGTAAATATTGTATATGGTTTTATGTGTATTTATGTATATTATTTATTGTATGGTTTAATTATATTTTTGTAAAATGATTAGTGTAATATTTCTAGATTTTAGTTTCCTATATTTATATACTGGTATTGTAATAGATATTATGATTTATACTTATGAATTTCAGATTATATATATTTATAGTTGGGCGCCTTTATTTATTTATTAATTATAGGGTTCAATATTATTTAAATTAATTTGTAACTCAAATTCTGACATTTTTAGAACACCTATATATATATATATATATATATATATATATATATATATATATATATATATATATATATATATATATATATATATATATATAAATTTGTTATCTTTCAAGAATTATAACCAATATTAAACAGATTTATATTTATATTAAATTGAAAAATTTACATTTTTTAAAATTTAATTTGATTTCTTCTTATCTGTATCCTCGGCTCTATGCAGGCTCTATTCTTTAGTGATTTAGTGAGATCAAGTGAAAATTCTTACCTTTAAACCTTTTACCTAAATTTTCTATAAAGTTTTATTAAAATTATGTACCCTTATATGAAATGAAACGACACAATATTTAAAATTAATAACTTAATTTCTATTAATAAGTGTTTTCTACTCAAACAAAGTATAAAACAATATAAACATTTTTATCTAGCATTCAACATTTATTAGTTTCTTATTGGATCATCTAATTTATATTGCCCATGCAATTTTATTTAGTACTTAAAAATATTTTTTTAGTTTGCAGTTCGAACCGGCTTTAATTAAAAATGTCTTTTTATACTTTTTCGCAAAACTGTTGTTCTGTTCCTATGGGAACGGGCTCTGTTGTTAACATGGCTGATGTTCAATTCTTACGGTATTCTAGAGCGGATATCGTAGCGACCTCTACTGATATTATTTTGAATCTCTTTATTTAACGGACTAAATTCTTTTTATTTTAAATGTTTGACTTAAATGACATTTAAGTCGTCGTAAAATTCTTATTAAAATTTGTGTTACTTGTTTGTGTAGTTTCTCTTTGAAGTTGTAACAATTAGATTTATTTGCAACTGTATTATAAACACCTTGGCATCAGTAACGGCTTCTGTTGTTATGTACTGTTTACACTAAATTATTTGCTAGAGACGTTATTCCTTGTTGTGAACACATGTGCACCGACGATGCCGACTTCACATTGTACTTTTAAAACACATTTGCTGGACATTTCACAAGTTTTTATATAATTTTTGGAGAATAATAAAATCGATGTTTTAAACGTGATGTTCGCCTGCCCTGTCCAAAACGTTTTCTCTATCGAAGATGTCGGCTGTCGTTTCATTATTCTATGCCAATCTGGTTGCATTAATTGCAAATGTGCAAATGGTTGTGTCACCTGATCCAATGAATGCAGTTTATTTACACATTAGTCAAAAACAATCACTTCCCTTGGAGTTCATGAATTTTTATAACTATTGCTTGATTCAAGGTTAGTAAAAACTATGTTTATAATTCACTGTTTATAATCAGGTAGAGTGAATTTTCTTAAAAAAATCACTAATGAGGAAATCTGTGTTTCTATATATATATATATATATATATATATATATATATATATATATATATATATATATATATATATATATATATATATAATATCACACCGAAAACCCAAAAAATAATGGACCGATTTTGATAAAATTTGATAGACGCCTTCCTTTTGCAAGTGGCTTGGACAAGTTCGTTAGCCAGGAAAATCGAACTGGTTTTTCCTGGAAAATTTAGGGTTTCTTTCCGAAAATTTTTGTATCTCCGAAAATAACAAAGCTATGGCAACCAAATTTGGTGCTTAGGTTTACAGTATTAAACTTGCCCTACATGCAAATTCAGATCTCTAAGTTGAAAGAAAAAAATATATAAATATTGAAAAAAATAATTGTGCGCCACTGATGACCAGAGAAATGCACAAAACCAAAATATTTTGTGTTGGTGACAAGACAGATTCTACCTGTTTAGATATATAAAGTGGTGCATGTTTACTGTCAAGGTCAATATATCGATTGTTATAAAAGTTACAGGAAAATATTATAAAACTTATTTATAGGGATCATTGAGCTGCATTTTATAAAATTATGTTGACAATCACAGGATGGCCCATAAGTCGTTGGTGATACAAGTTTTATTTTTTTAATAGGAAAGCCTATTTTTGTAGCATTGTTTCAGTTTCCCATCAAATTTTAATGGATGCTTGTAAGGAGAAAACATTTATATCGTCCATCGTTATTTCAATTGTTTTAAACTTTTTTACATTTTGGAATATATAAAAAATTGTGATACGGCGTTTTTACCAACGGAAATCGGAGTCCATGAAAATGGAGCATTTAGTGAGGTTCTCAATTATATTTACCAGCAAAAAGGAGAGCCTCCTGAAAGTGGCACATTATGAGAGGTATTTGTTTAATATTATTAATCGAAAAAACGATATACCGTATACAGAGCGCTCTCAAATAATGACTGAATTTGGAAAAATTCGAACTGTCGTACCTGAATTTTTTCATATTGAACAACTCCCTATACCTACAGACTCTAGTTTTGGAATATTTTCTTATTTTTTAAACTTACAGCTTAGGTACCTATATAATTTGAATTTGATGTATTCTTTAGGCAATTTTTTTGCAAAAAAAAATAATTGAAAAACAGAATTTTTTTGTGCTTCCGTAAAAATCATTGTTTGTCAAATTTTTGTAGCATTTTGTTAATAAATGTTTAAAAAGTTGTAAATCGTGAAATTTTTTTTTGCAAATTTTCACGTAATTTTTTTTTGGTAGCTCCGTTGAAAAGCTTTTTGTGAATAATTATGTAGGTGGGTAAATAGCTTGAACATATTTTTTTGAGGAATATCTTAAGTTTATTTTCAGGAAAGGTTTGTACTTTTTCCAACAATATTTTGATGAAATATGGTACATGATTTTACTATATAGGTTATACCGGTAACCAAAATTGATGCCCGCCTTTATTCAAAAAAAAAAACATATTTGCTCTTAAAAACATTTAAATGAAAATTCACTACTATAACGCACTTGCTGCGTCCAGACTTTTTAGTATTTACGTTGATAGATGAATATTTGGTAGCTCTCGAGAAACAGTATTGTGTCTAAAGAACTACGAATGGCTGATGGAATCCGTAAATAATTGAAGAGGGTTTGTGTGAAATGGTGTGTATTTTTCATGGCCTTTCATGTATATTAAACAAGGTGGAATGACCGACCCATGTTTTCTGAAACATTAAACGTACTGTAGCGTTTGGGTGTAACTTAACAACCTTTTATATCGTTGATAAAAATCAAACAAATTCGTATCTGCTTCACTAGTTTCAAAATATGGCCTTACATACGATGATAATAATCGTACTCTTTTTTTATTTTAATAACTTGGTACATCTGCAAAAATTAAAGAAGGAACGAACTTTCCAACGTATGCCAACGCAAATTGGTTCATATGAACAAACCAATTTTTGACATAAATCGCTCGCCTGACCTTTTAACAAATTTTTGTGAAAAACTGTCATTACCCCTGTGACATTCAAATATTGAAAAAAAATATGGAATCTGGAACACATATGGAAGGCCTACTAAATTATATATATATATATATATATATATATATATATATATATATATATATATATATATATATATATATATATATATATATGGTCATTTAAAAGTCGGTCAGCATTCTATTCGTTCTAAAATGCTAAATGTAACTTTCAATAAAATTTTATTGTTAAAAGTTTCTGAGACATATTTATTACTGAATACAAAGTATTCCTACTGTTACTTTCGCAATATCGTATATCATTTTCGTTAATGCGGGACCTCTAATTAGGTGGTTATAAAGAAACAATGAAAGTAAATTTTCATAAAAATATGTTTATTGGCAAATATGTTTTTAATGCAAGCAGGCATCAATTTGATTACCCGTATAACTTATATACTAGAAACAATGTACCATATTTTATCAAAATAACTTATTGTTTGAAAATGTACAAAAAAATTCCAAAAATAGACTTCAAACGTTTTCGAGAAAACTGGCTTCCTACCCAACTACGGTTAATAGCAAATTGTGTTATTGAAATTCCATGCATTTCATGAAAATTCCCTACCAAAACGCACTTACTGCGTCATGATTTTTTTACAAACACGCATCATGTTTCGATGAAAAATGCAAAAATGCAATAATATAAGGAATATTCGAAAACGACTTACGGGCCGCTCTGTGATTGTCAATATAATTTTATAAGATGCAGCTCAAGACACCCTGTGATTAACGTATAAAATTTTTTCCCGTATCTAGCATACTAATAATTATATTGACCTTTATCGTAGAAACGCGGCAGCCTGTATATATGTAAACAGACAAAAACTTAAACTAAACCCGGAAATGGATTCTACGGAGCCTAGTTTGCACTCATGTGAAGAAATTCTTTTAAAATTAAACAGTCACGGTCTCCTCATTACCGAATTTTTTCTACAATAATTAGCTAAAAATTATAGACCGTTAAACCATAAACTTAACTAAAACTACTGCCAAAGCATCAAATAAATGATCTATTTGAAATGAATTTTCTGGAAATAGTTAATCAAATGAAGGTCAGTGACGGCTGAAACTGAAACTTAAGGGTTTGTAGAACACTCTTCTTGCAACATTTTCTTTACATAACCCGTATTTGTTTCAGGTTCTTTGCCTAATTGTTGCCAATTTTGACGTTTCAAATCGCGACTTTCTCGTTTTGAGGAAAAGCGCCAATTTGTTTGCCTACAACTTTTTGTCTTTTAACCCACATAGCTAGATTTTGGCAGGTGGTTCACTTTTTATAATACGCGCGTATCCAACTTGGTTGCCTATAGCTTGTTATTTCCGGATATATAAAAATGGTTAACGAACTTATCCAAGCCACTTGCAAAAGGTTGCTACCTACCAAATTAGATCAAAATCGGCATATTATTTTTTGAGTTATTGGTGTTATATATATATATATATATATATATATATATATATATATATATATATATATATATATATATATATATATATATATATATATATATCTGTGTGTGTCTGTGTGTGTGTGTGTGTGTGTGTGTATACATCGAAACTGATCCCGGATATGTGTTCTAGGGGGGCTGGTTCTTTTATTATCTAAGAACGGCAAGAGCTTTTTCAAATATATCAGAAATTCTCCTGCTTCTTCTGTTACCGAGCCTCGGGTAAGGGATGGCACTGGAGAAGCTTGCAGCTGGAGATTCTGAAACTGCAACGCTTTTCTCCAAGTATTTTTCTACGAACAATACCTCAGAGCCACTGGGGGCATTGCCCTCATTATATATACCACGTAATATGTTTTCACTGGAGGAGGTTCAGATAACATAGCCTATAGTACTTGCTAAACTCATATCACTTAAGAGTATATCACCTAGTTCTGGAGGGTTTGCACCGTGTTTTCTCAAAAAGTGTGCTGTTTCAGTTTGTATTCCACTTGCACTAATAATGCAGTCGTCCATTGATACAGGAGTTATACCCAATGTCTGGAAGTCAGACGTTATAGCGATCCATAAGAGAGGAGATATACTCGAAGATGATTGCCAGATAAGTCTGACTCCAGCTGAGATAAAATTATTGTTGGAATTATGATTGAATTTCTCTTCGTCATGGCATTATTCCTGATGAGCAGCATGTATTTATCCCTGGCAGCTCAGCCAGAACCAGTTTCCTATTATGTCTAAACGATAAACACTATATAGTTGTTGTCCTTACAAACATTAATTATAATTCTATAGAAAATGCAAACATGGCATAATATAAGGGTTGTCAACAACAACAAAATTGTACCTTCAACGACTAATGGGACGTCCTGTGATTGTAAAAATAGTTTTCCTACAATTGTCAAAAGATTTAGCTCAAGACACCCTATAAATAACGTATAATTTTTTTCTCGCGTCTTATATAATAACAGACATATTGATCTTTACTACAAGAATGCGTCATCCTACAAATACTTAAACAGCTAAAAGCTGAAACTAAACCCGGACATGGGTTCTAACGGGCCAAGTTCGCGATCATTAAATATTTCCTAAATTCAAAGGTTTATACGAAAATTTGTTAAAAATTATAGACTATTAAACCATAAACTTTATAACTAAAAGTACTACTGCCAAAACATCAGAAAAAGGTCTATTTGAAATGAATTTTATGCCACTATTTTAGTATGGTTTTTGTAAAACACATTTCTTGCAACATTTTTCCCACATAACTTGTATTTCTTTTAGGTTTTTTTGCTAGAACTTTCAAGCGCGAGATAACAATAGCCAACTCATACAATGTATATAAGAAGTACAGATCCCGATTCAACACCCAAGGTCGCTGACGAATGGGTTAATTAAAAGCAGCGCAATTAGAAGAATAGACTATTCATAAATGGGTAAACAACTAGACCTTCAATTCAGCAACCAGCCACCTGCTAGGATCACCTTCAAGACTGCAACTTAGGTGGAAACCGCCTCTCGGTCCACGCCCCACCAGAGACTATATATGGAAGTTACCAGACCACGGACGGACATTCCTACATTGTTATTGCTTGAGTTTCTTTTAAATTGTCATAATTTATATTTATCATTTTTTATTATTATTCATAAGTATTTTATGTAACTATAATCAATAAATTCTTTTAAAAAGTCAAGTTTGTTAACAAGAAAGTTAACTGGCGCAGTCGGTAGGATAGTGCTGAAGAACCAAAAGTATATTGATTCTTTGCGTTTCAACGCTTAACAGCCAAAGAACCGATCAAGAGAGACGTCATGAAGACAGCAGCAATAGCATCGATTTTGTAAGTTGTTTGCTTCCTTTATTTTCTATATATATATATATATATATATATATATATATATATATATATATATATATATATATATATATATATATATATATATATATATATATATATATATATACTGTATTTCCTCATATATTGATAATATTATATGTCTGATAGCGATATTGATAATTTAGAACATTTGGAATATAGATTAAGAAATATTAGTATTGGCGAAATTGATATTGTAGAACAACCCGATATAAATAATTCTAGAAACAATTTAAATATGGCAAATCAATTCCAAGAGTTTTACCTTAAAGCAATCCCCGAATTTAACGGACAACCTGAAAATGTAGGGAACTTCTTAAAAGCTTGTGATCTAGTAATGAACCAATTCTATGATGCAGATAATCCAAATTTATATCTTAACCATTTTCTATTAAATTATATTCAAACGAAACTAATTGCACAAGCCAGGTTAATTATTAACACTAAAATTATAAACACATGGGTAGACTTAAGACGGGCAATTGTTGAGAACTTTACAGACCAGCGAGATGAAATCAGCTTACTAGGCGAATTATTGACACTGAAACAGAGACATAACGAGGATGCCTTAGCGTTCAGTAATCGTTGCAGACACATTGAACAATTACTCATCTCTAATTTAATATCTAATGAACGTAACGAGGGAATTTTAGTATTAAAACAAAACATGTACAGACAACAGACACTGAAAGCGTTTATCGGTGGATTAAAAAAACCCCTCGGTATGGTGGTCAGATCCACTCGACCGGACAGCATAGAACAAGCTTTAAAATTTATATTTTCAGAGGAAAATTATGAATATAGGGACAGATTATTACAACGGTCAAATTTCAACAATAATAACAATAACAAGCACGACAAACAACAAAAACCAGTTTTCCAAAGAAATACCCCAAATTTTAACAATATTCAATTTCAAAAACCCTTCCAACAACAAAATTATCGTGCACCTTTTAACTATAATTCAAACAGACCCCAAATGTCTCACCCACAATTTCAGGGGAACCCTTCAAATCAATTCTCAATGAGAAGACCGACGTACAACCCTAATGACAATACTAGAAGATATCCACAGGCTATGGATGTCGGCAGTAACAACACGAGACATACTAATTTCAGCCGACAACAACCCTCACAAAATAGACGAAACAATTTTCCTTCCAACAATTTTCAAAAAAGACAAAATTTCATACCAGAAGAAATAAACTATAACGAAACGAATAATTCTTTTCCTTTCAATGAATTAGAAAGAAGACAACATTTCTTACCAGAAGAATTAAATTATGACGTAACATATAATGAACAATCACCCTCTGGATTATACGATGCACAGCATCAAAATTTTCCGATAGCCGGGAGCTCAAAAACAGAACCGTAATAGATATTAATAATTTTAACACAATATCCCAATTACCCTACGTAATAATAAAAGAACTACCCGGAAAAATACTGCTCGACTCCGGTAGTACTAAGAGCCTTTTAAACCCGTCCATAGCATATAACAACTTTTATAATAAGATTTACAATCACCCGTTTTTAATTAAAAGTGCTCATGGTTATTCCAGCCATAATAATCGAGCCAGAATAATTTTAAACTCACTAACGGACAGTGAGCAAGAGTTTTGCCTATTTGAATTTAACAAAAATTTCGTAGCTCTTATTGGAATTGACTTTTTGATAAAAAATCAAGCGAACATTGATTTTAAAAACCAGAGACTCAATTTAAAAAATAGAAGCATTAAGATAAACTTCCCTCATACAAGGGATCATGAAGATAAGATGGGTAGTAATAGTAGTAGCAATAACAATCGGATAAGTAGGCTCATCAAAGCAAATGATAAAATGAATCACCTTAAAGTAAGTAATACAATAGACAGAAGCATTATTGCACTTGAACTCGAACTAGGAAAGCGTAATCAGCCATTAAATGATGACGATGGAAGGTTACAACAAGTAACAAATGACCTAGGAAAAATGTTCACCCACAATAAAGGTAAACGGGATCAAGTTTCATTAAACACATATGAATATCGTCGAAATAAAAAATCTCTGGACGCAGCAAGTGCGTTGTGGTAGCGAATTTTCTTTAAAATATTTTTAATAGCAAATGTCTTTCTTTGATGAAAGCAGGCATCAAACTTGGTTGCCTATATAGTAGAAACAATGTACCATATTTCATTGAAATAAATTTATTGTTTGAAAATATATAAACATTTTTCAAAAGTCTAGATGCAGCAAATCTGTTATGGAAGTGAATTTCCATAAAAATGTATTTAGTAGCAAATGTGAGCAGGCATCAATCTGATTACCGGTATAGCCTATGTGGTAGAAACAATGTACTATATTTTAACAAAATTACTTATGGTTTGAAAATATACAAAAATTTTCCGAAAATAAACTTAACTGTTGGCAGGTTTCTGAAAACAGTTTTTTGAAAAACGTTCGGGAGCTAAACTGCAAATTTACCGAAAATTCGCTACCAAAACGCACTTACTGCGTCCAGTTTTTTTCTTACAAACGCATCATATTTCGATAAAAAATGCAAAAATGCATTAACGAATTTGTTCTACGAAAATTAGTTAAACAAAAATTATACACCCCTACTTACTCCTGGTCCCGTAATTTCCTTGGGGAGTGTGAACAAGAAATTTTCCTTGGAGTTTGAGGATTCAGGGGGGTGGGAGCCTAGGCAGGTTTCTGAAAACAGTTTTTTGAAAAGCGTTCGGGAGCTAAACTGCAAATTTACCGAAAATTTGCTACCAAAACGCACTTACTGCGTCCAGATTTTTTTCTTACAAACGCATCATATTTCGACAAAAATTGCAAAAATGCATTAACGAATTTGTTCTATGAAATTTAGCTAAAAAAAAATTATGCACCCCTACTCACTCCTGGTCCCGTAACCTCCTTGGGGGGTGTGAACAAGAAATTTTTCTTGGGGTTTGTGGATTCAGGGGGGCCCTAGGCAGGTTTCTGAAAACAGTTTTTTGAAAAGAGTTCGGGAACTAAACTGCAAATTTACCGAAAATTCGCTACCAAAACGCACATACTGCGTCCAGATTTTTTTCTTACAAACGCATCATATTTCGACAAAAATTGCAAAAATGCATTAACGAATTTGTTCTATGAAATTTAGCTAAAAAAAAATTATGCACCCCTACTCACTCCTGGTCCCGTAACCTCCTTGGGGGGTGTGAACAAGAAATTTTTCTTGGGGTTTGTGGATTCAGGGGGGCCCTAGGCAGGTTTCTGAAAACAGTTTTTTGAAAGGAGTTCAGGAGCTAAACTGCAAATTTACCGAAAATTCGCTACCAAAACGCACTTACTGCGTCCAGTTTTTTTTTCTTACAAACGCATCATATTTCGATAAAAAATGCAAAAATGCATTAATGAATTTGTTCTACAAAAATTAGCTAAAAAAAATTATGCACCCCTACTCACCCCTGGTCCCGTGACTTCCTTGGGGAGTGTGAACAAGAATTTTTTTTGGGGTTTATGGATCCAGGGGGGGGGGCTAGGCAGGTTTCTTAAAACAGTGATTTGAAAAGCGTTCGAGAACTAAACTGCAAATTTACCGAAAATTCGCTACCAAAACGCACTTACTGCGTCCAGATTTTTTTCTTATAGACGCATCATATTTCGATAAAAAATGCAAAAATGCATTAATAAATTTGTTCTACGATAATTAGCTAAAAAATATTATAGACCGTTAAACCATAAACTTCACTAATCCTACAAATAAATATCCAAAAAGCCACCAAACTTAACTAAACTGACAGCTAAAGCATCAGAGAAAGGGTCTATTTGAAATGGATATTCTGTAAACATTTTAGTAAAATGAAGGGCAATGATGGTTGAATCTGAAACTTAAGGGTTTGCAGAACATTTTTCTTGCAACATTTTCTTTTCACAAACGGTATTTGTTTCACATTCTTTGCTTAAACATTGCCAATTTTGACGTTTAAAATTGCGAGTTTGACGTTTTGCGGAAAACTCCAAAATTTGTTATTTAAACTGCCCATAACTTCTTTGTCTTTACAGCTAGGGACCTAAATTTTGGTACAGAGTTCACTCTTTATAATACAAATACGCGTACCAAATTTGGTTGCCCTTACTTTATTATTTCCGGAGATATGAATTTTTTTATAAAGAAAATACAAAATTTTCCGGGAAAACCAGGTCCGATTTTCCTGGCTAACGAACTTATCCAAGCCACTTGCAAAAGGAAGGTACTCTGCAAATTTAATCAAAATCGGTCCATTATTTGTTGAGTTATTGGTCGGATATATATATATATATATATATATATATATATATATATATATATATATATATATATATATATATATATATATATATATATATATATATATATATATATATATAAACACAGATCTCCCCATAAGCGAATTTTTTCAAAAAAAATTCGCTCAAATGTGAGTGATACGAGGACGATACAAAAAGATATAACGGATCAAATTGAAAATAAAGCGAATATGATATCAAATAATTCTTACTATCACCAGAATTATAATAATAATTATACGGGGAGTGTACAAAAAAATATTACAAATCAAATTAGGATAAATCACTTAAATAACCAGGAGAAAGAAATTTTAATTGATTTATGTACAGAATTTCAAGATATTTTTGCAAAAGAAAATGAACCACTGACGCATACAAACGTCATTAAACACAAAATTAGACTAAAAGACGATATACCAATAAACGCCAAAGTATATAGATACCCATATATTCACAAACCAGAAGTAGACAAACAAATTAACGAAATGCTAAATCAAAGGATAATTAGGAACAGTCATAGCGCTTATAATAGTCCAATATGGGTGATCCCAAAAAAAGCAGATGCCAGCGGCAAACAAAAATGGCGGATCGTCGTGGATTACCGCAAGTTAAATGAGAAGACTATACCTGATAGACACCCTATACCAAAAATCGAAGAGATACTGGATAAACTCGGGCGTGCACAATATTTTTCGACCATAGACTTAATTTCGGGCTACCACCAGATTGAAATGGACCCAAATGACATTGAAAAAACGGCGTTTAGCACTGATACAGGCCATTATGAGTACCTCAGGATGCCGTTCGGGCTTTCAGCGGCGCCTGCTACATTTACCCGACTGATGCAACACGTTTTAAACGGTTTAATAGGAAAAACATGCTTAGTATACATGGATGACGTGATAGTATTCTCAACATCATTACAAGAACATATCGAAAAATTAAGATTAGTATTCGAACGATTTAGACAAAGTAATCTGAAAATACAGCTAGACAAAAGCGACTTTCTGCAAAAAGAAGCGGAATTCCTCGGGCATATAGTGACGCCAGAAGGCATCAAGCCTAATCCAAAGAAACTAGACGCCATAAGAAAATTCCCAATACCCAAGACACCAAAAGAAATTAAATCATTCCTAGGACTTATAGGCTACTACAGGAAATTTATAGAAAACTTTGCGCATGTCACAAAACCACTAACTAAATGTTTAAAGAAAAACGTAACAATCGACATTAACGACGGAGAATACATAAATGCCTTTAATACATGTAAAGACATATTGATGAATTCACCAGTATTAATACCTCCAGATTTTTCAAAGGAGTTCATTTTAACAACAGATGCATCAAACGTGGCAATCGCAGGGATTTTAAGCCAAGGAGATCCGAAATCAGACCAACCAATAGCTTACACAAGCCGAACGTTAAATGAAACAGAATCTAGATACAGCACAATAGAAAAGGAACTACTGGCCATAGTATGGGCCACAAACTACTTTAGACCCTATCTATACGGCAGGAAATTCACAATATATACAGACCATAAACCATTAAAATGGCTATTTTCCCTGAAACAACCTAACTCAAAATTATTAAGGTGGAGACTCAAACTAGAAGAGTACGATTTCAAAATAGAATATAAAAAAGGTAAATTAAATAATGCAGCGGACGCACTTTCGAGAGTAGAGATAAACCCCTTAGATGTAGATAACCAATCAATGATAAACAATGTAGACGAAAATGACGACGTTATAACCATAAGCGACGGAGAAACAAGAAATTCCAACGCAGATTCTTATTCCGCGCCGGGCATGCCAATCTTAGAAGAAGAAATAATCAACAGTAAAACAAACCAGATATTCTTTAAAAATGCTGATACCCCGGAGATTTTATCACTCAGAAAGGACAAAAGGAATTTTATTCACGCCACATTCAATTTAAACGAGCCAAATCAAATAGAACAATTTATCAAAGAATATTGCCTACCACAGAGAAAATATTACTGTCTATTTGTAAATGAACGAGATTATGAAATGGTAAGTTCGGCAATTAATCAAAAATTTAATAACGTAGAGTCACCTAAATTTTATAGATGTTTAGAAACCAGAGAAGAAATAAATAGCGAAGAAGAACTCCTAGAGAAAATAGTTCTATTTCACGAGGGAAAGAGTAATCATCGAGGCGCTGATGAGACCTATTTACGAATGAAACGCAAATACTATTTTCCGAATTTAAAGCGAAAAATAGAAGAGTTTATAAAAAGTTGCGAGTTATGTAAAACATGTAAATACAACAGAAATCCGGCGCAAATTTCACTAGAACACACACCCACACCATCTAGGCCTTTAGAAATCTTACACCTAGACACCTTCCAAATTGAAACGTCTTAATTTCTAACAGTATTCGACCCCTTTAGTAAATTCGGGCAAGCATTTCCGATAAAAAGTAAAAATGCAACAGAAATCTCCAAGAACTTAATTAAATACTTTTCCCAATACGGAAGCTGTAAAACAATAATTTCGGACGCAGGGACTGAATTCTCAAATATATTAATAAAAGAGCTATTAAAAGCTTACCAAATTGAATTACATGTGACAACACCGCAAAATCCGATGTCAAACGGACCGATAGAAAGATTTCACAGTACGATAATTGAGCACTATAGATTATTTAAAACAAAATTTAAAGAAATGAAACCAATTGACTTAATGCCTTATTGTATTTTCGCATATAACTCCTCCATACACTCGCAAACCTTAAAACCACCTTTTGAGCTAATATTCGGATATACACCTGAATTATTTAATTATGACCCAGAAGTAATTATCACCCAAGAATATAACACGAGACATAAAGACTTAATGAAAATTATATACGAAGTCATTCAAGACCGAATCGAAAACTCAAAATACAAAACGTTACAACGGACGAATAAAAATACTAACCAACCTTTTAAAGAAGGAGACATAGTATACAAAAAGATTCCTCCAGGATTTCACAAAAAACACAAAAACCCTTTTACTGGACCTTATTCAATAATTTCCCTGATTGAACATAATAAAGCCATAATACTAAATCACAGAACTGACGAACAGACAATCACCCATTTACGCAATCTTCGCCTTGCAGGTTCATCCTCTTCACCAGAGTAAAACCACAATTAGAAAACCTAACAGACAATCCAGGCATACTGCCACGCAAACTGGGACAAGCCTTTTCAGAAAACGATAAATGGAGAATGATTCATATACATGACCTAAGACAACTATACGACGACTTTAACAGACTAAAAACTTACTTTGACAACATAATAAGCGTAATGAATGCAGAATACAAGTTAGAATATAAAAATTTTATTTTAACAATCAATTTCACCATCAGCAATATTGATGACACATTTTGTCGAATATTTCCAAGAACGATTAGGAACAAAAGAGGTATAATAAACGGACTAGGATCGATATTCAAATCAATAACTGGGAACTTAGATGCAGATGACGGCGACAGAATATATAAAGCTCTTGAAATTTTGAGGAAAGATCAAAATCAAGTACATCAACTTTTTAGTTCACAGACATCCCTAATGATAGATGCTATAACAGAGTTCAATAAAACAATAGACAACCTGAACCATAACCAAGAAACCATAGTAGCGAGAATAAACGATTTGGAATATACAATAGATAGTCTAAAAAGTGACCAACTAACAAATTTTCATAGAGTAAAACATTTGGAATTACTCACTCAAATCAGTTATTTGTTAAATAATGTACTAAACATGATATTAACAACAGAAAATGCAATTACTTTTTCAAAATTGAACACGTATCATACGTCAATACTGAAACCGAAATTTATATCAAAAGAATTAGAAAATATTGAAAACCATATCTCAAAATCAAGATTAATAACAAAATCCGACATTTCACTTTACGAAAAAATATTTAACATAAAAACCGTTCAAATTGATTTTAAAATTATATTCCAAATAGATATACCCTTAGTAGACAAATCAGATTATATTGATTATCAATTGTATGCATTACCAGTCCCTAAAAATCCATATACCTTCAGAATGATTGTCCCTAGAACCAAGTACCTAATCCTTAGCAGCAAACACTACGCTTACAGAAACGAAAAGTGTAGGAATCTAAAAGACCAGACATACTTTTGTGAAAATGACAACCCGACAGCACTTAACGAAAACAACCCATGCGAAATTAAACTGATCAACTTCCAGAAACCGATAAACAATTGCAAGCAAGAACTTGTCAAAATAACAAAAACAACAGTCTCTAAATATGGAAATACCCAATACATAATAGTGGCACCCGAAGAAACGAAAATCAAACTTAGCTGCGAAGAAAATGAAGAAACCAAAATAATCAGCGGAACAAAACTGGCGACTTTGAAACCCAAATGCCAACTTATCATCAATAACGAAAGATTTAGTTCAGTACAAATGGCATCGGAAACACAACAATCGTTCAATCTCCCAAACATCGAATTGGTAACAAATAAAGCACCCATATTCCCAGACAAATTACCAGAACTAAAATTAGAAAATGTCCAACTGCACGACTTGAACAATATCAAATCCCAGTTACAATCCATCAATGGCAAAATTCCAGGAACCATCGATTTGCCCATATACCACCCTAGTGTATGGACAATTATACTATACCTGGTGATAATAATAACAATAATCACAATAACTTCAAAATACTTCTGGCAGAAATCAAAAACGAAAACTGCTGACTCCAAACCAATTACTGGATTCCCGATGACTATTCGGAACGAACCATAGGCTTCGTTCTCTAAAGGATGGAGGAGATAACAATAGCCAACTCATACAATGTATATAAGAAGTACAGATCCCGATTCAACACCCAAGGTCGCTGACGAATGGGTTAATTAAAAGCAGCGCAATTAGAAGAATAGACTATTCATAAATGGGTAAACAACTAGACCTTCAATTCAGCAACCAGCCACCTGCTAGGATCACCTTCAAGACTGCAACTTAGGTGGAAACCGCCTCTCGGTCCACGCCCCACCAGAGACTATATATGGAAGTTACCAGACCACGGACGGACATTCCTACATTGTTATTGCTTGAGTTTCTTTTAAATTATAATTTATATTTATCATTTTTTATTATTATTCATAAGTATTTTATGTAACTATAATCAATAAATTCTTTTAAAAAGTCAAGTGTGTTAACAAGAAAGTTAACTCGCGACTTTGGCGTTTTAAAAATAAAACCGATAAAATATACAAAGTAATTTTTATATTATTTCTTGACCTTTTTGCACCAAAAACCTAATTTTTGTCCATAATATACAATAAATTTAGTAATCTACACAAAATATATTATCAGCGGTATCCAATTTTTTTCCTCTGACTGTCCATAACGTTTTTCTTTTAACATAAAGATGAAAATTTTGGTACATAGTATACTTTTTATAATGTAAACCTGCGTATCAAATTTGGTTGCCATAGCTTTAATATTTTCCGAGATATAATTTTTTTCCGAAAGAAAACCAAATTTTTCCAGAAGAAATCAATCCGTATTTGTTGGCTAACGAATTTGTCTAAGCCACTTCCAAAGAAACGTGCTCGCCAAATTTAATAAGGATCGTCCCATTATTTTTTATTATCGGTGTGATATATAAACATATAACAATTGAAAATGACCCCGGATATGTGTTCTATAGAGGGCCTAGCCCACGCTTATTCGAAGACATTTTTTCAAAATTCAAAGTCCCCAGTTACATTTTTCTACGAAAATTCACTAAAATCTAGATTATTCTCATTTAACTAATTGATCAAACCAATTATTATTGTTTACAGCTAGCTGTCCTGTGGAAGCGAGAGGATTACCCAAGACTCGAAGCACCAGGATCAATTTGGTGTCATCAATAATTACTTGAGGCCAGACTTGTTTTGGTAAGTCCTTAATATATTTAGTTTCCGTTATTTTCTAACTATGCAGACTCTTTCAGATAGCCTGTCAGTCGACATTTCTGATAGGCTTATAGTCGAAGCAAATTTCTGTGTCACTCAATAGCGTAATTAGAAATATATAAGTATATTATTAAATTTGACAAATTATAAAATAATAAGTACAATTTCCTTACATGTTATAGACGTTACAAAAGTTTTATTCGGAATCTCACAGATTTATTTTTAAAAACTTTCATTTTAATAATGATCAGGCCAAAAATATTTAAATGGACCATATTCTCTCCTAGGTTTATATTAAAATAGATATAAGAAATGTGGTGGAAAACGCCTTGAAATTATTAAAATAGGCGATGATTTACAGCCATGCAAAGGTAGACTAATAAAAAAAATGGAGGAGAAAAAATTAAAGAACTAACAAGGCAAATAAACCATTTTTCCATTAAGGTTAATATTCAACTTTATGTTAAACTAATTGACCCGACAGACGTTGTCTTGTCCAAATTAAAATACGTCAAACGAGAAATAAATCTGAGAAAAAAAGATCTTTCAGTCTTTCCCGAATTGTAAAATTCTCCGGGAAACTTTTCCAGTTGTTCTTTCTGCAAAACTCTTATTCGGACTATTGCCAACATTTTTCAAATAGATCTATCCAAATCAATTTAGCCGTTCTCAAATTATCTGCTTACCAACGAACAGCATTTAATTTTTATTTATATAGATTGTAAGCATCTGGAAATGTAAAGTAAATACAGAGTGAAAAAGTCTGGGCACAGCAAGTGCGTTATGATAGTGAATTTTCATAAAAATGTTTGTTTAAAGACAGCAGGCATCAAATTTGCTTACCAGTATCACCTGTATAGGCGAAACATAATGTACCATATTTCATCAAAATAATTTATTTGTTTAAAATTCAACAAATACTTTCTAAAAAATAAACTGAAAATGTTACCGAAAAAACTGGTTCCCTGGCACGCGCCTTATGGGTTGATAAAAAATTGAGCTACCCAAATTTTAAGCGTTGAATGAAAATTCGCTAAAATAACGCACTTTCTGCGTCCAGAATTTCTTTTCTCACGAACATGCATTATATTTCGATGGAAAATGCAAAAATGCAACAATATGAGGCATCTTCGAATAATAAAAAAAGAAAGTTTGTATCATCAACGACTTATGGGCCAGCCTGTGATTGTAGAAATAATTTTTTAAGATGAAGCTCAAGACACCCTATAATTAATGTATCCTATACGAATAAAAACGGATATATTGAACTTTATTGATTTTTTACGAAAATTCGCCAAAAGTATAATACCATTAAACGATAAACTATATAGCTGAAACTATTGCCAAATTATCAGAGAAAAGGTCTATTTAAAATTAATTTTCTGAAAACATTTTTGGAAAATGAAGGACAATGACGGTAGAAGCTGAGACTCCAAGGTTTGTAAAACATTCTCCCCGTGGCACTTTCTCTACATAACCCGTATTAGTTTCAGGTTCTTTGCCTAGATTTGATGTTGCCAATGTTGACGTTTCAAATCTCGACTTTGACTGTTTAAGAAAAGCCCCAATTTATGTTTCTTTAAATGTGTATAACTTTTTTGTCTTTCAACTTACAAATCTAAATTTTGGCACCTAATTTAGTTTTAATGATATAAATCCGCGAATCAAATTTGGTTGCCCCTACTTTGTTATTTCCAGAGACATAAAAATTTACCGAAAGGGAGCGCAAAATTTTCTGGGAAAAACTGGGTCGATTTTTCTGGCTAACGAACACATCCAAGCAACTTACGAGATTAAGGTACTCACCTAATTTTATCAAAATCGGTTCATTATTTTTTGAGTTATCGGTGTGATACATGCATACTCACACACACATATATATATATATATATATATATATATATATATATATATATATATATATATATATATATATATACATATACATATATATATATATATATATATATATATATATATATATATATATATATATATATATATATATATATATATATATATATATATATATATATAATTGAAACTGACCCCGGATATGTGTTCTAGGGGGCATAGTTCGCGCTCAATTGAAGACATTTTTTCAAAATTCAAAATCTCGATCTCCTCATTAGTAAATTTTTTTAAGAGAATTCACTAAAAGCAAGCACTTCTGTATTAAATATAGAACGGGTTCACTAAGTTAAGTCAAGAACAACCAACGAGATATGCTACTCAAATTGGATAAGGCTAAAAAGTTTTCATCTCTTCTTTATTACATTACTTTTTATACAAAAACCCGCTAAAAATTAATCGGAATAACAACAATCACATCAGATAAAGGTAAAATGAAATTAAAAGAAAAAAATTGAGAAAAGTGAAGTCACTAACTAGGATTGGAACTTGTCTTATTATAGGACTCGATAATCTGATGCAGACCACCTAGACCAGTCGACAAGCGTCGACATATTAGATGTATTTACTAGCAGGTATATACGTTAATATGTTAATTTCCCAACGTCTTTATTATTTGTACCAAACAATTTTCATTTACAATGGATTTTTTGCTTATATTTTGGAGCATAATAACAACTTAGACATAGATCTAGGAGCTTGTTGGTCATTCCGTGACGTATTTTTCACTCACATTCGTACGACTACCAATATTATTATATTATCAATTGGGACGTTTCAACTTTTTTTAATCAGAGGCTTACCTATAACTTTTTGGTCTTTTAACTAACTTAGAGATCTGAAATTTGGTACATAGAATACTCCTTATGACATAAACCAGCGTACCAAATTTTGTTGATATAGCTTTATTATATATTATAAACATATAAAAATTGAAGCTGACCCTGGATGTGGGTTCAAGGGGGCCTATTTAGAGATCTCCTCATTAGTGAATTTTTGTTTTAAGAAAATTCACTAAAATGAAGATAAGATGACTTCGGCTGTTGTGAAAATGGTGCAAGAAGATTTACTATACAACACATTTCAAAAAATATTTTAAATGCGTGTGACTTCACACGCATGCGCAATGGGTGGTGATGGATACAGTTTGGAAGGAGGTCTGACTTGATCTGACCTGATATGAGAAAATCTGGGGAATTTGAATTTTTAAAAGCTATATAACCCAGCTGTTGAAATAAGAGGATCCGCCACTCTGAGTTCTATAAAAATAACATTTAAAAAAGATGGCGGTTAGGATATGCGTAAACTAACTCTGTTAGTTATTGGTTTAGACCCATGTGTGGGGTATAATTTTACTCGCCTCGAAGAGCATAATTCAAATATGGCAATTAACGCCTACGCAAACTAACTTTGTTTGTTATTGGTTTAGACCCCATGTGTAAAGCATCATTTTACTCGTCTTGATGAGTAGAGTTAAAATCTGGGAGAAAAAATGAAAGTGAAAAACTTTGACACATCGAGGCGCTGGAAATATGGTTCTCATAATTCTGGGGATCGTTGATACGAATGACATTGTTTTACTGTTATATCCCACATGTGACAGGAAATGAGTCATTTCATGGAAGTGTTTATCATTTCCGTTAGATGATGTTATTTAAGCTTTCATACCGGACATTCGTTAAAAAGGGCCCATGCCCACATCAAAAACGTACGTAATTCCCATAAGGATCCATGTGTGTTCCTCAATTATATAGCCTTTGATAACCAGTTCCCCATAAGAAACAATTCAAAAGTGGGGGTATAAGTATATAAAACGCCGAGTCACATTGAAGTACATCAGTCTTTGTCTGCAGTCTGCTCACAGTAGTTTTACTAGTGTACTTGTTCTGTTTAACATGTATGGGGTCGATATTAACGATGGACCTGAGATCATTAGAACAATTAATAACGATGTTTGCGAAGATTGCTCTTGAGTTTATGCAGGTCTACGTTAGAACATTAATGAAATTAAGCAACAAAGTAGAACTTTTCTGGAAGCAACGTATGCTATTAATCAATCTCTAGGTGTCGCAATTGGTCTATCAAAAGCTGCTGGATTGATAACAATAATTAAAATTATAAATACAAACCCGTATCCACCAAATTCAAATATAATGTCTGAAGATGCTGTCAAGCAGCGAAACTAGTCACAGAAACGTTGAAGGACCTCCCAGAACATTTAGAATTCAGAATGGCCGCTTGCTCCAGTGAGCTTACGCGCTGGCTACGTCTTTCACCAACAGAAACGAAACCCAACAGTGAAGCATAGAAGTCATCTCCAAGTCTGTATGTAATATACACCGGTTTCACCAAGTAAGAACCACAACAATCAATGAATTGTATTATACTAGTCTATGCATATGTTATATGGAAAAATAAAAACATATTAATTTTAACAAAGACTTATATTTAATTCTAAGTACATTAATACATTAAACATAGAAGTAAGTTTATTTAACATCATCTGAATTTATCGAAGAATTATGAGATTCATCAAAACCCAACCATTTTACATAGTTTCTTGTCTTTCTTCTTCAAGGCGCGTTCAACCAGATATATGTCTGTTTGTTTAGTCTTTTGTAGTTCTTCCTCGTAAAACCCTCCACTGGTTGGTTTTCCCTGCATCTCTTCAAGAAAGTATGTTACTAGATTTGTGAAATGAACACTAACAATCTTGAATAACTCTGTTGACCAACGAAGTGTACAACCCTTTTCAAATGGAGCTTTTAATTTACTTATGCGTACAATATCACATGAAATTATTCTGATCAAACACTTTAATATTTGATATTGTGGAGGCCGATACTTGATGTCATTGCCAGTGTCAACTTAGGTAAATGAACAATTTGATTTATACTATTTTATAGAATCTATATGTATAACTGCTGCAGTTTGGATGAAGTGCTCAGCTTTGTCAAATACAGCATGAAAGTAGATTTTAAATTTAATACCTACTCCATGTTGAATGCATCTCTCTTTCTTCCCAGGTAAATGTCTAAAAGGCCATACACACGACCAGAACTGCTGCAGTAACGATAAGCAGTGGTCTGTGTAGGAAAATTAGATGCCTCGCAGTACGCAGTAGCCGAATCGCTCGCAGTACGGAGCTTCCATAAAATATCGTATCAGCGGTCGTGTTTGATCGCAAGTTGGAACGTGTGTAGAGTTATCACGACTGCGCACTTACGATTTTTCCATTGTACGGGTGTATTGTTATTTTATTGTTAGCCAGTTATTCTTTTCATTTTATTAATTATGTATATAAAAAAAAAGACATCCTGGGAAGAGTTTATTGAAATGTATAGAGAAAACAGCTGCAACAGGTGAAATCAAAAGATTACGCAAATAAACAAAAGAGAGATGACAGTTATGATATTTTATTCAGCAAATTTAAGGAATTGTTTTTGGAAGGGACGAAAGAAAAAAAAAATTAACGGGACGCAGCAAGTGCGTTAGGTTAGTGAACGTTTATTAAATGCTTCAAATTTAAATAACTCAATTTTCTATAAACTTAGAAAGTTTAATTTTGGTATTCAGTAAGGTATTTCCTAAAAATAACTTTGTAATTTTCGGAGAAAAAAACTATTTTCGAAAGAAAATTTAAAATTTAAATAACTCAATTTTTTATAAAGTTAGAAAGTTGAATTTTGGTAGGTAGTAAGGTCTCTCCTAAGGCAATATATCCGTTAAATTTCATTTAAGCAGCTTTGTAATTTTCGGAGAAATTTTTTTTTTCATGAAAGAAAACTGAATTTTTTTCCGGAAAACCCCGTCCTTTCCTGGCTCACGAACTGATCCAAGCCATTAATAAAAGAAAGGCGCTTTCCGAGTTTTATCGAAATCGATTAATTATTTTTTGAGTTATCAGACGGATATATATATATATATATATATATATATATATATATATATATATATATATATATATATATATATATATATATATATATATATATATATATATATATATATATATATATAAAAATTTAAACTGACCCCGGATATGGGTTCTAAGGGTCCTAGTTCGCGCTCATTTGAAAAAATTTTTAAGTCTCACCATCGATATCAGTGAATTTTTTTAAATAAAAATTCACTAAAAGCAATATAAGAACTAAGGTGTAATTTCACTTAGCGCTTGAGGTGAAATACTTGTTTTAAATTTAAGATCTTCATAAGAACATCTTGTTGCAAAAGGCGACCGATCCTTCTTCAGCAGATATTGCGTTCCTCATAATTGTATCTTGTTTTGTAATTGTATTACAAATTAAAGCCAACAAAGACGCATAGGAATCAGAATCCATTCTTAAGTAATTTTTAACAGCCACATAAAAGCGAGTATTTGTTTCTGTCCAACCACTACCTTTTACACAATTTTCTCCTTTTCACTGATTTTTGTTCCATCTTTGTTCTGTATTGCTCAATGTGATCCCTGTAAGCCACCACCCCTAAGAATATAAGATTATTCTGTTACATCAGAAAACCATTCTAGTTTTAAGTTTGTAACTCAAATATGTTGTGTTAAATATCTCAACCGAGATACATGTATATTGTACAGTTAATATAGGTGTATATATATAAGTGTTGTTACGCCAAGAGTATCATTCAATAAGTCACATAACTCTAACTACAATGATGCTATTTAATTAACTCAAATAACGCAACTATCTATCAAATAACATATTATAACTCAAAGCACAATATATATATATATATATATATATATATATATATATATATATATATATATATATATATATATACGGTCCTTAGAGTATACAGTAATAATCTTCATCAAGCAACAATACTGCAGCTAAAAGCGCAACACCTTTCCTTTTTGAAGACATAATAATGCACTGTTCACTCTAGCTCTTCTATTATTATATACCGTAATAACTGCAATAATCTGAACTGCTGCAGTACGATGTGTTGAATCGTGTGTACAGAAAATGTTTGTACTGCAACCCATACGATTTTCTCTACGACCTGCAGTTCCACGTGCAGTACGATAAATCGTTACGTGTGTGGGGCGTCTAAGATCCAAAACTATCTGTTTTCATTACATAGTGAAGTCAGCAACCCCTCTCCGCTGAATTACTACTTTGTGCGAAAATGTTTAACAATGCACTGTTATTTGTGTGGTCAACTTGAGCATTTAGTACATTTCCTGTATTTTGTTTGTTTGTTAATTCTTACTGTTTCGCTTAAACTTAATTTAAAACCTTGTTAAATTGATGATTCAAATTTAATAAGTGACTAGCATAATTTGAATAAAATGTATTATGTTCAGAGGTTTGAATAAGTGGTTTTGCCACAAATGATTAAATTTCTGGTGCTCGACAGTTTGCAATCTAGGGAGCCTCTCCGTTTTATATTCGGAAGGTTAACTGCTGTGGTAATGAATGCAAACGATGCTGACAGAAGTTCTGTTGGTAGGGCTATTGATTGCGTTCGTTATTGCTTGTAACAAAATTATCCAAAATGGCTTTAGGGGCCTCCCTTCAAAATGGTTTACACAAGTTATAATACTTATTTGTAAGGCGATTTGTACTATTCTGTCGCAATAAACTACAACAACATTTAAGTGGTAGTAGAGAAGACTCCCGGTGGTTCAGTGGTAAGGACGCGTGCCTCTGAACCGAAGGGTACCGGGTTCGATTCCCAGGGTTCCACTTTCACTTTTTTAGTATATGATGTACAATTAACACCAAGTGAGGTTGTGGCATTATATTTCAGCTAGTTGAAGGTCTAAACGTTTCGCCCTTTGGAGGGGGCGCAAAGACGTCGTTCCCGAGTCCATGTGTTGTTGGGCACGTTATATATCCCCACCCTCCTTACAGAAAGGCAAGGTTTCAGCAGTATTTCCAGGATAGTGGGGTGAAACTGTTCCCTGGCGTCCGTGATTGGCTGTACTCACGGAAATAGACCGACGTTAAAAAAAGTGCTCGAAAACAATATATGACCATGACTGGTAGGGACGATAGTAAGCCGGCTTGTTAGTCGTTTTTAAAAATTGTTACTTTAAGGATACCCCAAGGGTTTATTCTGTACCCCATTCTGTCCTTGATTTTTTTAAATGGTTTACCCAAGGTGATTGCGAAAGAAAACGTGATTTGTATGCTGTCGATACAACTTTTATTACTTGTGATGAGTGTGACTCTCTCCTGGCAATAAAAACAAATAACTGTCTTGCACAATTAACGCAGTGGCTTTTTGAAAACGCAACTGTATTTAAATGTCTCCAAGATGCCGTACCTTAGTTTTTTCATACAAGGTATAACCTAAATACGAGTATACAACATGGTTAACCAAGTATCATTTCTGGAAGTCGTTTTTAATGGCATATTATTACTGGCAGCCCACTGTGATAAACTCCTATTAAGAATCAATCTAGTTTTCCACCAGATAAGGAACTGGAAATCCGTCTCCGATTTGCCCGAGGTATATTTTACTTTAAATGCCAATGTAGGTTGTTTCAATAAAAAATTTAATAAACTGGTTTTATTTTGAAAATTTGAAAGCAAAATCTAAAAAACCGAATGGTAGATTTTGAAGTTGAAGTTGTATCTTAATTAGAGAATCAAAAGATCTTTCCGCAAAGATGATACTAGGCCTACCTTTCCGATTCAAAACAAGGGGGTAAAAATCATCCCCTCTAGAGGTTGAATGCTACAAATTCTGTTAGGGATCACCCTTCGGAAGTCAAATCGACGTGATTTGGGTTTTTCGAAATTCCCAGCAATTCACGGGAAAACCCCGATCCAACCTTTTTTAATGGACATCCTGTAATATGTATGTATGGATATATATATATATATATATATATATATATATATATATATATATATATATATATATATATATATATATATATATATATGGTGATAAAGTAAATATAATCATAGAATAATTATCGATTATTAAAGTCATAAATAAGAAGCTACATAACACCTGCGACATTTGAAAATAAGAACAACCAATCGGTAGAGTCAGGGTTGAAGGCGGGCTAACAGCGAGTCGCCACCAGACATGGGCTGCGGCGTCTCACGCCGCACGTTGCTCGAGCAGACATAATTGGACCGGAGCGATACGTAGGCCGGTGTTTCGGGCTAAAAGTGAAGGACAGTCTCTTACACGTAAGATCGGGAAGCGGCACGCCGAACTGAGGCTCACAGCCATCGTTATTTGTACTCGCCATTATTTTATTTTCCAGTCCGAGCAACAAGTGCAGGTAGCAGCGACACCGACAGCAGTGAATTGCTTAGCACCGCAGTCAGCCCGCAGTTGAGGGTTGCTTATTTATTTTAGGTAGGTCGACAGTATCTAGTGCAATGTAGTTACGTCACCGGAATGAAAGTAATTCCCACGAGCGGGACGTCCTCTTCTGCTTTAGATTATCCTGATGCGCGCAACCTTCCTCAGCGGAAGCGATGGTAAAAAACTTGTATGTGGGAAGTGTTTTCTGGTAGTTTTTCTCTTCGTTGATTGAAATTTACAGATATCGCCGTCAAACGGACACCAGGTGCAGTTCCTCTTTGTTTAGGTAGCCTCGATGAGAATCATTGTAGCCAGGAGAACCTGCCGTTCGCTGCCACCTTCAGGCCCGCCTGGAGGAGTCTCTGGTTGGAGTCTGTACCTCTGGTTTTCTCGGAGACCGTATGGATCAAGGCTGAGCGAGCTTCCTCCTGTGAACCGTAAGGTGAGTGATAGTGGCAGGGACTATTCACACGGTAGACGCTTGCGAGGTCACCCTGTAGTCACAGATAGGGGGCTGAAACATGAATAGGTAGTTTCTCCGCAGGTTTTCAGATTTTGGGGGTTAGAGGCGGCAGGTTCACCCACGGAAGGCGTGGTCAGAGAGACTGGAGAAGTCTGTGAGCGCATTCCCATGCTTTGGTCTCCTCGAAATTGTTAATGAACCAGTTGAAGCGGACGCTCTCACGCGAATCACAACGTGTGCGATAGGACCACGAGTGATTCATGTACGGGTGAGTGTCTTGAAAGCCGCCCTCTCGTTTTCGACAAGGCATCGGAGCCGGGATATTTATTGGATACAGGAGGTTGGAATAGAGCCCTGTGCTCGGCACGGCCGAAATAGTCATCCGTTTGTTGGTACGCCAGACTGGCTGGGATCGTCGTGCGGGGGCGCTCCAATGCGCCCGGCTGCCTTGGGGGAAGGTTATTTGCAAGAGATGTTCGTCTTCTTCATGAGGTAATGTCCCCCTGGTGCTTGAAGGTGAGGTATGAATGAGAAATCGTGGTTTCCTAGTTTTCTTGCAATAATAGTAGTATTTGTGTGCAGGAAGTTTTTCCTGATGATGTTATCTGCTATAGTCTCTATTGCATGCCCGCTACGCCGCCGCCTTCTTGATATCACCACCCAAATCCCTGCGCCGTTTTGTAACGCATACTAAATATCGGCATCAGGAAGAGTAATAGACCCGCTTCCTTTGCACATGGTTTACTAGCTTCGCTCACTTCGATTGCCTTTGTCTCTGGTATTGCATAGATTTTTATGAGAATAATATAACTTTGTTTTGAAATAAGCTTCGTTCAATAGATTGTTATTTATTGATTATATTAACGGATATAATAACTTGTTTCTTTCCTTGTACATACTTTGTAAATATTTTCTGGTGTTTTCTTTGTGCATAGATTGTAAATATTATCCGGTATTTTCTTTGGCTCTTCCAAGTTATTCACCCAAGATCTTAGTACTACCAACTTTGTCTCTAATAAAGGCTATTAATAGAAGTCACTGGTGACTTCGCATTAAGACTTAGGAAAAGCCTGTCTTCACTGTAGTCTACCCTGGTTCTAGCTAGCTGTAGACTGCCACCTAGAAATGAGGCATAGTCCCGAGTGAGCGTATCGACTTACTAGAAAACCCATTCGATGCTGACACCTGAGCATAGTCCAGTAAGAAAGCCTTATTTATAAGCTGACTGCAGGAATTCCTTAAAATAGGGAACAATAAATAAAACCCACCGAAGAAGGACGCGTATATATATATATATATATATATATATATATATATATATATATATATATATATATATATATATATATATATATATATATATATATATATGATTAACCCATATAATTTATTATTTTCAATGTCCAATAAACTTTATTGACCCAATAACTTTGTTATTGCTTTTGCGATATTACAATATTTAATATAATCCCGAACTAATATGGTTACTAACCAAATACATTTGCGATATTACAATATTTAACATAATCCCGAACTAATATGGTTACTAACCAAATATATATTACGCTATAAGCGGAAAATTTATACAATATGTTATACCCATCCACTTCACAACTAAATCAGCATTTAATTGTGCTAACGTTGCACTGAAATAATATATTTGGAACACATTACAAATATTACTTATATTTACTTTTCGAGCACAAAATTTATATAAAATAAAACACTATTTGCATTTCATGTCAAGTACTATACAGGATAATTAGATCTATTTTGTTTCCTTTTTGGCAAGCACAAACAACACGTTTATTTTTTGTAATGCTCAGTGTCAAATAAATTAGAAATTAAATAATCATCTACTTTGTTACTTTTTAATAATATTTGTTGATTTGAAAATAATAATTGGCGCAGTTGACCATTAATACTCACTTAGTCCCCGAAAAACCTCAAGTGTAGAGACTCATTCTATCGACTTCGATGTATTTCAGGCCGAATACGATATGTCGGTGTCTAATAAAATAGTCTTTCAACAAGGAGATCCTCAGAATGTGGGTTTTCCAAAGAACAGTGTTGAAGCCTATCCCATTCAATCTCTAATCAAATGATCTGTTTAATAATAAATAAATAATAATATTTAATAATAAAAGAGAGAGATAGTAGGATATGCCGATTTTTTTTAAGTGTGAGGCTTCGTGAAGAGAGAGGAAACTAAAGTATACCATACCTTCAATTGTAAGTTGCTAAGTGTTAACTACGCCAAGACGCACTTTGTTCCATTGCCTCCTATGTCACCTAGCTTGCCCGCATTAGCAGTCTTGCTTTAACAAAGGGATGTGTCTTTGATATAAACAATTAAAAAAATAAGTTCGGTTTCTTTCGGGTCCCCCACCTACGTATATATATATATATATATATATATATATATATATATATATATATATATTTATTCTTTGACTTTGTCTGGAAAATTTGTAAAAATCTTGAATGATGAGAAATGAATGTGCTAATGGCCTCAGATGCTGCAGCCAATAATATATATATATATATATATATATATATATATATATATATATATATATATATATATATATATATATATATATATATATATATATATACAAACAGGGGGTACCAAAAAGAAACTTTTTTTTAAGTTAATTTTCTTAGAAATTTACTAATGGGGAGGTTCCGACTTTTTAATTTTGAATTTTTTTTTTCAAATGAGTGCGAACTAGGACCCCTAGAACCCATATCCAGGGTCAGTTTCAATTTTTGTATGTTTCTATATATATATATATATATATATATATATATATATATATATATATATATATATATATATATATATATATATATATATATATATATATATATATATATATGTATGTATGTATGTATGTATGTATCACATCGATGACTCAAAAAGTAATGTGCTGATTTTGATCAAATTGGGTGAGTACCTTTCTTTCGTAAGTGGCTCGAACAAGCTCTTTAGCCAGGAAAATAGGGCCAGGTTTTCCCGGAAAATTTTGCGTTTTCTTTCGGAAAATACCTATGTCACAAAACGATTTTGAAAAAGAAATTTTAATAATTAGGCAAACAGCTTTTAGTGATGGCTACTCTATTAAAATAATAGATAAAATGATCGAAAGAAAAGAAAAAAAATTATGCGATTAATTTAATTTATCCAAATATTAGACACGAAAAAGACAAGAGGAACGTTTCGATAACTTATTTTGAAACCATTTCAGAAAACATTTCAAAAATTTTAAATACTTCTACAAATACAAAGGTAGCTTTTAGATCTTACAACACGACGCGTGGTTTGCTATTTAACGCGAAAGAAAAATCCTGTTTCTTGAGAAAAGCTGGAGTTTATAAATTAGCTTGTGCACATTGTTATGCAATCTTTATAGGTCAAAATTCTAGAAACTTTAACACCCGATACAAAGAACACATTTCTGCATTTTAAAATAATTACGCTGGCAAATCTACATTTGCAAAACATATTATTGATACCGAACATCGACCTAAATAACCGCATACAACCACAACATTTTTGTAATGACAAACGTAAACCAGACTTCTTTGAAGTTTTAGAAGTCAAAAAGCAGACACGCGACAATAGCTGCCTTGTTTTAAATGAGCACACTGATTTAATGAATTCCCCTTTCTTGGATATTCTTCTTACTAATTAAATAAGTAAAAGAAAACAAATTTAACTATTCTTTCAAAAAAGTTTTAATATGATAATGAGTTGATGTAGGTCGACACTTTCGTTGTATAGATACTGCTTTATTACTGTTATTGTTTGGTTGTCTTATTGTTGTAACTGTTATTATAGTTATTATAGGCTAGTTCTATTTGTATGTTAAATATTGACATTCATCACGTAGACATTTTAAAAGCCTCATCCGTCATCTGTGTTTCATTTTATTTTCAATTTGATGAATTTTTTGATCAAAACATCATAACATAGATTTTTATTTGTAGTTGTCATGGTTTCGTACTAATTCAATTTTTATCTATCTGAGAATGCTCTTGAAGAACATTCTAGAACATCTAAAATTCATTAGGTCCTCTTGCTCCAGTTAGCTTACGCTCTGGCTACGCCCTTTACCTACAGAAACGAAACCCAACAGTGAAGCCGGAGAAGTAGTCTCCCAGTCTGTAATATATATAGTTTTAAGAACATTCACTAAAATGGAGATGGGATGACTTCGGCTGTTGTGAAAATGATTCATAATACAATATATATATATATATATATATATATATATATATATATATATATATATATATATATATATATATATATATATATATATATATATATTTAATCTTTGAAGTATGTCAAATTAAAATGTCATTTTTGGTCTCGTACAAAATTTACAATTTCGGCAAAAATATGGGTAGTTGAGAAAGGTTTGCAGTTGGAAAAGTATTATGGAGTGATTGGTATTAATTGTAAATGGAGGTATCAGGTGAATCATTAGAAGAACGAAGTGGAACAGTAAAGAAATATTTTTGGAATGTCAAAATTTTAAGGTTGTTGAATTTGGAGTGTTGTCAAGCAGTTTTGGATGCAACTATGTATAAAATTATGTTAATATTCACCACAAGTCTTAGACTTATTGAATAAACATGTTGTATAATTTTAAACAATAAAGGTAATAATAATAATAATAATAATATATATGTAAAAATATAAATATATATATATATATATATATATATATATATATATATATATATATATATATATATATATATGTGTGTGTGTGTGTGTGTGTGTGTGTGTGTGTGTGTGTGTGTGTACGCTGTTTGAAAAAATCTTTCCAAATTTCAAAAGTCGCGATCTCCTCAATGGTGGATTTTTTAAAGAAAATTCACTAATAAGAGGTACCTAAAGACAAAATTACATTTTATTATTTATGTTATATTTTTATATAAAAATATAAAAGTAAACTTATAAAATATCTAATGACTCCTAGTTAGTTTAAATCTAATCTAATATGAACATTCATTTCTTTGGGTTATATTTCAATATGAGATTCCTAAAAAATGTATGAATAGCTTTAAAGATAAGCAGGTTATGCGTTTAGTAGACAACACACATTTGTAGGCTGGGAAATCTTTAAATCTCCTATTACTATATCTAATTTTTTCTACGTTTTTTGGCGAGACTGCATGAAAAAATTAAGTGATTTAGATCCTGTGATGTGCTATTATCATATGAGCAAGAAGGTTACTGTACTCTACTATTTTATGTAAATGAGCTTTAAACTTTCCATGGATAAGTTTCATACGTGTAATAATTGTTGAATAGAGTCTGGGTACACTATTCGCTATACGGAACTTTTCCTGATAAATTAGTGTGGATTACTGTGTTTTTTTATATATAGAATAGGATGAATCTTCATTTGTGGTTTTCGCAAGACGATCTGCCACAGTTGTAAGGTAAATTCTGTATTGTATTGCCAAGCTTTCGGAATTTTTTTATTTCTTCATCAGTGGTATAAAATGAATTTAAAGATTTAACTTGGGAAAATATTGTAGAGGACACACAGACGAATTAATAAAAATTTAACACAAAATCTTCACTCTGACGAATCTTTTCTCGCAAAAATTTGCTAAAATTCGCTTGTTTTACCGCTCAATAAACGAATAAAGTGCAAAATAATGAATTAAAAAATTCGGGACACAGCAAGTGCGTTATAGAAACGAATTTACATAACAATTGCACTCTCTTATTATACGCCATATTAGTAAACGTAATACTTTAAACTTACACAGACCTTGATCGATTTTAAAGGTCCTAGTACGCGCACATTTGAAAAATTATTTCAAAAGTGTTACCATCGATCTCTCTATTATCAAAAAAATCTTGTGTTCTAACTACTTTTGAGGAAAATGCCCAAAACTGAGTTTTCTATGAAGCTAAAGAATAAAATGTTTCTATATCTGTAGAGAGTGTAAGTCTCTTTAAGAGAAATTTGTATTATAAATTTCGTTAAAGTTATACAAAAGATTTCCAGAAGGCAACTTAACTCATATTTCAAAATTCGCTCATGAGAATATCTGTGTTTATATATATATATATATATATATATATATATATATATATATATATATATATATATATATATATATATATATATATATATATATATATATATATATATCCGACCGATAACTCAAAAAGTAATGGACCGATCTTGATCAAGTTTATTAAGTACCTTCCTTTTGCAAGTGGCTTGGATAAGTTCGTGATCCAGGAAAATCGAACCAGGTTTTCCCGGAAAATTTTGGGTTTTCTTTCTACGCGCGTTTGTATTATAAAGAGTGAACCCTGTACTAAAATATAGGTCTCTAACTTTAATGACAAAGAAGTTATGGGTAGTTAAAGAAACAAATTTTGGAGTTTTTCTCAAAACGTCAAACTCGCAATTTGAAACGTCAAAATTGGCAATGTTTAGGCACAGAACGTGAAACAAATCGGATTGTAAAAAGGAAATGTTGCAAGAAGAGTGTTCTGCGAACCCTTAAGTTGCAGATTCAACCGTCGCTGCTCTTCATTTTATTAAAATATTTACAGAAAATTCATTTCAAATAGACCCTTTCTCTGATGCTTTGGCTGTCGGTTTAGTTCAGTTGATGCTTTCGCTGTGGGTTTAGTGAAGTTTATGGTTTAACGGTCTCTAATTTTTAGCTCATTTTCGTAGAACAATTTCGTTAATGCATTTTTGCATTTTTGATCGAAATATGATGCGATTGTAAAAAAAAAATCGGATCGCTGTAAGTGCGTTTTGGTGGCGAATTTTCATTAAATCCGTCAAATTTCAATAACTAAATTTGCCATTAACGTAAGCTTTATTAGTTAGGAAACCAACATTTAAGTTTATTTTCGGAAAAATTTTGTATATTTTCAAACCATAAGTAATTTTGATCAAATATAGTACATTGTTTCTACTACATAGGCTATACCGGTAATCAGATTGATGCCTGCTCGCATTTGCTATTAAAAACATTTTAATGGAAATTCACTTCCATAACACACTTGCTGCATTCAGACTTTTGAAAAATGTTTATATATTTTGAAACAATAAAGTCATTTCGATGAAATATGGTACATTGTTTCTACAATATAGGCAACCAAGTTTGATGCCTGCTTTCATCAAAGAAAGACATTTACTATTAAAAACATTTTAAAGGAAATTCGTTACCATAACGCACTTGCTGCGTCCAACCTTTTTTTGAATATTAATAATTACAAAACGTGTGCTGAAAATTAAAATTTCAGACTCCAAGCTGACAAAGTTATTCAGGCGTTTTAAACGGAAATGAGATCTTGTCCAAAACGTACGAAATCTGTGCACTAATATTTCTACAAGTGTCAAAATAAAACAAAAGCAAGGAATCTGAAGAACGAAGAGCAAATTCTTGTCGTCACAAGATGAAATTTCGATACGCAGTAAGTGCGTTATGGTAGCGAATGTTCATTAAATGTTTCAAATTTGTATAACTCAATTTTCTATAAACCTAGAAAGTTGAGTTTTGGTGGAGTAAGGTATTTACGAGGGCAACATACCAACCAAATTTCATCAAAAGAACTTGGTTATTTTTTGGAGATACAATTTTTTTTTTGAGATACAATTTTTTTTCGGAAAAATTATTTTTTTTTAGAAAAACTGGTCCGATAGGGCTGGCTAACGAACGCATCCAAGCTATTAATGTAATAAAGATACTTGCAGAGTTTCATCAAAAGCGGATAATAACTTTTTGAATTATCTTGTCGACACACACACACACACACACACACACACACACACACACACACACACACACACACACACACACACACACACACATATATATATATATATATATATATATATATATATATATATATATATATATATATATATATATATATATATATATATATATAATTTAAACGGGCCCTCGCTTCGGCTTCTAGGAGCCCATGTTCAAGCTCATTTGAAAAAAGTTTTGCAAATTCTCACCATCGATAGCCCTCTATTAGCGATTTTTTTTAATTCGCTTATAAGAACAAAATAGAAATGTCACTACCTAAAAAAGGCAACAGTACAGGATGTTCCCAGGCGGTCACACATCCAGGCACAGACCAACTTACATTAAAATCAGGCTTAAAAGATTTAGCTGCCGACTTTACCATCTAGCTTTTTGAATAGCAAATCAATTCTGGAAGTAAATATTACCGTTAATTTATCCAACGAGGAAAACTTTACAAATTTGTGTAATAAAGTTTTTAAACTGACAACTCTGGCTGTCTCAATTTATTGGACATATTTTCTAGCTAGACAATATTTAAAGAAAACAAACTAAGACATCCCTTATGTCAACCTGTCCCACGCACATTACACAACGCTTTAATAAACTTTTAGGAGCATGTCGTAGCTTTTAAATTTCTCTAATTCAGTATAACTTGAATTTTTGTGAAGAGAAACGCCTCCAAATTAATATATGAGAATATCTTTGAATGGTATATATATATATATATATATATATATATATATATATATATATATATATATATATATATATATATATATATATATATATATATATATATATATATATATATATATATATATATATATATATATATATATATATATATCTATCAAAAATCCCATTCCACTCACTTTAATAATTTTAAAACTTTAGCCTTTTCAAAAAGTTTTCCCGATTTTCCACCGGAAAAACTTGAGCAGAAAGGCTAATTAACGAACTTGACCTCGGCTTATCTCAAGCAAGATTTTTTGCCAAGTTTGATTGAAATCAGTTCAGTATTTTTTGTGTTATTGCTCGGATACCTACATACATATATATATATATATATATATATATATATATATATATATACAACAGTTTAACGGACCTTGGTTTTGGGTTTAAGGGACCCAAGAATAAAATTTCTTTAGATGAGCGCGAATCATCTAAAGAAATTTTATTCTAATTCTATTCTAATAACGAATTTTTCTTAACGAAAATTCGCTAAAACACGTTTAGTTTGTATCTCAAAAACTTGGCATTCTGTTGTTTTTGTAAAATATGCATTTCTATCTTTCCTGACAATACCAAATTAGATAAGGTGAAATTTTGCGTAAGTATCCTGTAAAATTTTTGTCTAAAGAACATACATATATTTATTTTAAAATCGAATTAGATTGGCTACGACTCCGCCAAAAGCAGTTCTTGAATAAATTACTTCCTCTACATGGAAGTGTTCTAAATCTGAGCTATCCACAGCTCCAGATTACTGCATCTATGCCAGTGGGAAGCAATCTGCATCTGCTTGTCTGCTTTATGAGTTTTCAAATGAACTAGACGCCTTTGAGTTCCACTACACAGAATCTAAATGATTAGAGTATCTATCTAGGGGCTAGCAGCTTAATCGCCGCTTCTTATGTGCGAATTGTTAGAATATCATATCTAAAATAAGGTTATCCTTTGAGGTGCTCAACATTAGGTCCTGAATATTCTACAGATACCGTTTAGCTTACTGGTGCAAATAAACTCAAATGATGTTAACTGCTTTCAACCAGAATCAATTAGATTTTAGTTTCTGAACTGTAGACTACATTATCACATTCAGCTTATCCTAAAATACTAACAGCTATATCTCTTTCAATGTTGACTTTCAAAAAATTACAAATCATATAGTTATAGTAAAATTAAAGCTAAAATACAGGAGAAACACATTTAAAATAGAATGACATTTAACTAACTGGTACAAGTAAACTCAAATGATGTTAAGTGCTTTCAACTAGAATCAACTAGATTTTAGTTTGTGAACTATAGACTACATTATCACATTCAGCCTATCCTTAAATACTAACAGCTATATCTGTTTCAATATTGACTTTCAAAAAATTACAAACCATATAGTTGTAGTAAAATTAAAGCTAAAATACAGGAGAAACACATTTAAAATAGAATGACGTTACCTGCGAGTAAATAAAATAACCTTTAGGTATTTGGGAGCTTTGTGCACACGTCATCAAGCGTATTTGTATAAACAAGAAAGTAGAAGTCGGTTTCAATTAGCAACATGATTTATTAGTTAATATTTTTTACCAAACATTTTCTAAAGGCAACAAAAAAATGCATTTACTGAATACAGTACTTTTCATTTCGTAAAATACTTTGACACATTTCTTTTTTTTGTATTTAATACTTAGTTATCTGACGATCCAAATAATGGTTAAATAAAACTACATGGTAATGTTAATTTCGAGTTTTATTGCAGTGAATCTTATCCTTAGCAGTTTTTTGGGACGTTTTTTTTAATTTTAGGACTAACAACAAACAATTAAACAGCTTGCTACGCTCGACTTTTTATATCGGCTTACATTTTTAGGACAGCAGGTATATGCATTAACAACTGTGGGCATTTATTTTCAAACCCTACTGGTCTTTGTTGTTTTGGATTTGAAATGTACAATGAGCAGTATTTATGGACAGTCGCTGCAGGATAAACACTGCTCTGATTACTCGCTAAAGGTGTGTTAAATACAATGAGCAGTATTTATGAACAGTCGCTGTAGGGTAAACACTGCTCTGATTACTCGCTAAAGGTGTTTACAAAATTATGCATTGCTTCAATAATATTTAGCAGCGTAAAATACGTTATCGAAATATTCCTTTTTTTTCTTGTTGTAACTGTTATCATAGTTATTATAGGCTAGTTCTATTTTATGTTAAATATTGACATACATGACTTAGACATTTTGAAAGCCTCATCTGTCATCTGCGTTTTATTTTTATTTTCAATTTGATAAATTTTTTGATCAAAACATCATATCATAACATAGCAACAGATCTTTATTTGTAGTTGTCATGATTTCGTACTAATTCAATTTTAATATATCTGAGAATGCTGTCAAGCAGCGAAACTATAGTCACAGAAACGTTTAATAACATCCTAGAACATCCAGAATTCGGAGGGCCACTTGCTCCAGTTAGCTTACGCGCTGGATATGTCCTTCACCAACGAAAACCAACAGTGAATCCAGAGAAGTAGTCTCCAAGTCTGTATGTAGTAAGATACAATTCTCTATTGTTAAATTATCATATATTACCAATTATGCGAGTTCCATCTGAGAATCTTGGTCAGGTAATGATTTAGGCGCTTGGAGTAGGTATATGCAGTAAGGAATTCTTGAACCTCCGCCAGGAAAATATGCATGTGTGTAACGTCAGGGGACGAAACAAGATATCAGGTTGGATAGAGAGAGAAAAGAAAGCTGACCTGAGATGAAAAAGTCCAAGATGAATACCAATATGGCCAGCCGGAAGTGAAAAATCTGGTGAGTTTATAGTCAAAGTGCAAACAAAGATAGTAAATGGATAGAGTGTGACAAGCGATTTAGAATGACGTAACGCAGTCAAAGATGGCGGCCAAGATGGTCGACCGAAAGTGAAAAACCTGGGAAATTTAAATTTTTAAGACATTTAGGCTAACCTATCAAAATGAGAGAGTGCGTCAATTAAATTTTTATGAAAATGACACAAAAGCAATATGGCTAGCAGCACAGTCGCAAACCAACTTTTTTTATTTGTATAGTTAGACCCCCATGTGTACCAGTACTGAATGCTGCAGAAGGTGTTGGTTATTATCCATATAGTGAGAACGATGAACTATTAGATCTGTAGGACGCCTTGGACAACTCTGTGTTTATATTTGATGATGTAGCTTGTGACAAACAAGAGAAGATGAGAGCATACTTTAGTATAGGAAGACATAAGAATATTGATTCATTCTACCTTGGTCAAATATATACTCGAATACCCCAACATCTAACATGCGATAACGCTAATGTTTTGATTCTTTTTAAACAAGACGAAACCAATTTAAAACACATCTACAACGAGCATGTAACGAAAGATATGGACTTTAAGCAATTAGAAATATATGCTTGAAATACAAAGATGGTGCGTTGGGGATTGTAAAAGAAAACGATATACACAGAGGGAGATGTAAAAAATGATTCGATAGCTACATATTAATCTAATTAGTTACAACCAACGGCAGACAGTACAGACGGGACAGACAGGACAGATATGACACATAGGACAGACATGACAGACAGTATAGACAAGACAGACAGGACAGACAGACAGGACAGATAGGAAAGACATGGCAGACAGACGGGACAGACAGACAGGCATGACGGACAGGGCGGGCATGACGGACAGGACGGGTAGGACGGACAGGACGGACAGGACGGGATGGCCGGACAGGATAGACAGGACGGACAGGACGGGTAGTACGGGCAGGACGGACAGGATGGAAATGACGGACAAGACGGTAAGACGTACAGGGCGGACAGGACGGACAGGACGGACAGGACGGACAGGACGGACAGGACGGACAGGACGGACAGGACGGACAGGACGGACAGGACGGACAGGACGGACAGGACGGACAGGACGGACAGGACGGACAGAACGGACAGGACGGACAGGACGGACAGGACGGACAGGACGGACAGGGCGGACAGGACGGACAGGACGGACAGGACGGACAGGACGGACAGGACGGACAGGACGGACAGGACGGACAGGACGGACAGGACGGACAGGACGGACAGGACGGACAGGACGGACAAGACGGACAGGACGGACAGAACGAACAGGACGGACAGGACGGACAGGACGGACAGGACGGACAGGACGCACAGGACGGACAGGACGGACAGGACGGACAGGACGGACAGGACGGACAGGACGGACAAGACGGACAGGACGGACAGTACGGACAGGACGGACAGGACGGAGAGGACAGAGAGCTATCGAACAACTGTTGTGATAGACAACTAACGATATATAGATGGACAGACAACCAAGTCAAACCTAGTATACCTTAGACCACCAAACAGTTTGCAACAACTAACAAGTGGTTTACATCATACCAACAACCAACTTGTTTGAAATGACTTTAGCGAGATGAAGGTAAACAAGAGAGAAAAATATTTTACAACTTGCTGAAAACATTCGAAGAATGCATTTAATTATTAAGCTTGGCAGAGCTGAGAATGATGAAGCTCTGCAACGTTTATATAAACCAATTGTTGAGCCACTAAGTAAAATATCTAAAAACATTTCAACACTTAAACTGCAGCCAGCAGCTGAACAAATTAAAGAAGAAGCGGTACCGGAAAAGAACCCCAAAGAAAAGAAGACCCTAAAGTTTTTCAAGCCGAACCAGATGCAGAAGCAAGTTCAGATAAGGATATCCCAACATTTCAAGATATTGATAAAGGTGTACAAGGTATCACAGACAGACCAGCATATCAAGACTTTTTGGAGCAATATCCTGGAAAAGTTCGATATTATGTAAACAAGTATTTTTCTAAAACATCGAAAAATTATACTGGTAATCAAACGTATGCTGCTCTCGAAGGCGGAGATACAGGCAACTGGAGCTTTGGTAACAAACGCTTAGACTTCACTAATGATGATTTAGTATTTATGAAAAGGTCTAAGGGATATACTTATGACGATCTTCAACATTATAGAAATATTCTAGAATCAATCAGTGTTCGTAAAGCCGACTACGATCCCAATAAGCGAACTAAAGGTGGTTTCTCTGAAAAGTATCTGAATATAATAAAACCAATGATAAATCCACGAGCACGAATATCCTCAACTCCTCACGGCTTTGGCTACGACACACGCCTTAACGAAAAACAAAATACCGAACCTAGAGCTCAGAATGTAAGTGATAGAAAAAGCAGCACTAACAACTACATAATGCAAAATAACAAACAAATAGAATATGTGTATTGGAATGACACTAATGAGTTGATTCATAGACTTAGACCCCTGGTGGCTTCTCAAGTTGCTGGTAATAATGCTCATAACCATGGAAGTCAGTCAACCATTGAAGAACTGAAGGAAGCTGATGTTATCGCATGAGAATTAATATCGCGGGTCTAGCGAGGTCACATGGGAGTCGAGACAGGAATTATAATGTTCCTGCTGCGTGCAACCAGCCCCTTGCTGCTATCATCTTGCTGCCACCATCTTGCTTGACAACCTTCCGAGTTCCCCCACGTAGGGGGTCGCAAAGCCACCCCCACATATATTTCTTAAAATAAATAAATATATAAATATATAAATATATAAATATATAAATATATAAATATATAAATATATAAATATATAAATATATAAATATATAAATATATAAATATATAAATATATAAATATATAAATATATTAATATATTAATATATAAATATATAAATATATAATATGGAATGACATTTGTCAAACTAAAGTAATTTTTATCTCCTACAAATTTAAAAATTTTGGTGAAAATATGGGTTGCTTGGAAAGAATAGCAGTTAGAAAGACATTATGGAATAGCAAAGATGTATTATGGTAAATGAAGGTGATGGTTGAAGTGTTAGAAGGTGCGAAATAGAAAAGGAAAAGAATTTAAGTTTGGTACGTCAAAATCTGAAGTTTATTGAATTTAGTGTCGGACTGTCAAACTATTTAGGATTCAACCTACTAAATTATGTTATATAATACACCACAAGTCGCATAAGACTTATTGTATTGACATAATGTATAATTTTTGCCAATAAACAATAATAATAATAATATAAATATATAAATATATACATTAATAAATATATAAAATAAATAAGTAAATATTTTACCTCCCCTCCTCGAGACGTGTGATATCCCACACACATACCCTATTATTTGAAAACTAGAATTTTGGGTTTCCGCATGCGCATATGTCATATTTTAATTCCACTCGTCGAGATGAGTACGGTTATACCCCTCACATGGGGGTCTAACTATACAAATTAGAAAAGTTGGTTTGCGCCTACGCTACCAGCCATACTTTTTGTTTCTTTATAATTTTCCTAAAGATCAAAATGGTGGGCTCTCTTACTTTGATAGGTTAGCCTAGATTGCCTTTAAAAATTCAAATTTCCCAGATTTTTTACTTTCGGGTGGCCATCTTGGCCGCCATCTTTGATTAGGTCATCACATACAAATCTCTTGTCACACTCTATTTATCCACCATCCTTATTTTATCACTTTGACTGCAAACTCACCAGATTAATTACTTCCGGCCGGCCATCTTGGATTACGTCATCTCAGGTCAACTCTATTTTCTCTCTCTCTCTCTCTCTCTCTATCCAACCTGCTATCTTGTTTCGACCTCTGACCCCACACGCATGCGTATTTGCCTGGCGGAGGTGGTGGAGGTGGCGGAGGCTCCAGACTTCCCCATCTATACCTACTGCTTGGTTACTTCGACTCTCATTGATAAAAAGCTAGAATCAGATTTTGGGCTAGTCGATAAGAACGCGCTAAGTGTACGGATCGTTAGTTTTTAACAACGCCTTTGTAGCAGACTGATATAATACTTTGGTAAAATCTAACCTAACTAGGTTATGTAGGTATGAGCAATAAGAAAAGTTTTGAAAAAGGTAAAACGTACTACAAAAAGATTTTTAAAATACATTTTTACTGAGCTGGCGAGCGGTACCCTATTTTGTGCAAATTTAAGTGCGATGCTCGAACATGTTTTTAATTGTAACAGCACATTATCTTTTAACCATACTTATATTAATACCACACTAGCCTCTTTTTTTTATTTGTTACACTTTAAAAGTAATCTAGGTCTGTTGTGAATAACTTGGTTTAGGAGAGACAAAGAAAATGCAAGTCACCTTTTAACCCCACTCGTTCAATTCGCATGTGACGTGGGTGGCATTCTCTAGTTCGAGGGTTATTCGTGTATGCGAATGTGTATGTTTGTTATCTTCATATGTACGAACGGCGCATATGTGTGTTTGTGAGGCTATGTATCTGCTTTTGGGGATGTGTGTGCAATGTATGTATGTGTGTAAGAATGTGTGCGTGTGTAGAAAGCTGGATTAACAGACTCAGGCACGTCGAAATGCTGTAGCTTTAGCAGCTAAAAGGTGGCAGGTGTCGGGTGTGCCAGTGACAACACGTTGTCTGCATCAATAAGGATCTGGGATGACTAGGATGAAGTATGGATCTACCTCGTTATTGGCATAATGCTGTTCCTAAACTATCCGGAACACAGGAATACTCTGCTGAATTATTTAGTCATAATATATGCAGTCCTAAATCACTAATAGTCAAGGTGAACTTGGCTTTTAAAATGCCTGGCATGATACGCTGTAAAATTAATTACAATTCCTGTTGAATAGTTTTTAGCCGACTTAAAAAAATTCTGATTCATTAGGTGTGTTTTGGTACTAGAAGTTTATAAAATTATTTTCCTTTCAGAACTATTAGTAAAATAGTTAATTTAAGTTAAAAAGTTTAAATAGAATTATGTCTAGCCCGACAAGAAAAAATGTGGTCACCGAAAACTCGAAATAGATTTTAAAAAGTCTGGACGCAGCAAGTGCGTTATGGTAGTGAATTTTCATAAAAATGTTTTTATTGTAAATATGTGTGTTTTCTTTTTATTTAAGAAAGCAGGCATCAATTTTGGTTACCAGTATAACCTATATAGTAAAAACAATGTGCCATGTTTCATAAAAATAACTTTATTGTGTGAAAATGTACAAAAATTTCCAAAAGTAAACTTAAAGTGTTCCCGGAAAAACTCGTTTCTTGGTCAACCTTATAGGTTAATAGCAAATTGGGCTATTCAAATATGAAGCATTTGATTAAAATTCGCTACCATAACGCACTTGCTGCATCCAGAATTTATTTTCTTACAAACATGCATTATATTTCGATGGAAAATGCAAAAATGCAATAACATAAGGCGTGTTTGATTTAAAAAAAAAGGAAATTTGTATCACCAACGACTTATGGGCCACCTGTGATTGTAGAAATATTTTTTTAAGATGTAGCTCAAAACAGCTGTAATTAATGTATAAAGATTTTTTCATATCTTGTATAATAAGGGATATATTGAACTTTATAGATTTTTTACGAAAATTCGAGAAAAATTATCGACCATTAAACGATAAACTCTATAGCTAAGACTACTGCCAAGCATCGGAGAAAGGATCTATTTGAAATGAACTTTCTGGAAACATTTTAGTAAAATGAAGGACAATGACGGTTGAAACTAAGACTTCAGGGTTTGTAAAACATCCTTCTTGAGACATTTGATTTCCATAGCCCATATTAGATTCAAGTTATTTGCCTAAATGTTGCCGATTTTGACGTTTTAAATCGCAACTTTGACGTTTTGAGGAAAACCCCAATTTATTTTACTTTAAATGCCTATAACTTTTTTGTCTTTTGACCTACATACCTAGATTTTGGCAGACAACTTACCTATAAGGATATAAACCAGCGCACCAAATTTGGTTGGCCTTACTTTGTTAATTTCGGAGATATAAATTTATTTCGAAAGAAAACACAAAATTTTCCGGGAAAACCTGGGCAGATTTTCCTGGCTAACAAACCTATCCAAGCCATTTGCAAAAAGAATTTATTCACCAAATTTAATCAAACTCGGCCCGTTATTTATATATATATATATATATATATATATATATATATATATATATATATATATATATATATATATATATATATATATATATATATATATATATATATATATATATATATATATATATAATTGAAACTGACCCCGGATATGTGTTCTGGGGGGCCTAATTAACGCTCATTTGAAGAAATTATTTTAAAATTCAAAAGTCGGGATCTCCTCATTAGTGAATTTTTTTAAGAAAATTCACTAAAAAGCTGTCTCGTATTTGTATTTCACAGCCGGTCAAGAATATGTCGGTTACTTAATCTACCACAGAGTTTATCAACACTTGTGGAGACTTTCAGCTAAAACTTATTGCTTACTTGACTATTGTTAGGTGGTGTTAACATGCACATTTAAAAACAGTAATGTCTCACATATATTACAAAAAATTGGGGTAGCCGGTACATTTAAATCTGAAATCTCGCATAGATACTAGACAAAAAAATAAATAAGGCTCTTTATGTAAATTAAGATCATAGGACACACATTCTGCTCAAATGACAACTGCCGTGTAAAAATGCCCGCTACGTATAGCGTGATGCGTCATCTAAAATTCGCGGAGAAGAACTAACGTCATTTTAGACAATTTGGCGGGAATATCAAATATACAGCATTACATTTAAATCTGGGATTTCGCACAAATACAAAATAAAAAAGTAGATAAGACTTTTTATGCAAATTTACATCATAGGACATACCCTTTGTTAGAACGACAACTGGCGTGTAAAAATGCCTGATACATATAGCGTTATACGCCATCTAAAATTAGTGGAGAAGAACTAACTTCATTTTAGACAATTTGGCCGGAATTTCAAATATAAAACATTCGGGGTTTTTTCCCTTAGGACTCGTCCGCGTTTTTCCGCCCCAATAGCACTGCAGCCTTTGACTTATTGTGCATGCCCTATGTATCTTCTACTCCACCCATTCCAAAATCACTGTGCCTTGAACTAGTCTGCACAGCAATTGGTAAGGTGAAGTTTTATATTGCTTTGTCTCCGGTCTAAACTGCCCGTATATCAGTTGTCTTTTGCTGTCTAGAGCTTTACGCTCGCACAAGATGTTCTGGGCTGATTCCTTCCCCTCGCCGCAGAGTCTGCATGCCAGGTCCTCCTCGAACCGCCCCATTTTATGCTGGTGTTTCTTGACAGCCATGTTATGTTCCTGAGCTGTCATCTGCTAAGATTTAGCAGCTCGACAGCTTTCTTTGGACTGGGTTGTCCAATTAATGACTTCCCGTGTTTGAGCCCTGGACAATCTGCCCAGTATGAATTATGCTGTTCCCCGACTCAGGACCTGATGGTTCCCCTGGCCGTGCCTTTCGACACGCCCAGGACCGGTTCTGGCCCCATAAATGGTTCTGCTGATCCTCTCTTCGAGAGACTGTCAGCTTCTTCATCGCCTTTGACCGCCGAGTGACCCGGCACTCAGATGAGGGTGATCTCATTCTGCCCAGTCAGGTCGCTAAACATTAGTTTAGGTACAAGAGTTTGTCCCTAAGATAGGCTGTAGTAAAAAATAAAGACATTTAATTCTACGTAGTATATGGGAATTGGACATTTATTATAAATTGTCGAAGCTATAATTGTGTAAGTTGGTTAAATTGGTAGTCTGAGCAATACCACGTTTCAAAGTAGCCAGTGTTTGTGTACACTTCGTTATGATTTGCAAATAACAGGAACACCATAAGTTTGTAAATATTCCGTAATGTAGAATAATGCTGATGAATAATGTTTATTATTTGTTGTGGAAATCTAATTTTAGGTAAGTGACATTTAGATGTGTTTGTATATAATTGAAAACACTTTTATTATTTTTATTGAAGTATTAATATCGTGACTATGTCCATCTTTTAATTAAACTTGGCAAGAATCTTTCTTTTATTAATAATGACTTGGATGAGCTTGTTAGCCAGCCTTATCGGACTAGTTTTTCTAACAAAGAAATTAATTTTTCTGAAAAAAAAAATTGTATCTCAAAAATTTAAAAAAGCTATTCTGATGAAATTTGATTCGTATGTTTTCCTCGTAAATACCTTACTACGTACCATAACTTAACTTTCTAGGTTTATAGAAAATTAAGTTATGCAAATTTGAAGCATTTAATGAAAATTCGCTACCATGACGCAGTTGCTGCGTCCCGAAATTTTTAAATACTTGATCTTAGCGAAAAATAAATACAGATTAAAACCTTGACATTTTTGAAGTCTACTTAAAAGTACTTTTTATTTTATACCAAAATGAACTCATTAGATCAAATCTTGCGAACGTTATGGTGTTTCCAAATGGTTCTGCACACATACACATACTCACAAACGCGCGTGGGAGCATTTACATCCGACATTATTTACTGATTTAAAGTTAATTAAAGTGAAAATATAATAATATAATAATATTATAATTAAATGAAAATACCAAAATCCCAAAACCCCTTTGATCCCTTGTGAGAATCCGGAGAAAAAATGTAACAGATTAAATACAAAATATACAGAAAACCTACACAAACAGACATCACTATACCTAAACACTCACTACACCCACACACACACAAAATGGCCGCATACAGATACTTAATAAACAGAATGCTAAATGTACCACTCCATAACGACGAACGAGAAAAGGAGTACAACATCATAATACAAATAGCAGAAAGAAATAGATACAACAAGAAAACAATAGAAAAGCTAGTAAAACAAATCAAAAACAAATAAATCAACAAAATCGAAAATAAAACACCAGAAACAAACAAAATACACAACATTCACTTATAACCACCACATCAAAAAAATAACACAAACACTCAAAGAATATGACTTAAAGATGAGCTACAAAACCAATAATAAACAAAACAAATAAAAAACAAGAACACAACCCACATGAATTAAACGGAATATATCAAATAGAATGTAACACATGCAATAAAAAATATATAGGAATGACAAAAAAATCAATAGAAACAAGATTCAATATCAATAGATATCAATAACACCATTAGATAAAATCCACATATATAGCTACAAATCAAACGTAGCTACACACAATCACAACACAAAACACAAAGAACCGGATATCACCCAATTACAACTAATGAAACATGTTAATGACCACATACAAATAGACAAATTATCAAACCACAGTGATCAAGACAGGAAACCTATACACACGACACAGTCCGAAGGCACAACCAATCAGAGAACAGTAAACTGGCCAATAGAAGCTCACGGCGCAAGCGCCATCTACAATCTCTGACGTAGACCACACCGGAGCATAAGAGTCAGTGGCGAGCTGATGATGAACCGGGACGGTTCGAAACTTGCAGTCCACGCAAACCAATAAGAAATCACAAACGTACAGCAAACAAATACAGTACACACGCACACACAAATATATATATATATATATATATATATATATATATATATATATATATATATATATATATATATATATATATATATATATATATATATATATATATATAGACACACACAGAGAGAGAGAGAGAGAGAGAAAGACTGCTCTCATTAAGAGAATACTCGAATTCTGTTTTCCCGCCGACTATTTCCCTGAAATTTTCTCATAATTTTTGTAGGCTCACGAAAATATTTTTATATTTTTACAATTATCTTTCCATATTCGTTTTCAAAATTAGTTACTGAATAAGTTACTCATAACAGAACGGCTGGAAATATAATACCCATCTCCACATATTGCCACACTAAATCAATTTTATGCAAATATAAAGCTGACGATAGGCTGTGGCCATTACTAAATAGAACACAGAGCTTTTCTTCACTTATGACATTAGTTTGTGTACCTTAGAACTGCAGCAGTACTTAACTCTAATTACTAAATTAACATTGTATTTTCTTCTGGATTGTGGTTTGTTAAATTTTCTGGAAGTTTATTTTGTGTGCACAACACGCCACGGTTTGCTATAATGGAAAACTGTGTGGTAGTATGGCAACTAATCCAAAGAAATCAAGTTGCAAACTAGCAAATACCTTATTTGCGTAGACCTTACATTTATTTTAACAAATATTTCATATTTTATATAATAACAAACAACCATATAAGAACAATTTGGAGAACCTATTTCATCATAATACAGTTTTTAGGCCTGACGATCGTTTCGGTAACAACGTTAGCGTCATCAGAGGGATGAATAAACCAAGCGAATGAAGACTTAAACTACTAGTTATACGTTAGTTGCCAAGAAGTTGCGAACAGCGTCCTCTACGAAGGTATACAGACAGACCGACCCTCACTGCTGAGTCTTACTTTTGTAATACTGTGTGTCGTTATCAAATATTTCTTTTAAGAAGAACACACTGATTATTAAGATAAAACTTCAAACAATGAACCACAAAGAACCAGACCTACTCTATTCATCGAAACATTTTTGTTCAAATATCCAACGATATATATATATATATATATATATATATATATATATATATATATATATATATATATATATATATATATATACTTCCGTAAGCATCTAACAGAAGCTATTGCCTGACATTTTTTATTTACTTAAGATGGTCTATATCCACATGATGATTATTATCCCAAATATGCTAAGCAATACATGATTTATCAATAGTGTCATATCTCAGTTGCGCTAAATTGTCTTTAAATCTAGTTTTAATAGTACTTTTAGTTTGCCCAACATATTTGGGTTCACAATCCTTGGAACATGTTTCATAGATTCCCGACAAATCTGTGGTTTTATCTTTATCCTTTGGGTTACCTAGAATTGTTTTTTAATGTATTTTTTGTATTGAAACCTCTCGTAACTCGCAGTTCAAATGGTAAAGGTTTTGTCCGGTTTTTCTTTCCTGAAAGTCGTAGATTACACAAACTATTTCTTTGTTTTATGTTTATTGACTAATTTTTTCACTGAGCAGACAGAGTAACCATTATGTTTAGCTACAGTTGTAATATATTCAAGTTCTCTGTTGTATCTTTCTTTATTTAAGGGAAACTGTAGGAACCAGAAAATTCAAACTACCTGTTTCTGTCGAAAATTATGGTGTAAGTCAATCGAGATATAACTCACAGCAGTGGCTTCCTTTCTGTGGATGTCAAATTCTAAAGTGTCTATTTTTAAAGACTAATACATCAAATCTCGGGACGCAGCAAGTGCGTTATGGTAGTGAATTTTCATTAAAATGTTTTTATTGCAAATATGTGTGTTTTCTTTTTAAGAAAGCAGACATCAATTTTGGTTACCAGTATAACCTATATAGAAAAATCAGGCATCAAATTTGATTACCAGTATAACATATATAGTAAAAACAATGTGCCATGTTTCATCAAAATAACTTGATTGTTTGAAAACGTACAGAAATTTCCAAAAGTGTTACTGAAAATATCCGTTTCTTGGTCAACCTTATAGGTTAATAGCAAATTGAGCTTTTCAAATATGAAGCATTTAATCAAAATTCGCAACCACAACGCACTTGCTGCCTCCAGAATTTCTTAACTTACAAACATGCATTATATTTCGATGGAAAATGCAAAAAAATAAGGCGTTTTCGACAAAAAAAAATTTATTTGTATCACCAACGACTTATGGGCCACCCTGTGATTGTCGCAATAATTTTTTAAGATGTAGCTCAAAACACCGTATAATTAATGTATACAATATTTTTTCATATCTTGTATAATAACGAATCTATTGATTTTTTACGAAAATTCGACAAAAATTATATACCATTAAACAATAAACTCTATAGCTAAGGCTACTGAGCATCAGAGAAAGGGTCTATTAGAAATGAATTTTCTGGAAATATTTTAGTAAAATGAAGGACAATGACGGTTGAAACTAAGAGTTCGGTGTATGTAAAACATTCTTCTTGAGACATTTTCTTTCCATAGATCGTATTAGATTCAAGTTATTTGCCTAAATGTTGCGAATTTTGACGTTTTCAATTGTCACTTTGACGTTTTGAGGAAACCCCCAATTTATTTTTCTTTAAATGCCCATAACTTTTTTGTCTTTCGACCTACAGAGCTAAATTTTGGTGGGTGGCACACCTATAACGATATAAACCAGCTTGCCAAATTTGGTTGCCCTTACTTTGTTAATTTTGGAGATATAAATATTTTGCGAAAGAAAACACAAATTTTTCCGGGAAAACCTCGGCGGATTTTCCTGGCTAACAAAATTATCCAAGCGACTTGCGAAGGGAATGTACTCACCAATTTTGACGTTTAAAATCGCAATTTTGACGTTTTGAGGAAAATCCAAATTTATTTTTCTTTGAATGCCTGTAACTTTTTTATCCTTTAACCTACGGAGCTAAATTTTGGTAGGTAACTTTTCTATAATGACATAAATCCGCATATGAAATTTGGTTGCCCTTACTTTGTTAATTCCGGAGATATAAATTTTTTTTGAAAGAAAACACAAAATTTTCCGGGAAAACCTGAACCGATTTTCCTGGCTAACGAACTTATCCAAGCCATTTGCAAAAGGAATTTATTCACCAAATTTAATCAAAATCGGCCCATTATTTTTTGAGTTATCGGTGTGATACATATATATATATATATATATATATATATATATATATATATATATATATATATATATATATATATATATATATATATATATATATATATATATATATATATATATATATATATATATATATATATATATATATATATATATATATATATATATATATATATATATAAACATATAAAAATTTAAACCGACCCCGGATATGTGTTCTGGGGGGCCTAATTAGCGCTCATTTGAAGATATTTTTTCAAAATTCAAAAGTCGGGATCTCCTCATTAGTGAATTTTTTTTAAGAAAATTCACTAAAAAGAGATAATTTTTTAATTAATTTCTATTTTATGCGTGAATTTAATAGAGTCAAATTTACCGTTTAATTAGGCAATAATAATAATCATCTGCTCTGCATACACTGCAGAAACGGCGTCCATATAACTAAATCATACTCTTGGAAAATAGTCACTTTCGTTTGCTAGGTCTGTTTTAAATCTACTCATGTGGACGACGTCTTTTTCATATTTAATTCAAATGTATGCAAAGTAGATGATTGTGTTGCCAAATTAAACAGTAAATTTTATCCATTAAATTCACGCATGAAACATAAATTAATAACAATTTACCTTCTCTTGCTGCATTATTCATTAAAAATAGACACATTTAAAAATTTGACATCCACAGAAAGGAAACCACTACTGTAAGTTACATTTCGATTGAATAACACGATAGTTTTCCACAAAAAACAGCTAGTTGGAATTTTCTGGTTGACAGATTAATACAGTTTCGCTTAAATAAAGAAAGATACAACAGAGAACCTGAATATATTACAAATGTAGCTAATCAAAATGGTTACTCTGCCTGCTTAGTGAAAAAATTAGTCAGTAACCACAAAACAAAGAATTGGTTAGCGGAATCTACGACTTTCAGAAAAGATAACCCAGAGACAACCGTTGTCTGTTTATCATTTAAACCGCGAATTGCCAGAGGTTTTAATATTTTTAGAAAAGCCAATTTACAGCTAACATTTTATAAAAAAATGACAATTAAGAAATTTGATAGGAACCTAAGGGATAAAGATAAAACCACAGAATTCTCGAGCATCTACTAAATAGGTTATAAGATTGTGTACTCAAATATGTTGGACAAAGAACTATTGAAACTAGATTTAAAGATCATTTAGCGCAACTCAGATATGGCACTATTGATAAACCATGTATTGCTCAGCATATATGGGGTAAAAATCATCATGTAGATAAAGGCAATCTCAAGTTAATCAAAAATGTCAGGCAATCGCGTCAGTTAGATGCTTACGAAAGGATATATATCATTATAAACTTGAATAAAAATGCTTCGATGTATAGAGTAGGTCCGATTCTATGTAGTCCATTGTGTGTCTTTTTTAAAAGGAATATTTGATAACGAAACACAGTATTACACAAGCAGGTATGCGGGTTTTATTACAGGGATTTAAGACTCAACAGGGGGTCGGTCTGTCTGTATACCTTCGTAGAGGACGCTGTTCGCAACGAACATATATAAATGGTAGTTCTAGTCTTTATTTGCTTAGTTTATTCATTCCTCTGATGAAGCTAACTTTGCTAGCGAAACGATCATCAGGTCAAAAAAACTGTATTGTGATGAATTTAGTTCTCCAAATTGTACTTATCAGTACTCATCACAGATTACCAATCTTCACTCATTGAACAATCACCCACCGATATAGATGCGAACATCCATTAGCCCCATTGTATTAACTCGGATTCCGATGAAATTAGCCAATCATATCGCCTCAAAATCCAGGTATATACAATACTGAGTGGGATTGGCAAATATACACACAGCTTATGGCTTTAAGTGGCCACTGTTTTAAGCAGAATTAAATAAATAGTAATCTTCTGACTTGTTATTTTACAGTAAGTTTAACCGGAAGGAAATCTTTGAAGTGAAAAACGACTGAAAATGTATTTATTGAGGTGTACACTGGGCACGCTAATTCCTCCAGAGTAATAAACAGTTTCATTTATATTCGCTCTGTTTCCGCTGGAGTTCCTGGTAACTGTGTGAGAGCAATGAAGGCCTGGACTGCAAGGATTAAATCTCGTCCAACCGCATTTTACGACACCACACAGGAGCTCTCACACATCTCTTATCTCTGCTGTGAAATATCCCATCATTTCGTTATTGCAGAGACCGTAAAATTAGCCTGTGTCCTTTCTCTCTACAGCCCTGAAGTGTTTTAGTTTATGGGAACTTGATTTACTAGATAACTTATGGCATATTGTTTATACCGTTATTACCCCTCAAGGACTCCATTCTCGTCTAGCAAGCATATAAAATTTTAATAACTTTTTGATGAAGACAGTGATTTATTCTAGCTTAAAAATAAGAACACCGGCTGAAGCTTGGTTACTACGAACACTATTGTCTTTTTCTTTGTAGAGACTTCAAGAAGCACAGCGAACCCGTCAAATAAGCGAATTATGTACTATTATCGGTTGGGTCGCACAATTCGAGCAGCAGTGGATCATTGTTGGCTGTATACAAGTTGTATTTAAATGAAGAGGCACTCATTATATCAGAGATTTTTTTGGTGAAAATAAGTGTACTTATCCTAACATATCTATATCCAGAGTCGCATAATAAAAGAGATACAGGGTACCAAAGTGACAAATAAAAAATGATTATTCCTTCGTAATTTCTAAATTTTTAGTCCGACATATTTCAACTTTTGTAGCAAGATTATATATTATATCTTCTCAAGGTTCTAAAAATAGCAAAATAAGAATTTTACGCTGTCGCATACGGGACGCCCTCTACAGGAAATGTTTATGCATTAGCCTTTTCTCAGCGCTCGTATATATAATTTAGCAATAATATATGGAATACTGGACTTTTTTTAGTAAAAAAGATATACCTATTGGAAATAGTTAAAATTAACCGTTTGGGAGATATTTTTTATTTTATAAATTAGTATTCTGAATTTATACCTCCAGAAACATTAACGTCGAAAACGGAATTTTTTGTTAATAAATTATAAACTATTTGCTTCGTAGCGTATCCGCTTTTTAAAAATTATGTGTCTAGTGATGAATTTTCATTCCGCCTTTAATTTCCCGAAAAAAACCTTTTGCACAAAAAAAACTAGAACCTGGCGGGTTAATAGCAAAGCGATATAGTAAATAAATGTCATTTGAAAATAATTAGTCATTATTAAAAGTCAGTTTAAGAAATTATTAAGTATGCTCTTTCATTTAAACACACTCTGCATGCATGATTAGTAAGGGATATAAAGAGGTACTTGTAGTTACTGAGACATTCGTTATTCCAAAACAAGTTTTTAGACATATTTTTTGCTATAAACTGGCGATATTTAATTTTTTCTAGCCTAAACAACTTCGTTGCTATGGCAACTAAATCATCTTCTTTAAGTAGCAAAATATGATTTCCTCGCATTTTTGGAAAGAACGCCTTTTTTTTTTGATAGTGCACTATAAAATATTATATTAATCGGGTTCAATAAGAAAAAAAATGATAAAAATATCTTTCTTAAAAATTACCTCCTTCAGTTGAACTTCCTTAATTAATTTCGTATCATTGAGAAAAAGTAATAGCATTTGCAGCTGCCAATTTCAAACATTGTTTGTTTCCTGTTATGTGCAACTTGTAATACGTTAGGAAGCTTCGGCCTAGAAAATTGAGAACTTTTGCCGTTTAAAAATAGTTATTATTATGGCAAAATTGAGTGGGAAGCTAAGATTCGAAATATTATTTATGGTGAACTACGGTGACCGGAAATGTACCTATAAAGACGTGTGCGTGCTTTTTCATGACGTGTATGTATCCTAATTGGACAAAATTGGCAAAGGTTGTGTAATCAAATTATTAAAAAAAATTAAACAAAACTGGTAGGTAGTGTTAAAGATAAATGAAGAAGAAGAAGACCCAAAATGGCGGCAGTGCGTTGGTTAATAAGGCATTAGATATAGTGTTGTTTTAGTGAATTTTTATTTTCAAAAAATCACTAATAGAGAGGTATCGATGGTGAGACTTTACAAAAATTTTTGCAAATGAGCGCGAATATGGGCCCCTAGAACCCATATCCGGGGTCAGTTTCGATTTTTATATGTTTATATATGTTATATATATATATATATATATATATATATATATATATATATATATATATATATATATATATATATATATATATATATATATATATATGTATTCAACCGATAACTCAAAAAATAATTAACCGATTTTGATAAAACTCGGCAAGTGCCTTTATTTTATTAATAGCTTGGATGAGTTCGTTATCCAGAAAAATCAGACACGCTTTTCCGGGAAAATTTTGAGTTTTCTTTAGAAAAATTTTTTTTCTCCGAAATTACAAAGATATTTCGATAAAATTTGGTGCACATATTGCTTTGGGAAAGGCCTAACTATGTGCCAAAATTCACCTTCCTAGGGTTACAGAAAATTGAGCTATTCAAATTTGAATCTATTATGTTTAATATGACCGCCTTTCATTGTCAATAACTTATACGAGATCTAGTACGTTGTTGCCGTGGTAACGGAACATTTGATATTATTGCGCAGGTCTGTTAGACGCTGTAACTGACATTTACCGTATTATATGAGATCGAGATCGTTTATATGTTTATTTGTTCGAGTCGACGAATTATTTTTGTCATTTGGGAAATTTTTATATACAAGTGCAAATTATTCCTTTATTAATGTTAGTGAGTGGATTAAACAGTGTTTGTTATGTTTTATCCACACATATAAAGGATCGAAGTTCTACAAAAGGGCTGATATTATACAGGGTGACGCGTTTCTACGGTAAAGCTGAATATAGTGATTATTATACAAGATACGAAAAAAAATTGTATAAGTTAATTATAGGAGCTGCATCTTATAAAATTATTTTGATAATCACCAGCCCACAAGTCGGTCGTTGATGATCCATACATATTTTTTTTTCGAACAGCCTTATTTTATTGCATTTTTTATCGAAATATGTTTGTAAGAAAAAAAAAGACGCAGTAAGTGCGTTTTGGTAGCAAATTTTCATAAAATGCTTCAAATTTCAATAACTCAATTTGCTATTAACCTAAGATTTGTTGGTTAGAAAACCAACGTTTAAGGTGCATTGTCGGAAAATTTTTGTACATTTTCAAACAATAAGTTATTTTGATAAAATATGGCACATTGTTTCTACTATATAGGTTATACCGGTTACCAAGTTGATGACAGCTTGCATTAAAAAAACATATTTGATATTCAAAGCATTATTATAAAAATTCACTGCCATAACGCCCTTACTGCGTCCAGAGTTTTTTTAATTGCACGCGTAAGTATCTATAAATGAATTAGCTACATTACACAATGTTTTACAAAAATCTGTAGTAAATTTGCTAAAACAATATATTATTTCACCCATACAAAGAACAGCTGGTACGAGAACTTGTGGCAATTTTGAGAGGCGTGTTAAATTTTGTAACATTATGATGGGCAAATTTAATGAGGACTTGGACTTTGATAGAAACATTATTTTCTCAGATGAAGCTACTTTTACACTATGGATTTATTAGTGAACAAAATTATCGTTATTGGTCTTAGCAAAATCCACATTGGATGCTGAGCGCTCAAACTGAGCGACACAAGTTAATATATGTGCCGGCATACTACTATACAAGAGTATTATTGGGCCGTTCTTCATTGTGAAAAATCTAACACCTTAAAAATATTTAAATTTATCCAGAGAAGAAATTATACCCGCTGTGGCTGCAGTGCGCCCAGTTAATCAAGTTTGGTTTTAGCAATATGGACTTCATACTCATTTTGGGAGATTCATGCGGAAATATTTGGATTAAGGTTTTGCAAAAAAGTGAATTGGGCGCAGTAGTGCTCTTGAATGACCTGCTCCTTCTCATGATTTGGCGCCATGTGATTTTTTCTTTGGGGCTACTTGAAAAATATTGTCTACAAAGACAGACCATTAAATTTCGAGGAGCTGAATCCTAGAATTTTTGGCGAAACAAGCAGACGGATTGTCCATTCCAGCTTAATAAATGTATTAAATTCCTTTAAAACACGAGTTAAATTGTCTATTGATAACAAGAGACAACATCTTAAAGATTTACGTAGCTAAAAATTACTATTGCTGTTTTGTTTTATTTTTGTTTCGTTAGTTCCGTTTAGAACTAAATTAAATCTTTGCGTAATCCTTTTTTTTTTCGTACAGAATCCGAGTAAAATTTTATAGTGCCGTATCAAGAAAGAGACGTTTTTTCAGAAAATACAAAAAAATCATATCTTGCCATTTAAAAAAAAGTGTGGAAGCAGCAAATGCGTTATGGTAGTGAATTTTCACAAAAAAATTTAATGACAAATATGTGCTTTTAGTCAATTTCCTTTAGAAAATTCACTCACGAGGAGATAAGGACTTTTGTATTTAGAAAAAGTGTCTTTAAATGAGCTGAGCTGGGCCCCATGGAACACATATCCGAGGTCAGTCTCGTTTTTTATGTATATATATATATATATATATATATATATATATATATATATATATATATATATATATATATATATATATATATATATATATATATATATATATATAATATAAGGTATATAACACGAAATGTGTTGGTTAGACATTTTTCTGGTTACTAACGTAATTAAATCAATTATGAAAATTTGCATTCATATATAAGACATAACGCTCTTTCCATATAAAATAATCTGGAGTCGATATCACTTCCGGTTTAACTGGAAGTAGCGACCAAGTTTGTTATTTTTAATGGAACATCCTGTACGTTTTTACATATTTGGATCGTACGTTAAATTCTGTGTACACAAACGTCAATTGTTTCAAAGTTATTTTAATTTTTAAAATGCTTATTCATTTCGATTAAAATATTGAAGCCATTCGTTGTCATTTACGTTTCATAATTAAGAATTAAACTTTTATATGCCGCTAGCACAGATATTAGGTTTGTAGAATATACACAAATAATTGATATCATTTATACAGTATGTTCAAAATTTAATGGCGAATCAGGAAAACTTCAAAGATGAAAAACTCATTTTTGCCGAACCAAGTAGTATGTTGTCACGGCAGCTCCAAATAACACAGGATGTTAAAAAATAGAGACTGTATACAACCAACTAACAACTTAGTAAATTGTCAGCCCTGGCCCATTTCTACCCCATTAAAAGGACAAAGCATGTAAGGCTAGATGCATTCTCACCACAATTAGAACCGTAGACCGGTTTCGCTCTAATTAGAGCTCGTCAGTAAGGCATAGAAATTGCAGCGAAAATACATATACGGTTCTAATTGTGCTGAGAATGCATCTAGCCTTACATATTTTGTCCCTATATTGAGGTAGAAATGGACACGGGCTGACAATTTACTAAATTGTTAGTTGGTTGTATACAGTATCTATTTTTTAACACTCTGTGTTACTTGTAGCTGCCGTGACAACATACTACTTGGTTCCGCCACGAGATAGCGGAACGTGTTTCGTGTCTTACATGTCACTTTGTTCGGGAAGGTTGGCTACCATAATAAGTACACTTGGAGAACACCCAAATCACCACAACACATATTTCAGAGACCTTACTATCGTTTCGTTGACAATGTCAACATCTTCAGAGGAAGAAAAATTCGCAATGAAGATGTTGACATTGACAACGAAACGATCGTAATGTCTCTGAAATATGTGTTGCGGTGATTTGGGTGTTCTCCAAGTGTATTTATTAGTGCTCATCACAGGTTCCAGTTTTCACATGCTGGCTACTATAGCCGTATTACTTTGTAAATGTATTTTTGCTGCAACTAGCTCTGATTAGAGCGAAACCGGTCTGCGGTTCTAATGTGGTGAAAATGCATCTAGCCTTACATACTTTGTCCCTATATTAGGGTAGAAATGGACCAGGGCTGACAATTTACTAAGCTGTAAGTTGGTTGTATACAGTTTCTCTTTTTCAACATTATGTGTTATTTGGTGCTGCCGTGAAATCATACTACTTGGTTCCACAACGAGATGCGGCACGTGTTTCGTGTCTTTCATCTCACTTAGCAGTAGTTTTAGTTATAGAGTGTATGGTTTAATATTCGCGCAAATGTTCGTATAAAAAAATCGCTAAAAAAACCCCGACCTTTCAATTTTCAGAATGTTTCTTTGAATCAGCGTAAACTAAGCTCACTTCGTTGGCTAAGAAAACAGTTTTTCGGAGACATTTATTTTCGGAAAATTTCAAACAAGAAAGTTGTTTTCATGAAATATGGTACACTGTTTCTACTATATGGGTTATACTGGTAACTAATCAAAGTCGCGGTATGAAACGTAAAAATTAGCTACTTTTAGGCAAAGAACCTGAAACTAATACGGGTTATGTGGAGAAAATGTAACAGGAGGTGTGCTTCACAAACCCATAAGTTTCAGCTTCAACCGTCATTGTCCCTCATTCTACTAAAATGTTTGCAAAAAACTCATTTCGAATGGAAACTTTCCGTGATGCTTTGTCAGTAGTTTTACTTAGAGTGAAGAAAAAATTTTGTACTCTTTTTTAAGCACATTGCGCGCACGAAGGTGTGTGAGATTTGGCATAGTTTAAGCTTAGATCTAGAAGGAGTGCAGAAAGATAAAATGTATGTATATTGTGTGTTATAAATAGATTAAACAATGATTTGTTTTAATTGGACAGTCCGATTTCCCCGGTCTGCGCTAACCGTTAATTAATACGTGAAGTGTCAAACACGTAAAACTATGTGATCAACAGACGCCCTGAGATTAAAAAGGTATACTCTATAACAAAAGAACATCAATAGCGTTCAAACTTAAAAATGTAATGAATTACGATCGAGTCTCGACCACTGCACAGGTCCACTAGTATGGTTTAATTTTTAGCGAATTTTCGTATAAAAAATTCGCTATTGAGGACACCGCAACTTTTGGATTTTGAAGAGATTTCTTTAAATGAAGGTAAACTAGGACCACTAGAACCTATATCCATTGTTAGTTTCAGTTTTTAGCGGTTTACGTATATACAGGGTGACGTATTTCTACGGTAAAGCTCAATATTGCCGTTACTAGAAAACAAATTATACGTTAATTATAGGGGCCTTGAGCTGTACCTTACAAAATTATTTCGACAATGGCAGGCTGGCTCATAAGTCGTTAGTAATACAAATTTTCTTTTTTAAATCTAACATCTCATATGTTATTGCATTTTTGCATCTTCCATCGAATTCTAATACATGTTTGTAAAAAAAAAATTAAGAGCGTTCGTCGTTTTCGAGTTATTTCAATTGTTTCACAGTTTTGGCACATGTCACAAAATATAATACGGCGTATTTACCAACATATATAGCAGAGTACCATAAAAATAACGCATTCAGAGATGTCTACGTTTATATTATTCGTGAAAAAAAAATTCGAGGTCGCGTGTACATTTTTTTATCTTTCCGTAGAAATCATTGTTAGCAAAATTTTTGTGAAATTTTGGAGATTAATAATAAATGTTTAATTAATTATTGTAAAAAATTTTTTAAGGATTTCGTGAATTTTTTTTTTGCAAGTTTTGTCTAAAAGCTTTTTGTGAATAGTTATAACTTTGTAGGTGGGTAAATGCCTTGAAGAAGTTCGTTGGCCACCCAACTAACAAAAATGTCCCATAATTTTTAAATAATAGTGCAAATTTGTTGTGTTACTGTTATATTACTGCTCTTCCAAAGCAGTTTTGTTCTATTAAGACTGCCAAGGTCAGTATTCAGCTTTTCGCAGCAAAATGCTTCTTTAAATTTATTGTTATAATGTTTTTAGAGCAGAATTATAAAACATTTTAGATATTTCGTTTTTCGTTGTTTTGTAAACGTCTATACAACAATTTTTATGGAATATATTAGCTTACAGAACAAAATTGTTCTGTAATGGCTTTATAACAGCGATATTCCAAACACATCTGTCAACTTGCAAAGATTTATAATACTTTTCTTTAAGTGATTATGTGAGCAATTATAAAACAGTTTTGTTAACATTTTCTACGATACAATATAGCTGCAAATAGCATAGTCTACTTGAACGCAGGTGTTAAAAAACTATTTTATTGTTGGATGGAACGCGACTGTAATAGAACACTTAGAAAACAATTATAGTACAAAATCATTCGTTTGCATAAAAGTGCGTTCGCTGGGATCTTTATAAAACATATTATAGCTGTTGTAAGAAGCACCGTTATATAGTTTTTATTTCGTGGCAAGTTGTGTATTCTGTAGCGTGTAATTTCTAAACATGTCCAATTTTCAAACAATAAATAAATGGAAACAGGTAAAAAGAAGTAGTGCTTTTCGAAGGAAAGTCAATAAAAATAAAAAATATTTTAGAAAGTAGCAAATTTGTTAATAAACATGTTGGTAGTGTTTTACATAGTAAACAGCACAACAAACAACAATTTAGGTTTGAGGTTAAGTCACATTGCTACTACATTTATGTTGCATAAATATCGCAGCTAACGCGAGTTTAGCACTATAATGATGTGTAAGTGTTGCCGAAAATGCTTTTATAGAACAATTAAATACACCATATGTGTTATAGAGCTACGCGCAGCTCTTTCTCAGTGCATCAATGGGAAACATATTATTTTAAAGCTCTATAAGCGCTGTTTGTGTAACAATTTGCTTACTGCGCCATCTGAAGCCACACTGTCAATCTGATCATCAGTTTGCCCAAATATTAGGGCACCGGACCGTACTTTGCCATAAATAGTTGTTAATGGTTAGTTACCCATGATCATGATACAACAAGTAGAGATATTACATACACATCACATTACATATTACATACACATACACATCCTCACACACACACGTGCAAGCATTAAGATCCGAAATTATTTTCTGACTTAAAATTAATCAAAGTGAAGAAATTGGCTTTGTTATTATTAACTGCAGGGGATTATAGTAAAATGAAAATATCAAAATCCTAGAACTTTTTGATCGCTTGTAGGAATGGGGAGAAAAAATGTAGTAATAATGTAAAGCATACATACAGACCTGGCAAATATCGGTGGCGCTAGTCTACTTTTACTGTAAAAGCCAAACTTTAAAATTGACAATAAAAGTCAATGCCAAGCCTACCTTATTTTTGTTTGAATACGTCTCTGTTTATATTACAGGTTTTATCATCTGTTTTGTAGTAGTGTCTTAAGAGATAAAATAGTTCTGTAATGGTTGCAGTAGTGATAAAAGTGATTTATAAAGCAGACGCCATGTTTTTATGCAATTCCTGTATTTGTTTGGTACCCATCTTGAACGAAAAAAAATCAATAAATAAATATAGAAATATTTGTGACCTGACAATTTTCACAATATGTTATGAATATAAAACATGCGAAATGTGAACAGAATGGGTTAAGGCCGATAAAATGAAAGAAACGAAAAATTTAATTTCGAGTTGATTATTACAAATTAAAGAAAAATTCATTATTTCGAGGGCCCATCAAAATTTATCGTATATGTAGCATATTTTACACAGATAATTTTTCTTCGCAGGTAAAATCCATCTTGCTGGTAGCCTAAAGGAGACTCTTTGAGTTTAATTTTCGCACCGTACTTACATTATTTCTTACGCCCTCATATTTTAGTACTTATATTACTTTCATAATATTAGAGAACAATTTTAGGATAAAATAGTCCTAACAAAAACATTTAAAAGACATATCACTCTTATAGGTATTGCAGTATGCAACAAAAAGTTGCAAAGTTGACTATAAAGAAATTCTAATAAAACATGTTTTATAGTAACTCTATTAAGGCTCTATAACTGGCATCATGGTAAATGATTTTTAGTTTTATTATTGTTCCTTATAAAACTGTTTTATAAGTATCGTATATCATATTCTTTTACAGCTCGGTAAACATTTCTAAAACTATCCTATAACACGTTACACATCCCTTATAAAATAAACTAAAGAACTATAGTGTTATATAAACCTGTGCCCATTTTGCGTTTATAAGCGTTGTATAAACGTTACCAAAACGTTTATAGGAACAGTCATGTTTTATAAAAACTGTTTTATACACGTTCTTATGACTACAATAAAACATCAAATTACTAGTTGGGCAGGAACATGGGACCAGTTTTTTCAGAAACATTTTAAGTTTATTTTGTCCTTTTTCAAACAATAAATTGATTTGGAAATATGGTTAAACTGGTAACCAAGCTGGATGCCAGCTTGCATTAAAAAAATACATATTTGCTAGTAAAAACACTTTAATAAAAATTCACTACAATAACGCACTGGCTGCGTTCAGACTTTTTTGTTAAATTAAATAGCTGTTTGCAATTTATGCGCTAAACGTTCAACAGAAACTCAAAACCTCCCCCGCGTCGGTAAACTAATTGTGGTTGTGTGACAATTATAGTAATCAGTGATGCATCCAGAATACATTTGTCTGGTGAATCTGCATGAATGATACGCTGAACTAGAAGAGGTGTAAACACGTTATTTAATCGAATTATTCACTTGTCTGCAATTAATTGTGGAGAGCAGATATCAAACAAAATACGTAAATAGCCAGCAGCTCTGGCTATATGGAGGATATGGATGAACACTCCAATTAATTGATTTAAAGGCTCTTTTTTTTACATATCCACTCATTTTCGACACAATACGCACTGCTGAGTCTGCTAAAAGCAAAGTTTTATATTATTTTAACAAGCGTAAATTTAATTTACATAAATGACAAAAAGTTATTTGCTTTCTTGTTAAGAGCTACAATACAATTTATGCATATTATCATTATAAAACGTTTAATATAAACATATACTTTTAAAATGTTAATTGTATATCTAAAGTAGTTTTACATAATTATCTGGTAACTTTAGAATGCTTTCATTCATACTTGGTGCACGAAAAAGACAATAGTTCTGGGTCGACGTTATTTTTTAATAAACCATTGTTTACAAAGCAACTCAAAAAGCTATTTCAGTGAATTTTCGTAGACAAAGTTCACTAATAACATCGCAATTTTTAAATTTTGAAAAAATTCTTCTAATATGCTCCAACCCTTCAACACATATTTGGGCTCAGTTAAAATTTTTAAACGATCTCCAAAAATAAAGCATGTAATCAAATTTGGTACGCAGCTTAATATTATACAAATTAAACTATATACCAAAACTTAGATCACTAGGCTAAAAAAAAGTTATAAGCTTTTAAAAAAAAATTGAGTTCCAGTGGTGATGTAAGAATGGTACAAAACGAAAATATGTTGCGTGGTTAGCAAAATCTATTTAATATTGCAGACAAAGAATAAGCTGTCCTTTGCACTACCAAAAATTTCGTTATTGATATCATCCACCTAGAAACTGTTCTAACTCTAAGTCAGTCAAATTTTTTGGATCAGGCACTTTTGTCTTTGATATTTTACTTCAAACGTAATCGAACAAATACGACATACACTACGACCAATATAAGGAAACTAGGAAGTATCTGCACCAATCGTACAACCTATATGTAAAAATGGCTACATTACGCATGCCGAATGGAAAACTAAAATGTGTTCTTCGGAATACCAAGTGAAGTGCAAACGTACCGCACGCCGTCGATATCTTTTTGCATTACAATTTATTAACAAAATTTGCGGAGATACTCAAAAATATGCAATTGAGATGCTAGATGAGGATAACTAAAATTGACAATGAATAATATTTTGGTTTAGAAAAAAGAGGCCAAAAATTCTTACCTTAGGTACGTTTGTACCTCATTTGGCATGACGAATGTTAAATACTTGGTACACGAAAAAGACAATAGTTCTAGGTTAACGTTTTTTATTAGTAAACGATTGTATACAAAGCACCACAAAAAAGCTGTTTTAGTGATTTTTCGTAGAAAAAAATCACTAATGAGGAGATTGCGAGTTTTTAATTTTGAAAAAAATTCATGCGCTAACCCTTGAAAACATATTCGGGATCAGCTTAAATTTTTAAATGTTCTCCAAAAATAAAGTAAGTAACCAAATTTGGTAGCAGCTTATTGTATAAATTAAACCATATACCACAACTTAGATCTCTAGGTTAAACAAAAGTTATAAGGTTTTAACGAAAAAAAAACGTACAAAACTAAACTATTTTGCATAGTTGGCAAAATCTATTTATATTATATAATATTGCAGACAAGTGTTAAACGCTCTTGGCGCTAAAAGGTCAAGAAAATTATACACAAAATGTTATAGTTTTTCTTCTTAAAACGTGAAAGCCGCGATTTGGAATGTCGAAATAGGCGATCTTTTGCAAAAATGCTGAATCGAATGCGGGTTATGTAGAATAAATGTAAGAAGTGTGTTTTAAGTTTCCACTTTAACTATCATTTCCCTTCATTTTACTAAAATATTTACAGAAAATAAATTTCAAATATACTCTCTGTCTGATGCTTTGGCATTTTTTTCAGTCATAGCGTTTCTAGTTTAATAGTCTACAATTGTTAGTAAATTTGCCCAGAAAATAATCGTAATAGAGGAGATCGCGACTTTTGAATTTTAAAAAGATTTCTTCTACCTATAGAGTACGAACCAGGCTCCCTAGTATCCATACTTTTCAGGGTTGCGCATTTATAAGGTAAAATTCAATATACCCGTTATTATATAAGATGCGAGACAAAAATACATTCGCTAATTATAGGGTGTCTTAAGCTGCAGCCTATACAATTATTTTGGCAATTACAGGCTGGCCCATGAGTCATTGGTGTTACAGACGTATTTTTTTGTAATAGAATCTTCCCTATATTATTACATTCTTGCATTTTTCAACGAATTATGATGCATGTGCGTAAGGAAAAGAATCTGATATCGTTTGCCGTTTTCTAATGATTTCAACTGTTTTGCAAATTTTCACGTTTTTGATACATATCAAAAAGTGTGATACGGCATTTTAGTAATTTTTTATTAAACTTCACTAATAGAGAGGTATCGAGAGTGAGACTTTGTAAAAGTTTTTTCAAATGAGCGCGAACTAGGACCCCTAGAACCCATATCTGGGGTCAGTTTCAATTTCAATATGTTTATTATATATACATATAATGTGTGTATATATATATATATATATATATATATATATATATATATATATATATATATATATATATATATATATATCAAAAAATAATTCATCAACAAGGTTTTCCGGGAAAATTTTGAGTGATGTTTCTCTCCGAAAATTAAAAAGATATTCTAATACAATTTAGTGGGTATGTTGCCTTGGGAAAGACCTGACTACGTGCCAAAAGCCAACTTTCTAAGTTTATAGGAAAATTAGTTATTTAAATTTGAAACACTTAATGAAAATGCACTACCATAACGTACTCGCTGCGTCCCAACCTTTTTTACTAATAGATAGCAAAAAGACATAAAAATGACGAATTCAGGAAGGCTCTGTTTTATATTATTTGTCAAGAATACCGAGATGCTGGATGCATGGCGCTCTCAAATATAGGCTGAATATGAAAATATTTAAACTGCCGTAATTAATTTTTTTTAACTGACACCCTTTTTATGTTCCAGAAGTAAATAAAGCGCATGCCACCTTCGGGGCGTCAAGGATGCAGACGAACCCTAAGGGAAAAAAGAGGAGCTCATGTTCATGAGCATGCGAAACAATTCTACCATAAGCTATTTCTAATCGAGCTTAGTAGGTATAATTGCAAAAGCTGATTCACTAAATCTTCAACTTCATGGAAACAATACAAATATATTTGATTTATGTTATAAAATTAACGATTTTTGTTAGGAAATATAGTTATGGAATAACAAACTAAAAGCAAACTTCTTTGAGATGTTTTCCTTATTGTGTAACATTTTTCAGAGCTTACTAGCCACAAGAAAGTATAAAAATGGTGTTGCTTAAACAGTGTAGGGAGGGTAATTTTAAAAATATTAGCACTACTTTCACCAAATATTTTTTCGCAGACCATTACATTTAGAAACTGGAATTGAAAAAAACAGCTATTTGAAAATACCCTCACTGGTCTATCGCTGCCAGGGAAAAAACTGGTAAATATTTCTTCGAGTAGCTCAGAAAATGTTGTTTACCATTGTCTTATTTATACGCAAGCGTTTCATATACTGTTATCTTTTTCTACTCCTCATTTTTCCTGAACAGTTTTTTTTTGCTGTAACAGCTTTAAAGTAAAAATATAGAAACAATATTCAATGAAACAAGAAGCTCAGTGTGTTCTCGAATAGCAAATTAGGCCTGGAGAAGCTGTGTACTTTAAAGGAGGCACCTGTTATATTATTAGAAATACCTTATTTGTTTTTTTTTAAATTTTAGTTATAATGCTTTTGTTGTGATTATATACGTGCAGCTTAAAAATTTAAGACAAAACTGTAAAAAAAATAATTATTATGTCTTAATTATTTTTTCGACGACCGCTGTACAGTTTGAAAACCGCTGCAGTATTATATAATTAATTATTATTGTCAGTTCTGTTATTTCTTTTGCTTCATTTTCAATTTTGGATTACAATTGACATTAGAATTCGTAGCAGCGTATATTCACAATTTGAGTTGTTAGTATTAATTTTAGTCACCAATTGTAAGGGCCCGTTTTTTTAAATATATTGAACGCAATCCGTCGATGACATAAGGTTACTGGCTCTTAATAAACAATAAAAGTAACCTATTATAATGAAAACAATCGACTTAGGGTCACATAATATAATTAAATAACTCAACATCAATCACCAGCCGATACATTATTTAGCAGTTGTGCTATCTACTTAAGAGTAATCATGCTAAAGGTTTATTGCTTGTCAGAATGATGGTGAAGCTTTAAGATACGGGGGTAATGCGTCGGGAGAGCGGGTGCCAAATGTGTGCAGTAGCAACATCACTAACCTGTAATTAATAATTAACTCAACGCATCATCGTTCATCTACAGTATACCCTTACATAAACGAGGTGTATTCAAATATGAGTCCATTAAACATTCACCAATTACACGCTCTACTGAGCGACTCAACATCAAACACTATTTATACGCAAAGCTCCACTGAGCAAGCAATCATTAAAAGCAGTTTGTACCTAATGCTCCACTGAGTAACTTCAATATTAACAGCAGTTACTACTAAACGCTCCACTCAGCACATTATAAACTTTAAACAACGCACATCGCTGCCTCAGAACTACTTTAAACAATGTCTTTAAATACCCAGACAATATTTTAACATGTGTGTTTACATGGGTGCTGTCCCGACACTAGGTCTGTGTCGGCTGCAGGTGTACAATGAGGCAAAAGGTGAACTCACCACAATGATTCACCTAGAGTTCTCGCTACAGTCAGAGTTGAGTACCGACATGTGCGATGGACACAAAGGTGAACTCACAATGATTTGCCGTTCTCCAAACACCCTCCTCTTGCACTGGCACTGATACGTGCAATGAGATAAAAGGTAAATTCACCACGATACCTCGGTCATGCTACCAGGCCGGCTGTCAAATGCAACAACGGTTGCCACTGTGAATACTAAGAAGTGCAGTAGACACAAAAGTGAACTCACTACAATTTGCCCTCTCCAATAACGATGCATAGACAAGGGTAGGTGCAATGGATAACTGAAGCGAGTTTACACTGTACCCCTACCGAAATATGCCGACGCCACTAAAACAACCGTGTTGTAGATACGTAACCCGGGCCTGAAAGCCCACGCCTCTACCAGTATGGCGCCCTAGTGGGTGTGCAAACAGCGAAGGCGTCACACGCACCTTTCAATGTATCATTCATTTACTTTCAAACACACTTTACTCTATTTACTTTCTGCAACCTGACATACACAACAATTACTATTTACTTCACTTCGTATAAATAACAAATTGAAAATAAACCTCAGCTACACTTTATTTTCACATAGGCTAATTATCAAATGATTACTTGAAACCCCTTTAACAATCTGATACTTATTGTAATTACTTCTCAGCTTATAATCAAACTGATAATACGATGTACAATAAATAAAGATAACTTATTACTATTGACTTCACCTCGTATAAATAACAAATTGAAAACAAACCTTAGCTACAGTTTATTTTTATATAGACTAATTATCAAGTGATTACTTAAAACATCTTTAACAATCTGATACTTATTGAAATTATTTCTCAGTTTATAATCAAACTAATAATACGATGTACAATAAATAAACTATACGAATTCTGTGATAAACTTACCCTTTTTGAGGCATATATCGTGCATTGCACATTTCTCTAATGTCGAGCCTATTTTTAACCGACTTCAAAAAAAGGAGGAGGTTCTCAATTCGACTATATTTTTTTTATGTGTGAACTTTTTTTCTAGGTGAACCGGCTTCGATTATTCTTTTTTATTTGAAAGCTGGTGCTTGTAATGTGAAGCCATATAAATTTTATTAAGATCTAACCAGTAGTTCTTCGGTTATCCTTAATTTACCTCACGATAACACGTTTAACAAATTTCGGTTATCCTTAATTTACCTCACGATAACACGTTTAACAAATGGTGGCAGCGGTGCTAAACATTTTTTAGTTAGCCTTAATAAAGTCGATTTTCTATTATTTTCTTAAATTTTTACTCGTACTACACACCTCAAGTCAAGGTTCACACTCAAATGTGTTTCACGGTACAAGTTATGTTTTTCTTCAACTGACGCTAAGACGAATATAAAGAGTGTTTTGGAGCCGAAGATGATATATTATTAAGACACTATCTGATCTACATTGTAACTCCACAGCACGTGTATCGCTAAGTAAACAATTTTTAAATGTGCATCGCTTAGCTACACAGTTTAATTCTAATGTGACAATACACTTACGAGTGAAACTTTTCCACATAATAATGTGTCTGTGAAATACGTACAGAGGGTTTTCTTAATAAAATAACGCTGTGAGCAGGGTTAGAAAATACATTCCTTATACAATAAAATTAACGAAACTAAACGTTACATTTCACGGATCAAAAGAGATTTATGTAGCTGCTTTTATGTGATACTCTAAAACTTTGTCAGCACAAGTTAGATCTACAAGCAAATATCAGCTTTGTGGTATTTAGGTATTTATAACGAAACACCACCTCCGTACTTTAAATGTACCTAAATTTAGAACAATGAACTACCTACCGCATGAGTCGTTATTTCTTCTGACAATATATCGCTAGAAAACGTAACTTACAGTATTACATGAGTTCAGGTAATGGAGTTTCTGGCTTAACACAAAGCCTTATCTTTCTTTGTGTATTGGCGCGCTACATGATTATGTCCTTTTGCTCCTAAAACAACACAAATGAGTTAAAGTTGTGGAATATTTAAACACCAAACCTTCCAAAGCATCTACCTTAAATATATTATAAACCATACAATATCTTATTGTCTTAACTAAAATCTAACAGTGCAGTAGAAAATTATTGTTTAGATAGGCCATAGTGATGACATATTACTTGTGTTACACAAAGAAATCGTGACCTTCTAATATATTAGTTTAAAATAGAATATTTATCTTCTTTTATAATGCAGTACCGACACTAGGGAGCCGTTTTACAAACCTGGACACTTTTCCAAACTCCTAATTTCTACAAGAGAGCTGAGGATCTTTTACGTGCTCAGTTACGCATCAATTTACGCCCCATCGAAAAGGTGAATGCACAAGCAAGTAGCTTGTTAATACACAATGCCACGTCCTCAGAGATACGTATTTTTTAGTCGTCATATTTTTCGAAAAAAATGCATAGCTGCGAGGAGGTAGCAAATTTGGTATACAGCACTTATCATCTTATAACTTCAAAATATCTTTAAATGAACACGATATCACCGGTGACTCAAAAATATGGACCGCTTTTACTTAGATTTGAAGTACGCGTTCCTTTAGTATATATATATATATATATATATATATATATATATATATATATATATATATATATATATATATATATATATATATATATATATATATATATATATGGTGAGAATTTTATAAGCTTACAACGAAATATCGCAACAATGGTTTGAAATAGTTGAATGAAAACTTGGTGATGTAACTGGGAGGCCGTGGATAGCCTTTCAGATACCTTTGACATTTGCTTCGTCTCCACGTTTTAACTGGCGGGTGACAACTTTCAGATTTTAAATATAAACGTCTCCTTTAGCACTCGATTCTCCGCGAAAACTACGAATATCGAAAACTGCTGCACTTATTTTATTCTTTGCCTAATTACGAGGGTGATAATAGTAGATTTTAAGATATGCCTGGCATTTGTCTCCTCTAGACATTTAAACTAGCAAGCAGGATGTAGAAATATAGTTTTTTTTTAATTCGGTTCTCTGTCAAGAATTACGTGGGTACCTATATCGAAAATTGCTGCACTTATGTATTGGTTGCCTAGCTAAGAGGGTGATAATATTAATGCCTTGAAAGGCAATATTTGGAGAACGGGGGCTGAGGGACACATTTTAAGATATTTCTGACATTTACCTCCTCTAGACATTTTAACTAGTGGGAAGGTTATGTAAATATACTTTTTTTCAAAAAGTCGATTCTCTATCAAAAACTACGTAAGTCTGCCAAATTTTCAAAAATAAATTTAGCTTCCGGATATTTCAAAAATTGCAATCGCCATTTAAAATGAGGACAAATGTCATAAATATCTTGACATCTATTCGTCTGTCTTCAAAAAGTTTTCTTAAAATCTTTAAAACTATTTGTTCGATAGTCCAATAGTAAAGATCCCTTTAGAGCCATTTACGTACTTTTTGACAAAACATTGAATTTTCGAAAAAAACGTTCTATTTTACATTTCAAAGTTGCCACCCCCCATTCAAAACACAGAAAGGGGGTAAAGGTTCAAATGACCTTAAAGTATGTCATCCTGTAGCTCGATTAAAACTCTCTATACAGACTGTGTATTGTAAAATGGTGCGCCAAGGTTTTCCCGAGAACAGCTGAGAATTTCGAAAAACCCTAAAACAGGTCGAGTTTGCTTGCAGTGGAACACTTTTTAAAACAAAATTTGTAGCATTCAACCGCTAGAAGAGGTGACCTTCACCACTTCATAAGTTGAATAGCGATGGCAGGTCGAGTGGCACCTTTTTGGAACGTTTTCTTTGTTCTCTGTTTAAGGATATAATGTTACAATCTACCGATTAATTTTTAGATATTTGCTTTTAAGACTTCAGAACAAAAAATCTAAGATAGTAGTATTGATTTTATCTTAAGCCTTCGATTATTGTGTAGGATACCGCTTCAGCTGTTTCTTCAATACCGACAGGGGCAGCCTTACTACTTTTGAAGGCAGCTTCTTCTACGAAATAATACAGCTTTGCATGACAATTAAATATTGCAAAATAGTGCTAGACATAGTATTACATATATATATATATATATATATATATATATATATATATATATATATATATATATATATATATATATATATATATATATATATATATATATTGTTAGATATAGTATAATATGTGTATGAACTGGGCTACGCCGCCTATTTGTGGTCCACTGTTAGGTTACTTTGCAACAAATACCAGGAAAAGGGAACCGTTGAAAATGATCTCCTTTTTGTTGTATGTATACTTCGGATACTTTTCCTATTCGTCTTAAGGAATTAAGCTAAACAACGGGATGACTTTTAGGTAGCAAAAACTTTTTTGCGTTTCCTAAATCTTGAATATTATCATAATGAACTTTGGACATTTTTTCTCCAGATATCCCCATAAGAACCTGTTAATAAAGCCATTGATTTGGAAAATAGTTCTCCAGAAGTAACCTTGCTATTTGAGAATTGTGTGCAGGAGCCAGATACTGTTGAAAATTCTTTTCGGTTACATGCGTTAAAGGAACATTATCGAGCAATTCAGGTAAGCAGTCTCTAAAATTTCAACTTCGCGATTGGCTGTTAGGTTTCCCTTAAATATATATAATTTTATCTGTGTTCCCAATATAATCCAAGATACATTTAGACCGAGCCTGCCCTGCTATCATTTTGGGAAATATTTGGTGATGGTTTTCCTGGGACCAGAATCTGCTATTGTCCCTGCACTTTGTAGGTTCTGGTATACTTATACCAGACTTACTAAAATGAGCTTCGCGCGACCATATAACCTTCACTAGAAAATCTTTAACCATATCACATCTCTCCCGATACCAATGGCAGAAGACTACTCGACGTTGAGCATTGCTAGCTTGTAGGTACTGGACAAACCTAACTTTGTATGGGTGGTATTTGTATTTTCTTGGAACTTTTTGAACTTTAGCCTTTGGAATCCTTAGGCTCTCTACAGGAGTTTATAGGTTGAGCTTCTATATTATCCAAAACTGTGACTTCTTCAACGTCTCGAGTTTTTTTTTTATTATAAATGTTTTTGAACGAGTATTGTTAAAGGATCCGTAACCAAGTAAATTCTTTTTTATTTCGTAAAAGGTACATGTATTAGGTTCCCTCATTTTTGGATATATAAATAAAAATGAAGCAATGATATTTAACCGTAACTGAAAACCAATTATTTACTTACAGTCCATTACTTAATATAAAACAGTCCAACATATCGTATTTCTCAAAATGTTCAAAACTTTGGTTTACTGCCATAGTCACAAATATACCTTCACACAATAAATAAATACAAAAAGCCAACAAAATTGGAAAATGAGACGCAAAATTTATATAATTAAGACAAGCAGTGACACGGCATGTAACAGATTTTGGAAACTGATATTTGCTTCAAAGTAAACGATAAAAAGCAGCATTTTTTGCAAAGCATACTGCAAAATTGTGATTGCGATTCATGGAAATTTGGATTTTTTTCGTTGCTTATAAAATCAGACCCATAATATGAGATATTTTTAAGAAGATTGTGAAAATGCTAAATAATTTTTTGACAAAGCTACAGAATGTCTCATTTAAAAGAACCAAACATTGGGCACTATTTCAAAAATAGTAATATTTAGAAGCAAGCTAACAACGCCATAAGCACACTTGGAGAACCCAAATCATCACAACATATTTTAAAATACCTGACGGTCGCTTCACTAACCAAATTAGCGTCATTAGAGGATGAACAATTCTAAATATCTTCTATCCACAACTCTATTTATATTCTTCTGCAGGTAGTCGGTCACTAACAATTTACTGAGGTTCAACGACACCAAAATTTACATATTTCCTTTGGCGAAAATATATGCATTCTTTTATTATCCATCTGACGTGCTTCTGCCGCTATTTATTTTATAAAGTAATCTATCAGGAGACTACCCATAGACGCCGAAGCTTGATTCATACACTTTCGAAGAAGTTTAGCTGTCATGGTTGTCTCACTTTTTTTTAAATTAATTTTAGATTCTGCTCATTAACGTAGTCATTATCGTCCGAAATATGTCGGGCGACGGAAGATCTCTCTATAGTACCATATCCTAATTGTGCTAAATGATCTTCTATTCTAATTCCAATAGATCTTTTTGTTTGTCCGTTGTATTTAGATCAAAATCTTTATAACTTAGTTCGTAAATTACAGACATTTTGGCCGTACTATCCTTTTCTTTTGGGTTATGCAATTGCAACTAAAATAGGACACGCTGTACACAAACACACACACACATACACAAATATATATATATATATATATATATATATATATATATATATATATATATATATATATATATATATATATATATATATATATCTATATATATATATATATATATATATATATATATATATATATATATATATATATATATATATATATATATATATATATATATACGATTTTTTATACTTTAAGTTACAATATACGCTTCCTTCTTCAAACAATTAAACAATTTAGAACAAAATTAATGGAGCATAACAAAGTGGTCCGATCTGGCTAGTTTTACACTTAGTATATTTGTAAGCTACAAAAATTGTATGGGCCAAAACTGAAGCTGTTTGCTCAAGGATTTCTGAAAAAATAGGAGGTAAATACGTAAAAACACATTGGCCGCCATTTAAAATTCTTGAGCTTAGCAAACAAATTAATAGAGATTACTGATATGGCATCCTCATGTTTGATTATCTATTTTGGAATAAGTGCTTACAAGGAAATCACAAGAGAGGTTATATTTGAGTTTTAAGAAATTGATTTTTTTAATTAATTAAACAAAATAGCTACTATCTTTAAAAAATAACAATGGGAGCAATTTTTTTTCGAGAACCGACCCAGATAGTTTTTCAGCGAAGACATTTGAATGCTACATCGATTGTATGTAGGAAAACTTAAGTTATAAGCTAAAGGAGTTCAGAAGCTAATGTTTGTGAAATCGTTCAAGATACAAACGTATTAGTCGTTAATTTATGATGCTTGTTAGTGGAAAGGTGAACATATACTATTAATAATCTGACATTACTAAGTGAGATGTAATACACGCTTTTTACACGTGCCGCCATCTAGTTGCGGAACCAAGTAGTATGTTGTCACGGCAGCTCCAAATAACAGAGAAATTTAAAAAACAGAGACTGTATACAACCAACTAACAATTTAGTAAATTGTCAGCCCTGGCCCATTTCTTTCCCAATATAGGGACAAAATATATATAACGATTTTTTATACCTTAAATAACAATATGCGCTTCTTTCTTCAAACAATTTGGAAAAAAAAAAAAATGGAGCATAATAAAGTGGTCTAATCCGGCTAGTTGTCTAATTGGTATATTTGACATATAATCCGACATTTTTTTAGGTCTACTTGAATACAGTTTTCACCTACATATTTGATCAAATAATAACGCCAAATTTGATTTAAATAAAGTAGGAGTCATTTTAAAATCAGTTGGTTTAGCTTAATATCAAGACAGGTAAATTTAAGGTTTTTTAAGTTCATTACAAAACACATTTTATAAAACAATTCGCTCAATTAATAACATAGCGATTTTTTTAAAGCGTCTGGCGCTGTTTCGTCCTGGTTAGTTTCATATTCATTCATGCTGTAAACACTTTTTTGCAGAAAATAGCCTTCTCACTTCTAGCGGTACCCCCTTAAAAATCTTAATCGCATTATATGCCGGGTTAGTAAAAAGTACCGCAACGCCTAAATATCTGCAAGACCGCTAAAGTTACAAAAATTGGCATTTGGGCAGTTCTGGTCATGCGTAATAGAAGACTGATATCGACACTGTTGCCAATTTCCCAGTTTTGCGCTACACGTTATATTGTTAGCTTAAATAAAATACTCTATTTATTTTGATTGTAATGAACGATATCTGATATATAGACGATATTTTTTTTAATAAATGATTGGCAGCTTTCCTTCACACTTCTTCACGCGCGTTTGAAAGCCAACCGACGAAACAGCAATAAGATGAGAATGAGGATGCCAACGGGCTAAAACAACAATAACTTAACAGTTTATAGTAGATACAACACAATTTTTTATCGCATTCTTCTGCTATTTTATTATACTCGTGAAAGACTGTTTTATTTATTTTTTCTCGTAATGTATAACTATGGTATTGGTTATATTGAGCAAATAGGTTTGACAATTGGAATAATGTACAAAGTAAGTATCCTATGATATCTGAAATAGGTTTTCCGCTGTTTGTTTCTTTAAAGTTAAAAATCCTTCTGATACTGCCTTGTTATGCCGTAAGTACCCTTTTCACTTTTAGAGAACTCGATAGAATACCCTATCGGATTCGTAATTCCCCTGATGCTAATATTCCTGAAGTGATGCCTCTGTGGACACAAAATATGACAATTATTCTAGCAAGTCAGTATATTTTGATGTTTTTTGACCACTTTTTTCACATGCTCTTTTGAATCAAGCCTCGCATCCCAGTAAAAAAATGTATATTTAAAAAGCTCGGAAAAGTAGAACTCAGTCATTTGATAACCGATATTTTAGGCTATTTTATAAGTAATTTTATTTTGATAAATTTTGTATTTCAAGTTAAAAAACGTTTGGCCCTTGGTTCAAGGAACCTCTCGGTATCTGTGAAAATGTCGTATTTTCTGGAACTCTTTCGAAGATTTATGTTAATTAATAATTAAATAGCAATGGAAGCACACCTAACAAAGTTTATTTAACAAGAATACGTATCTGGCTTTGTTGCAGAAGGTCCTTCATTAAATGTTGAAGGTTCTTCCATATTGACATTCAAGCGTAATCCCTAGTCCCGAATGTAATCTCATATGGATTCTGTTCTGAATTGTTTTATTGTTTCAACATAAAGTTAGATTTCCGAACTGGAAATAATTAGTTCCCTTGCTGTTCAAATGATCTCCAACCAGCTGGTGATTTAGATGTATACAAGGATGATCTAGTAATTCTTGTAGTTGGGTTTGTTAGTGCTGGTATAGAGCGTTGGAAGAATAACCGGTCAGTCAATTGGCCGGTCATAAATTAATGCGATAACCGTGCTTATTAAGGATATACAAAGACCGGTCAGGTCAGGTTTTTTATTATTATACGGCATATTAGTAAAGTTAAAACTCTAAACTTACACAGACTTTGAAGATCGATTTTAGAGGTCCTAGTACGCGCACATTCAAAGAATTTTTTCGAATGTGTTACCATCGACTTATCTCTATTATTAAAAAAAAGCCTGGACGCAGCCAGTGCGTTATGGTAGTGAATTTTCATAGAAATGATCTGGCATCAAATATATAATTATAACTTTTTTTTCTTGTAACATATAAATCTAAATTTTGGTGTATAGTTTACCTTTTATATCGTAAACCTACCTACCAAATTTGGTTATCATAGATTTTTTATTTTTTAATATAAAATTTTTTTTAAATGAAAACTCAAAATTTTTCCGGAAAACCTTGTCCGATTTTTTCGATTAACGAACTTGTCAAAGCCATTTACAAAGGGAAGGTACACGCCAAATTTTATCAAAATCGGCCTATTATTCTTTGAGATAAAAATTTTTTTTGAATAAAAACTCAAAATTTTCCCAAAAACCTCATTCGATTTTCCTGACTAACAAACTTGTCAAATCCATTTACAACGGGAAGGCACATGTCAAATTTTATTAAAATCAGCCCATTATTTTTTGAGATAAGAATTTTTTTCGAATGAAAACTTATAATTTTCCCGGAAAACCTCGTCAGATTTTCCTGACTAACGAACTTATCCAAGCGCCATTGACAAAAGAAAGGTACATGCCAAATTTGATCAAAATCCGCCCATTATTTTTTGAGTTATCGGTGTGATACACACACACACACACACATATATATATATATATATATATATATATATATATATATATATATATATATATATATATATATATATATATATATATATATATATATATATATATATATATATATATATATATATATATATATATATATATATATATATATATATATATATATATATATATATATATATATATATAGATAGATAGATAGATAGATATAAACATATAAAAATTGAAACTGACCCCGGATATGGGTTCTAGGTTCTAGGGGTCCTAGTTCGGGCTCATTTGCAAAAATTATTTCAAAATTCAAAAGTCGGGATCTCCCCATTAGTGAATTTTTTCTACGAAAATTCACTAAAAATCATGCGTTCTAACTCCTTTTGAGAAAAATGCACAAAACTTAATATTCTATGAAGCTAAAGAACTATATTTTGCTATATCTGTAGATAGTGTAAGTCTCAATGCACAAAACTTAATATTCTATGAAGCTAAAGAACTATATTTTGCTATATCTGTAGATAGTGTAAGTCTCAATGCACAAAACTTAATTTTCTATGAAGCTAAAGAACTATATTTTGCTATATATGTAGATAGTGTAAGTCTCTTTAGAAGAAACTTGTATTACAAATTTCATTAAAGCTATACAGAAGAGTTCCAGAAGGAAACTTAATTCATATTTAGAAAAGTAAAGTATCCGCCAAATGATAAACGTAGCAGTTATTTTTCCTTATTAATCGCCAATATGATTTAGTTTTAGTCAACCTAATCAAACCGGTTTTTTCAATAACAATTAGAAAAATAACAAAACTATAATTTCAGACTCAAAGGTGACACACTTATTTAGACGTTTTAAACAAAACTCAGATCTTGTTTAAAACGTATGAAATCTGTGGACTATTGTTTCTCCAAATATCAAAATAAATTATATAAAAACGTACGTTCATCTAGCTGGATTCGATCGCGTAACATCCTGCTTATGAGGCAAGCGCGATTCCTCTCAGCCATCTACTCGTACGTCAACTAACGTTTTGTTTAGATGATACATTAGATCGGCTTCATGCCCGGGATATTATATTCAAAGTATACGTAACAATTAATTACAGAATTAGTAGAATTACCATTGAAACACACCCCACGACTGTTTCGGTCTTATATGACGTATTATGTTTAAGTTTAAAGATAAAAAACACTATTTTAGAATCATTTTTATAGAGACCTGACTTGATTTTGTCTACATTTCTACTATATTATGCGACAGCATAATATATCTATGCTACGCTAAAACTGTATATTAGGCCCTTCATAAAGTTACAAATATAGTGTCTTTTAATAATTGATTGAATCCCCCAGTTAAATAACAATCACTTGGCAAATTTTCAATTTCATGTCGTCTGTCATTTTCCATAATTGCGGCCTAGATTTCGCGATTGCTAGTTCGGGTAGTATGTTTATGCCTGGTATATATTTAGTTTGGTTACCGTTGATGTATGGTTTATACATGTTGTATGAATCAATCTACGCGTGGCAGTTAACTACTGTCTGTCAGGCATTGGACTTTAACCATTAAGTCGTCTCAACGCATGTCTTTCCGATTTTATTTTTAATTTGGAAAAAACTCTAAATATTGCCTACGAAATTACTTAAAATTCACAACATAAGTATATTTGCACCATTTCTAGCCACATGTAATGTATAATTGCAGTTACTCTGATACTTACAAAAATATAGTGTTTCAAAAAGTTTTCCCCGATTTTCCACCAAAAAAACTTGAGCGTAAAGTCTGATTAACGAACTCGACCTCGGTTTTTGCCCAAACAAGATTTTTGCTAAGGCTGATTGAGATTAGTGCTTTTTGAGTTATCGCTTGGATACATATTTATATATATATATATATATATATATATATATATATATATATATATATATATATATATATATATATATATATATATGTATATATATATATATATATATATATATATAAATAAAAGAAATTAGCGGACCTTGCTTTTAGGTTCTAGGGACCCAAATTCACGCACATCTGAAGACATTTTTTCCAAAACTATTCATCGTGACCTTTCTACTAGCGAATTTTTCTTAAAGAAATTTCGCTAATAGCTTAATATCGGGTGATCGTTCTGGGAACTATAACGATCCTCACCTCCATTTTTAACGATTTGGAAATATTAAGTCGAGGTGCTGCCAGATATTGATTTGGTAATGATGGTCCATCCTCCTGAAGCCATATCAAATTCCTGGAACTTGTGAGTTTGCTCAATCGTGATATAATTTTGTCAAAGTTGTCACGACACTGTTTTGGAGAAGAGCTTTATTCAAATTGTCATCAATAAAGAACCGACCAATGACATGGTTTATAACTATTCCTGCCCAAACATTAACCATTTAAGGGTATTGCATATTGCATACAGACTTGGAGAATACTTCTCTGGCTTCACTGTTGTTTTTTAGTGGTGAAGGACGTAGCCAGCGCGTGAGGTAACTGGAGCAAGTGGCCCTTCGAATTCTGGAAGTTCTAGGATGTTCTTCAATGCTTCTGTGACTATAGTTTCGCTGCTTGACAGCATTTTCTGAAAATGCTGTCAAGCAGCGAAACTATAGTCACAGAAGCATTGAAGAACATCCTAGAACTTCCAGAATTCGAAGGGCCACTTGCTCCAGTTACCTCACGCGCTGGCTACGTCCTTCACCACTAAAAACCAACAGTGAAGCCAGAGAAGTATTCTCCAAGTCTGTATGCAGTATGGACAAGTTTCACCAAGTAAGGGCAACAACAATCAATGAAGGTATTGCATATATTTTAATGATCAGCCTGGCCGTGAAGTGTGAAACTGCATTCATCAGAAAATAAAAATTTTCTAGATGGATAACATTGTCAGCTAACATTTGCCTAAGTTTTTGAAAAAAAAAGTTCGTCTACCATGAACCTCGGAGTTTGTATGAATTTATAGGGATGCAATTTATTTTCTTTTATAAAAGAAAATAGATTTTTGAAAAGATAGAAAATAACCTAAGCCAATTTTCTCTTCATAATTTTGAAGAGCATATATGCCCCCTTCTCCCATTAATCATTCTTAGGAAGCCAAACAACATATAGACATAACTTTCATAATTTATCAAACGTAATGTAATGTTATGAAAGCTGTGTATAATTCAACAATTTTAAGAAACAAACAATGAAATTAAGTTATTGATTAAAGTTCTGATCTGGACTGAGTAATTCGTTTGATATTTTTTTCACTTTCCCATTCTCTAATAATTATAAAATACGTCTTCCTTCTGGAAAGGGCGCTGAACTATTAACTGCTTGCAAGTTTGTATGCATATGAGCAGATTCGGAAATAGAATACAATATTTTTTGTGTGCTGATTGACGACATCGGCTGTAGTTCCTGTGACAATGATTGAAAAAAGTTACCTGATTTTAAATATGCAATATTACAATACTCTGCTCTTGGTGAAGGATGTGTGTTGCCTGTAGTTTAATAGCTCTGAATATAATGAATTTGTTGAACACATTGTGTTTCTACTACTTGTCGTCACTGATTGATATACTAAATTTTGAATACTATTGATTAAAGTTTCTCTTTCATTTTGTATTTTGGCCGATACCGTCAACGCAAAATGATCATATTCGTCTAAATCTTTTCTTTGTTTTTGACTTGATAGTGACTTTGAACAATCAAAAACTTCATACATCTGTTTCTTGACCTCAATTATTTCTAATGGTAGTTTTTTCGTATGAAGCGATGTTGTGCTGGAACCTTGTTATAGTTTGATTGCGAGCTACTTGCACGTTTGATTGCTTTATCTAACAAACTTTGATGATTCTTTGTATTAGTGTAAGTGTCGGATTATAACCAGTTCCATGAGTTTCAGAACCATTTTATTCCATCAGATTTTCTTGCAATGGAGGCGTAGACTGAAGCAAAGGAGGTAAATGTACTTAAATTTTGTACACACATGGAAAAATCATGTAATTATTATAATAACATGACAATTTTATCATTCCAGTAGCGCATAGATAAGAACAAATATATGAGTTCAGAAACTGTATTTTATTTGATAAACATACCTCGGTATTTCATGTACTGTTGCTCTCATAAACTGTTCTGAGGAAGCTATCCATTATTTCAAAGGCAAACCAGTTTGTACTATAAATATCATTTGCTCCCGCTCCAGATTTCAAGGACTTTTTCAACCTATTCAAATGTATTCGGTAATATCCCAAGAAGATTATTTTCCCTCCTTTAACTCTGCAATGGTTGCTGAAAATGGCAAAGCTTCTATTATGCGACACCAAGTGTCATTTTGAGCGCCACATTTTTTATCATTTTTTGTCTAGGATTCCACAGACACGTTTCTGTTTAGAAAATTTCTAAAAACTCAATACTTATTTTATTTGCTCACTCCATTGTGTTACTTCGCGTCACGAAGAAATAATATTTACACTTGCTTGCTAAATACTATTTATACTCACTTAAATAACAGTTGATGAGGTTACATGTCCGCTCCTGTCGAACTCACAATACTCACTAAACAAAGGCTAGTGTGACAACATGCGCACTAAATAACGCGCTAAATCCCTTTGATGTGTGAAAAGAGACCGCCACCCGAGGTATCGACTAACGTCATTAACAATGGCGTTAATAAATTAGCGCGCTAACTTGTGGCTACACCTATGCTTAATGTCAATTATCGCAATAATTAACGGCATTGAACGTAAGTGTGGCCCAGCAGTTACTATGTCCAAAAAATGTTAATCTTAATTTGGTATTAAACGCTTAATCTTGTTATACGTTCAAAAAGAGCATAACTTTGAAAAGACAAACAATATTCAATATTCAATATTCAGTGCCCTATTACTCCACTTAATTAAAATTTGAAATACATGTGACCAATTCCCACTTTACTCTCTGATTGGTCGAGATATACCATGCAAAGTGTTTATTCTATAAACCTTGAGTCGTCACGGTACGAATACTGATGACGTAAAAATCGGGTGCAACTTGACATTGTGCTAAAGTGCGACTTAGAGTTGTACTTCAATTGAACTTCATAAAGTTAAATTTATTTAATTGAAGTTACAGTACAACGATATATATATTAAAATTTAAATAATATAAAAATTACAATAAAATACATATGAGTAATCTAATACCATTAAGGCTGGATGGCAAAGACTAACTGTTGAATATTAATGTTCGACATATATTTATAGACTATTAATTGCTGATCAATTTCCCCTCGGTAATGTCGCTGCACTTCAACCGGACGCTGAGTCGACGGAAAAGCCGGTGTAGCGCAACGTACCCATATGTGCTGACAGTAGCCTTGGTGTGTGTAGTATACCGGGTGGTGCAACCATAACTCCTCCGGGGCCAGATAGAAAATTTAGGGAAGCTAAATTTTCAAAGTGATATTCTCCAGGGGGATTTCTTCCATGGGGCATCTTTGTTGTTGTTGGTTGGTGTTGGATCTTGGTTCTTTGGTTGGTTTTCTTAGTCTCCATAAAGCACAGACTGCTATCAGGGCAACAATCACGTACAACAGGATGGTCCAGATGCTAGTAGACAGGCTTACTTTCGGATGTTGAACTGCATTCAATAATGACCGTTGGTGTTGTAGTTGATGCTTTGTTTTTTGTAATTCATCCAGATCTATTGATTCTAATTTGATTGGGGCTGTATTTACTACCTCTTGTAGCTGAAAGTTGGTAAGCTTCAACTTGGGTAGTTGGATGTGGTAGGTAGATACTATCTCATTGTGAGATGGGGAGAACATTTGCTTATTTACTGTCATTTGACATCCTTCGGGGATTTGAACCAAGTAGCTTCCTTCTAGATTTGCGGTTTCTTGTCGGCTACGGCATCGTTGGTGTGCTGTACTTTCACGGGGGAATACCATTATCCATTTGTTTGCACTTATCTTCTGGCTCTTCATCTGCTGTATGTTGACTGGGTGGTGTTCGCAAGTTTCGTATCTGGTGGTGAACTTGACCAATTGGACTTCACAAGGGCTGCTATTACTGATCTGATTCATCGTTTGACCTCTGCATAAGTAGTCTCCAGGGCTGACTTCTTGGCATAGTGTGTTTTGTAAGTTATAGCTTTCATCGTTAAGGGCTAGGTATTTGGATTGAGGGATGATGACGGTATAATTTTGACTAGGACCTTGTTTCACAGGAAATGCATAAAGGTGGTAATAGTTATAATGTTTAGATTCTACTAATGGAATTTCAATAGCAAACACTAAAGTATAATTTTTGTAGTAACACTTAATTATTGACACCTCCTCGTATAAAGCTACATTATTTGCATCAAGCTTATAGGGGAGATTGGTCACAAAACTCTCAATTCTTTTAAGTTCTATTAGTAAGTCTTCAGGTTCTAATATGGATGGATGCATTGTTTCTAATCTTGCAAAAGTTATTGCGTTAACTAATGTGCTTAAAATGCTTTTAATATTAATGATTTCTGTAATCAATTGTATATACACCATCTGCAGACGCATTATGTGTTCGTTATTAATTTTTTCCTGTTCGAAACCTAAAGTGATCAACTGCAAACGTTCCTCAATTTTGTTTTGGTTTAAAATGACCGAGGATATGGTTTTATCAAATTTTTCTATGGCCTGTTCTGTTAACATGATTTGATTATCAACTATTGTTTTAATTTTGTCTTGATTTGATGTTAATTGAGAAATTGCCGTATCATAACGTTCTGCATCGTCTGCGTCCATGTTGCCTGTTAAGGTCTTTATGATTGTACCTACAGCATTAACTAGTCCTCTTTTATTACGATTATTATTAGAGGGTATAATTTGGTTAAATATTTTTTGTGTCTCCACAATTTGATGGGAAAGGATATTTTGGTAATTTTGTATCTCGTTTTGATAAAGATTAGAATGTGTGGAATTGTGAATAATGTCATGGATATCTTGGGACTGTTTATCTATGGAACGAAACCCATTGAGAAGTGGTGTTAAAGGGATTACTCGAATAATGGTCCATTTGTCAATGGAATTTTGCATTTTGCCCATGTTAATTGATAATAGTCCGGGGTTGTCATTGATCTTGTCTAATGTTATTCTTTGTCCTTGGGTTTGGATAAGGAAGATGGACCTGAAACATTAGGTCGTTTTAGATTTCGTAAATGACGTTTAGACAATTTTTTGTTTTTTCTTAAAGTCATTATATTTTTGTCAGATATGCTTACAACCTCGTAGGGGCCGTCAAATTTAGGGTTATTCTTGTTTCGTTTGTCTACTTTTGTATATACATGTGTTTGATCTCTAAATAAGTCGGTATCATTGGTTCTATTATTAGCGTTAGAAATGGAGCGAAGCTTATTTTTCTCTATTAATTCTTTCACCTTTTCATATAATAATTTTAATTTATTTTTGTGCGATATTAGATAATCTTGTAATAGCTTTTCATGATCATTTATATCGAAAATATCCCTATTAGAGGTGTGTCCAAAGGTTATTTCTAAGGGGGTGTGATTTGTAGATGTATGTATAGTTGAGTTGTATGCCAGAAGGGCGTAGTTCATTAAATATTTTATGGGGTCTTTAGTGTACGTTTGTCGTAATATTCGAACGTGTTCAATTAGTGTTGAGTGTAGTCTTTCAATGGGACCGTTAGAATTTGGATTTTTAGGTGTAGTAAAATGAATTTTAATTTTGTGAAGCTCTAAAAGATTTTGGATGATTTCCGTTCGAAATTCGGTTCCACTGTCCATAATGATGTGTTCGGGTGTGCCATAGTACGTAAAATACTGTATGAATGCATTAGCAGTTTCTACAGGATTCTTACTACTTATAGGTATTGCTGTCCCTAATTTTGAGAAAGTATCAATGATTGTTAAGAATACTTGATTTTCTATTATAAAGGTGTCAGCATGTATAACCTGAAAGGGTTTACTAGGGGTGTCTGTTAGCATTAAGGGTATATTGGGTGGATTTCTATCGTACTTGGCTCGCTTGCAAATTTCACATTCATTAATATAGGCCGTTATTTTTTCACGCATTCTTTGAAAGTAATACTTGTTGGATATTTGTTTTATAGTTTCTATTATACCTCTATGGTTAGTTTTTCCCTCGTGATAATTTCTAATTACCTCGTTAATCTCTTCATCGTCGGCTAAGGGCAGACGATGCTTGGGGCAACTGATAATAATGGGTGCATTGTTGTTAAATATTTCCACATACACTGAACAGAAATCTTGGTATAATTTTTCTGTTTCGAAATTAAAGTAATACCTTTTGCCTATTGTAGTATATTCCTTTAGAAAATTTATGATTGCTTGTCGATTATCATTTCTCGGGATTTGCACCAAATATTTATTTTGATTGTTAACCTTTAGTTGTTTTACTGGTCTTGGATTATTATGTACGGGAGATATATAATATTGGTTTAGTTGTTTTTCTATAGGAACATCTGATATCTGAATACCTATTTTTGGTTCTACATTTACTTGTGAATGATCACTGTCTCGTAAGTCGTTATTTTGTTCAAGTGTTGTTTTGTCTGTTCGGCTTATAGGTGGAATAGTGTTGCTTGAGGTGCTAGGAATTTCTACTGGAATAAAAGAGAGTTCTGGAGGGCTCATTGGCGGAATATATTCGGGTTCAGTTGGTTGCACAACGTCATCAAAATTTGGGGTGTTGAGCTGCCTTTGTAAATCTTGGAGAGGTCTTTCGTCCTCATCAAAATTATTAGCGATTGATGAAATTTCTGCATCCTCTAAAGCATGAACTTGGATGCGGGACAAGGAATCTGCGTTGCAGTTTAGAGACCCTTTTTTATAAATTATTTCATAGTCATATTCCTCGAGTTTTAAACGCCAACGTGTTAATTTTGAATTGGGTTCCTTTAGTTGCATAAGCCATACTAAAGGCCTGTGGTCAGTATATATATAGAACTTACGACCATAAAGATAGGGGCGGAAGTATTTGGTGGCCCAAACAATAGAAAGAAGTTCCCGTTCAATGGTGGAGTATCTCTGCTCTGTTTCATTGAGGGTACGAGAAGCATAACTAATAGGTTTATCATTACCTACTGACCCTTGAGAAAGGACAGCTCCAAGGGCTACATTGGAAGCATCCGTAGTGAGTATAAAGGGTTTTGTGAAATCAGGGTATTGTAATACGGGGTCATTCATTAATATATTTTTGCATGTTTCGAAAGCTTCTATAAAACTACTATCATGAACTATAGTTGCATTTTTTTTTAAGCATCGAGTCAATGGTTTTGTTAATTTACCGAAGTCTTTAATAAATTTTCGGTAGTACCCTACAAGACCTAGAAATCCTTTGATCTCTTTTCTTGTTTTAGGTATGGGGAATTCTCTTACAGCCTTTACTTTATCAGGATTTGGTTTTACGCCTTCGGACGTGATAATGTGCCCGAGGTAGGCTACTTCCTTTTTTAAAAATTCACTCTTGTCAAGCTGTATTTTTAAATTAGCCTTTCTTAACCTTTCGAATACATTTGTCAACCTTTCTATGTGTTCTTGCAAAGAAGTACTGAAAATTATGATGTCATCAAGGTAGGTAAAACATTTTTCATTTTGAATACCCCTAAGGATATTATCCATAGCCCTTTGAAAGGTACTAGGCGCTCCCTTCAACCCGAATGGCATACGCCTGTACATATAGTGCCCCCCTTCAGAGCTGAAGGCAGTTTTTTCCATATCTTCAGGATTCATTTCAATTTGATGATATCCTGAGGCTAAGTCTAAAGTGGTATAATACTGGCTACGACCTAATTTATCCAATATTTCCGAAATATTGGGTAAGGGATACTTATCACCAATAGTTTGTTCATTAAGACGTCTATAGTCTATGACCATGCGAAATTTTCGTTTGCCACTGGCATCTGATTTTTTGTTAACAATCAGGACAGGGCTATTCCACGGGCTGGAAGATGGCTGAATAATTTTTTGTCTTAACAAGTCGTCAATTTGTCTTTTGACTTCTTGCTTTTGAGCTTCAGGTAATCGATATGGCTTAACAAATACTGGGTTAGGATTAGATAACCTAATACTATGTTTAACTTGATTAGAAAATGATAATGGGACACCTTCGCAATAAAATATGTCTCTGTACTCGTAACATAAGTTTTCTATCATGTCTCGTTCTTCGTCATTAGTGTGATCAAGTCTTAATCTGTTTAAATTTTGAATTTGTAATTTGTCAATTTCATTAGCAGTACCATCTATGTTTTCTAAGTCGATATCTTTGTTATGATGAATGGAATTTAATTCGTTAGTTGAAACAGGTTCTGCATAAATAGCTTTATGTATAATCAGCTGTACGGGATTTTCATTACTATTCACTATAGAGGTTATAGCCTGGCCATTTGAAACTGTCACGATAGATGCAGGAATAATTACACCTGACTCGAGTTTTATATTATTTATTATGCCTATGTTGGAACTACAGTCTATAGGAAGTTTGACTATTGTTTCACATCTCGCAGGCAGTATTATGTTATTTAATTCTTGTGGTTTCGAGTTACATTCGCGATGTATGTCGTCGTCACATGGTAAATACAAGGGAATGCATGTATGCTTCGTTACCAATTTCCTATTATAAAAATCTATTTTAGCTCCCAGTTGTTTGAGAAGGTCAGTACCAATTAACCCATGATATTGATTATTGATGTTAAATACATAGAATTTAAATTTGGCTCTGCCTGTTTTAAATATACTTGGTAGAGGAATTTTTAGAATTTCATTATGAAAACTGGTTTGGTGAACAGATTTAATTTGAAATTTTTCATGCTCTATAAATTTGGAATAAAAATTATGGGCAATATTTTCACATAACAGCGATTTCATCGAACCGGTGTCAAGCATAAGTCGCATTTGAAATGAGGGGTTGATTTCGACCAGTATATAAGGCAATTTAGGGTGGTTTACAGAATTTATCTGTACTATATTTTTTTGTTTAGTTCGATAACCTGAATAAAATTTTGTTCGATGTTATCTGTTTGTTCAAAAGCTGCTTCAGGTCTAGTTTCTTCTTCGTACGTTTCATGATTCGTTTCGTCAAAGTAACGAGCGTCATCTTCAGGAATTGTATAAGAGTGTGTTTCTGAAGGATAATTTTCATAAGATTCGTCATAAACAGGGTTGTCTGATTTAAATTCATGTTGAACCTCTTGATGGTATAATTGGGTAGGTGATGACTGTGCGTTAGGCCCGTTAGGACCTCTCGGATGAGTATTGAAATTTCTAGATGACGTTTCCATAGGTTCGGGCTGGAAATGTTGTCTAAAATTTGGATTGGGACGTGTATGTATCGAGGAATTTTTTGCAGATACCTCCATAGGTGTTGGCCTATAGTTTGGTCTGAAATTTGGATTTGGTCTGAATACGTTTTGTGTCAGCTGTTGTGGGGGCTGATTACGTAAATTTAAGGGCTTTCTGTATGTGGGTTGGTTATGGAATTGTCGGGGGTGCGTAAAATGCGGAACGTTATTTCTATTATTTTGCTGATTCTGTATGTATTGAGGTTGTTTATTTGGTACATTTGAGTTTTTAAAATTTGTGGATTGATTGTGGAGATATTTCATTTGTTTTTCTCCATATTGAAAATTCTCTTCTTCCAGAACAAGCGACATAGCGTGTTCTAGATTAGTCGGGTTTTGTAGCCTAACTGCTAACCCTAGTTGACCACTCAAACCATGTAAATACGTTTTCAGTGCCACTTTATCGTAAAATTCATTTTTAATTAAACGAAATGCTTCGTTTGCAGTTGTTAGTCTTACTTTTGAAGCTAAAAGACTACGTGAGTCTTGTATTCTCATACCGAATTGGTATGGGGTTTCTCTAGGGTCTGGCTTTAAGAGCAAGAGGTCCCTAGCTAAACAGTCTTCGTCTCTCTGGTCGCCGAAGTATTGTTGCAATAATTGTTTAATACGAGGCCAATTTGTGGCATCTTCCCTACTACCTATCAATGTTCTAGCTCTACCTTCTAATTTACTTATTACTATTCTAAGCATCCATTGGTTATTTGGATTGTCATCATTTGTTCTATCAACAAATGAAGTGAGAAAATTTTCACACGCTGAAATAAATAAAGCTAAAGTATGCTGGTCCCCATCGTATGCGGGAATAGCATTAATGTGATAATTTTGTAATTGATTTGCCATAATTTGATTGTTATTTGAGCTTATTGTATTTTTCTCTGTTACTATAAGTTTGGGAGGTGCTAAATTTATTTTTACTTTATTATTAAAATTGTCAACTGTCTCTGTTTCAGAGTCTGACATTAATTTATTAATCAATAATTTAAATTTGGGTAAAATTTTAATTAATATTTCCCGTAATATTTGCTTCTAACTTTAATCGATTTTAGATTAAGGTAGGACAAGGAAATTCAAAGGAACAATGAAAGCACTTACGCCAATGTGAAGATGAAGACGATTTCTGTTCTTCTTTGCTTCAGCATCATAAGATACAGCGAATAAGGCAGACAACTTCGTAGGCAGAAGTTCCGTATCAAACCTTATTTTCTCTTATGATCGCTCGCGCACTCACTGTATTTTTAATTGAAAGTTACTTAAATTATTTTTATCAACTTGGACGATGCTGTTCTTTGTTGACTTTGAAGCTGGTTCTGAGTTTTTAACGATAAAAATCGAAGTGCGGACTTTTGCGATTTTTGTCAAAAGGGCACTAAACTCATACTAACGACTGCGCCACTTAGAGTTGTACTTCAATTGAACTTCATAAAGTTAAATTTATTTAATTGAAGTTACAGTACAACGATATATATATTAAAATTTAAATAATATAAAAATTACAATAAAATACATATGAGTAATCTAATACCATTAAGGCTGGATGGCAAAGACTAACTGTTGAATATTAATGTTCGACATATATTTATAGACTATTAATTGCTGATCAATTTCCCCTCGGTAATGTCGCTGCACTTCAACCGGACGCTGAGTCGACGGAAAAGCCGGTGTAGCGCAACGTACCCATATGTGCTGACAGTAGCCTTGGTGTGTGTAGTATACCGGGTGGTGCAACCATAACTTGCGCTTTAATGTGTTTTCTCTGCATTATAGACAAAACTATGTATAAAAAATGGAAAATATTACACAGGCACGTTAGAATTGGCTGATATATTGTGTTTAAAGTAAAAATAAGCGATTAATATGATGTCATATTAAACCGATTTGGGAAAAACACAATCAGGAAAATGATGAAAATTTCAGTCGGAGAAATGACCATATCTCGGAAAATATGCTACCAAAACGCACTTAGTTCATGTCAACTTAATTCTTACAAACATGCATCATATTTCGTTGAAAAATGCAAAGATGCAATAACATAAGTGTGTTCGAAAAAAAAATTTAGATATCATCACCAAGTTTTGGGCCACCCTGTGGGTGTCAAAATAATTTTATAAGATGCAGCTCAAGTCACGCCATAATTAATGTATACAACTTTTTTTCGTATTTTGCATAAAAACAATTATATTAAACTTTACCGTAGAAATGCGCCACCCTGTATATATGTAAACAGATAAAAACTGAGACTAACCCTGGATATGAATTCTAGGGGGCCTAGTTTGCGCTCAATAAACATTTTTAAGATTCAAAAGTCGCGGTCTCCTCAATAACGAATTTTTTCGACGAAAATTAGCTAAAAATTGTAGACCGTTAAACCATAAAGCTAACTAAAACTACCGCCAAAGCATGAGGGAGAGGGTTTCTCTGAAATGAAATTTCTCGAAATATTTTAGTAAAATAAAGGACAGTGACGGTTGAAGGTGAAACTTAAGCGTTTGCAGAACACTCTTCTTGCGACATTTTCTGTCAATAATCCGTATTTGTTTCACTTTCCTTGCCTAAATGTTTCCAATTTTGATGTTTTGAGGAAAACCCCAATCTTTTGTCTTTAAATGCCTATAGCTCTTGTCCCTAAACTTACAGAACTAAATGTTGATGCATTGTGCACTCTTCGTTACAAACGCGCTTACCAAATTTGGTTGCCCATACTTGGTTATTTCCCGAGATACAATTTTTTTTCCAGAAGAAAACACAACTTTGGCACTCTGACGTATCTTATGCCTGACTCTTATGCCTGACTCGGCTGATCGGATGTTACGTTCTCGTTCGCGGCTCTCGGATCACGGCACTGCGAGCCACGAGAGGAGAATCAAAAAATTCGGGTTGAATAAGGCACACCTAAACAACACGATCCGAGGTCCGAACCCTGAAACATTCAGCATTCAACTTAGAACGCTCAGCCTGCGTGTTGCAACTTAAGTATTCAGATTATTGAAGGTTTCATAATTTTTGTATTGGTTATATATTATTTCACTTGTAGAATCTATTTTTCTTGTACCTACATATTGTGTAAATTACTTATTTATCTAGTTGTAGGTAATAATAGCAACAATAAAAATATAATTATGCATCCAATTTTTTGGAAACATTTATTACATCTTAACATGTAAAAATATAATTTCAGTTATTTTTTTATTTCTCAATTAAGTTCTTTTGTCCGTTACAATTTGACCATTTTTACTAAAAATTCTTGCATATGGCACTGAAGTAGCCATACGGCATAATCTTTTTTTAACACATTCATAGGTATAATCTCGGATATATATATATATATATATATATATTATATGTATATATATATATATATATATATATATATATACATATATATATATATATATATATATATATATATATATATATATATATATATATATCAGTGGACGGTGTTAGATCTGATGAGTATGAAGTAAAGCTGGGCGCTCCGCAAGGAAGCGTCCTGGGTCCGCTTATGTTTGTGTTGTACGTAAATGATCTTCCCAACTATCTGACGGGTGGGAGGTGGTTTGTGTACGCCGATGACATAGCAATCGTAGTTTCGGATCCGGTATTGTCCGATGCTATGCGTAAGGTGAATAGTGTTTTGTCGCACTTCGGTCAGTGGTGCTGCAGCAATCACCTGATTGTAAATAGTTCTAAGACAGTTTGTGTAGACTTTATAGGAAGATGTCGAGAGCCTTCTATTGATATTATTTTCATTTTAATGATAAATATATTGCCTTAAGTACCTCTACCAACTTTTTAGGTTGCACTTTAGATAATAGGCTCTCATGGGAGACCCAAATAGAAGGTATATCAAACAAATTGGGTAAGGCCTATTTTTGCATCATGAAGCTGAAGAACACCTTAAATGCAATGTCTCTAATTAATGTGTATTATGCTTTAGTGTATAGTGTGCTGGCATACAACATAATAGTGTGGGGTCATGCAAATGATATACACAGGGTTTTCGTATGCCAAAAACGAGTAATCCGCCTGATTTTGGACTACAACAAAAAGAATCATGCAGGACTACTTTTAAAACAAAAAAACTGTTTACTGTCACGGGGGTGTATTTGTATAAACTCCTGAGTTTCACATATTCACGTAGGAACAGGTTTACTAAGAACCGTGCAGTTCACAGCTACACTACCCGGGCAAGAAATGACATCCACTTGCCAAATTACCAGTATATGGCATACAAGAAATCACCTGTGTATGCTGGCTGTTTTTATCTTAATATGCTTCCTCAGGAGATTAAGGCTGCGGATACACTGAGCTGCTTTAAACATAGGTTGAAATCATTTTTGGTTGACAATTCTTTTTATCATATCAGTGAATTTACTGAAAGGTGTACAGGCCCTGAGCAACGGCGAGAATGTAAAAATAGCACCGCTGTAACTGTAATTTTAGGTTTAATGTAAAATGATTGTATATTTTTGTAGTTGGTTCTGTATGTAAAGTGGTGTTGTTATTTTTTGACTTCTGTTTTTGTAATTATTTAAGACTGACATTTTATGTTTCTCTTTGACGTGCCTGTAGTATGTATGTACTTAATCAAAGGCTAATAAAGTTATCTATCTATCTATCTATATATATATATATATATATATATATATATATATATATATATATATATATATATATATATATATATATATATATATATATATATACATATACATATATATATATATATATATATATATATATATATATATATATATATATATATATATATATATCCGTATAATAGGTTCTCGCTCTTGATCACCTCTTTTGTCTTGGTCGATCCTACTGAATGCTGTATGTATCAAGTCACAGTCACGCGAGACAGAGATTGATTGACATTCAAGAACCGGTACAAGGATCCCGATCTTCAATAAGATCCGGAGCCGGTGATCCGGCTCTTCGAAAAGATCCGAATTTTCCATCTCTAGCAAATGTAGAATGTAATACTATGTATGTAAGTAAAATCAACGCTGGAGTATAGATTTACGCATGATCTGTACGACATAAATATTTGAGGATATCATGCCCGCACAGCTGCTAACTTTAACAAAACTGTTTGTTTTGCAATATTTGCTAACGATATAAATTAAAAGTCAACAACAGAATTTTCAGTTTCCAGGAAGCGTATCCTTTGTTTCGTGTTACACTGTTATGCAAGCTCTAATAATTAAACGCAGATATACGCAGTTATTTCAGTTTTCTCGCGGATTTTATATAATACGTGACTGTGTGTTTTTCTGTTATCTGTAACTTTAATCGCTGTTCTGCAGTTCGTAATTACGTCAATTTTTTTTATATTTTAGGAATTTATACATGTACATTCTAACAATTTAAGAGCATGTGTACCTAGCATATACAGTGTGAAACAGTCAAGTGGAATAAATCCAGTATCTCAATTATTGTGTATGTTTATAAAAATCCCTATACGTCAATTTTCGATTAAGAAATAACATTGTGCAACGCGTAGACTTCGCCCCTACAGTGAACCTCCTTCGAGTGACAGTTGCTCTCCCCATTTTCTTTTTAATTTGAGACCTCTTGTGATTCTAGATTCAAATGGTAAGCATACAAACTTATTGTCTACTTTATTTTCTCTAAATGTCTTGAATTCCACAAACATTTTCTTTGTTGTGTTTATATTAATTAATTGTTAGACTAAGCAGACCGAGCATCTGTCATATTTAGCCACGTTCTAAATTTACTCCAATTTTCTGCTACGTCTACTTTTACTTAAGGAAAATAGTATTAATCAATTTACTGAAAACCTAAGCTAGCCGTTTTTTGTGTAAAAGCATGATGTAAGTCATTTGGAATGTAAATTGTAGTGGTGGTGTCCTTCGTGTGGACATCGAAGAGAGTGATTATTTTTAATACCTAATATATGAAAACGTAGTTTATTACTAACTCCTAATTCGTGGATGAGTTCTATTGAACCAAATTGACTGTATAGCCTATTAGTAAAACCATCCACTTTGTATAATTTGTTTGCGTTAAATACTTCGAGAATATCGTCTACATAACGAAAGCACACTCAAGAAAAATACCCACTTTTATTTTCTAAATCTAACCCTGTAAATGATAGTTATAAATAGTAAATTTCTACCAGGCATCGTGTTACATTTGTTGTAGTTATATATAATAATGTATATATGTGAATATAGGTGCTCAATGGCTTATATAGAATTATGTAAATTAATTTTAAGTATCCTAATGTCTATCCTATTGTTTTCCCCACCTGTCCGTGGCTTAGTCTTGTTTGTCTGTTAGCCTTGACAGGACTAGCCTAGGGGCTAGGCGACAGTGTCCTCGTTCTGATCCCTAACCAAAAAAAATACAAAAAAAAAGAGAATTAAAAAAAAACACGATGAAAAATTCAAGAAATTAAAAAAACACTTCCTTAATAAAATATGAATAATATTAATATACATAATTAAAAGTTAATAACAAAAGATGTTAATTTTATTTACATTATATTTAAGTACTATCAATTTGTAAAACTATGGTCAAATAGGAGGCTCACTGAAAGACATTAAAATACAGAAAAATAAACCCATATCATCGTATCCGCGAAACCAAACAAACAAAAATATTTAAAAGTCTGTGACCAATGGACTTAAGGTTCCGATGTCATCCCAAACACGCGCACATACACATTTTCTAAATCTATTTCAAATCTACTCGTCAAAAGGTCTGCAATGAATGATGAGAGAGGGTTGCCTATTGGATTTGCTCAACAAACTTGTTGCTAAATAGAAAGATATATTGTTTTATACAAAGGTTTGTCAAAGTTAAATATTCTTTGCAGAGCTCTTCATTTTTTTAATTCATTTTTAACCACTCCTCTGAGTACCTCAACGATTGTTTCGTGGGCACGCTACGAGACAACGAGGCTACATCAAATGAAATCAAACCCCGCCTACAAACAATTAAACAACTATAGCTTCATTAATACATTTAACTGAATTTAATATGGAACACTTTCTTATTTGACAGGCAAGCCTTTAAACTCATTTGTCAACCACTTCGCTAAATAATATATCCTATATTACCTACAACGTAATAAAAATACAATGTATAATAGCTAAGTAGTCCACAATTTTTCATTCGCGGATGATGCTAGCTTTGTTAGTGAAGCGATCGTAATATCTGTGTAAGATGTGTTGTGGTGATTTGGGTTCTCCAAGTTTACTTATCAGTGCTTATCACAGGTTCTCATCTGCACATTGGATATTATATTCTTTGGAACTTGTGGGTTTGCTCTATCAGGATATCGGTTTGCCGAAGTTGTCATGATATTATTTTTAAGCAGTGCTAAATAATTATCTCCATTTAAACTGCCATCAATAAACAGTGTATTTTGGTTTCCAACTATTCCTGGCTAAACATTAAATTCATGGTATTGCGTATGATCTCTCTTCTTCTTTAGACCAGTAGCGACAATTCTGGCGATTAGCATGGCCGTGGAGTATAAAACTGCACTCATCGGAACACAAAACATGGTCTAGTTGGACAACATTGTTACCTAACAGTTCCATTATTTGTTCGTAAAAAGACGTTGTTATATCATGATATTTCTGGACAATATATCAACCCTACTACGACACAGCTATCATAGATAAGACGCACGATGATTTGGGTTTTAGGGAATTTTCGTAGAAAAAATTCACTAATGGGGAGATCCCGACTTTTGAATTTTGAAAAAATTTTTGCAAATGAGCGCGATCTAGGACCCCTAGAACCCATATCCGGGGTCAGTTTCAATTTTTATATGTTTATATATATATATATATATATATATATATATATATATATATATATATATATATATATATATATATATATATATATATATATATATATATATATATGTATCACACCGATAACTTAAAAAATAATAGGCCGATTTTGATAAAATTTGGCACGTACCTTTATTTTGTAAATGGCTTGGATCAGTTCGTTAGTCAGGAAAATCGGATGAGGTTTTCCGGGAAAATTTTGAGTTTTCATTCGAAAAAAATTCCTATCTCAAAAAGTAATAAGCCGATTTTAATAAAATTTGGCATGTACCTTCCTTTTGTAAATGGCTTTGACATGTTTGTTAGCCAGAAAAATCGGACGAGGTTTTCTAGAAAAATTTTGAGTTTTCATTCGAAAAAAATTTTTATCTCAAAGAATAATGGGCAGATTTGGATCTAATTTGGCATGTACCTTCCTTTTGTAAATGGCTTTGATAAGTTCGTTAATCAGAAAAAGCGAAGGAGGTTTTCCGAAAAAATTTTGAGTTTTTATTTGAAAAAAATTTTTATCTTAAAAAATAAAAAATCTATGATAACCAAATTTGGTAGGTAGGTTTACGATATAAAAAGTAAACTATTCACCAAAATTTAGATGTCTATGTTACAAGAAAAAAAGTTATAATAAAATATTTTGTGCAAGATCATTTCTATGAAAATTCACTACCATAACGCACTTGCTGCGTCCAGGTTTTTATTATCTAAATGAAAAGAGCAGCACTTCAGCATACATCTGTTTTTATCTAATACTTTATACATTGCGTTATGAAACTTGGAGTGATGTCGTAGACTTTTTGATCTTTATTTTGAGAATAACTGCACTATTTATCATTCAAAACAATTAATAATTGTTATATACATTTAAAGGTATTCTTCTTAGGTGTATACATTTACTTAAAATAACTTGAATACTTTAATAAATGTTGCGTTTTCAAATATTTTGTGAGTTTCTTTTTATAAGAAAAAATAAGTTGTTAGGACTGACCAACGAACTCAAACAAGCCAGTAATAAAATGAAAATAACTGTCAGGTTTGGTTACAATCCATCACGTATTTTTTGAGTTGTTAAATTCAAACTGACCTTGAAAATAAGTCCCATCGATACTCTGTTAGCAAATTTTTATAAGGAAACTTTTTTATTTAAAGAATGATTTTCAGCAAATTTAGTTTTTATTTAGAAAGGCTGTATTTTCCAATTATCATGTTGGCACATGTAGCAATTAGTATTTTCCAAAATTGAGTACGGCAACACAACTTGACCCTTTCAAAACCGCGTGTTCTATCAGAAAACAGCGGCAGACAAATTTAACAGATTTGAAAAAATAATCATGGCTAAGAAAAAGTACCGCATTTTCTTTAAGCAATATAATTGACAATGTAATATATATATATATATATATATATATATATATATACATATATATATATATATATATATATATATATATATATATATATATATATATATATATATATATATATATAGTCTGTCCCCGGATCGACGCATTAATTGGTAAAAAGACTGTAATTTTTTTGAGTTGCAGATATATTCCCTGGGAATAAGCCCTGCTTGAATAATAAATTATTGGTGTCAAAATTGTAATTTACAAAAATCAAATATAGCTTGGAAATTTGCAAATAACTAATTTTTTCGACTCGTAAAGTATCTTTTCTCTAGGAGATATGAAACAATTGTATTAAGAAAAGATGATCGAAACAAAAAGCTGAGTAGGAATACAAAATTTTAAAACCCTAGGCCTACATATTTTGAAAATCTGAAAACAAATAGTAGGCTATGAAAGATGAAAGAAAGACGAAATTAAATTATGTTCTGACAGTTTTGAAAGATAGTTAATTGTAATTATTGTCGTAGATGTGCTCTAAAGCTGATCCAAACTTAACTGTGAACTATGGAATGAGAACCTCGGTGGCTTAGGGGTAAGAACGTGTGCCTCTGAACCAAAAGGTACTGGGTTCGATCCCAGGGTACTCCTTTCACTTTTTCAGTACAAACTGTAATATTAACATCAACTGAGGTTCTGGCATTGTATTTGAGCAAGTTGAATGTCTGCACGTTCCGCCCTTCGGAGAGGGCGTAAAGCCGTCGGTCCCGTGTCCATGCGGCGTTGGGCACGTTAAAGATCCCTACCCTCCTTACAGAAAGGAAGGGGTTCGGCAAAATTTCCAGGATAGTGAGGTGAAACTGCTCCCTGGCGTCGGTGATTGGCCATAATCGCGGAAATAGGCCGACGTTAAAGAAACAAAACACACACACACACAACTATGGAATGGATCTATCTAATTCAGTGTTATGGAACTGGTGAATTATCTGATCCAGAGTTCATCAGACTATTTGATTCTTATTTCTTTAATTATCTAAATGTCTAATACAGTGATAAAGAAGGCGGTCGAGTCCAATTTACAATTTTGAACAACTTTTGTTGACGAATATTTTTAATATCTTAGGGTGCGCGGGAATGAAAATTGTGCAAAATATCAAAGTAGGCTTAGGATTTTAATATTTGGTATTCTTACTCAGTTTTTCTTTCCGATCATATTTTTTATATAATTTTTTTCATATCTCCTGGAGAAAAGGTACTTTACTAGTGTAAATTTTTTTAGTGAATTTCCAAGACATAGGTACTTGATTTTTGGAAATTAAAATTATAACACAAATTATCTTCTATTTAAGCAGAACATACTCCCAGAAAATGAAGTTTCAACTCAGCAAGTTACAGTCTTTTCTACTATTCCTGTGTCGATCCGGGGACACACTGTATATATAATACGAGATAATTATTTTAGTCATGTGAGTTAGTAAATTTTAATAATAATTAATGTCACTTCTTTTAGTGACGTAGTTCTAGAATTTATCTCTTATTTTTATTACCCCGTATACCATCAAATTAATTTTAAGCAGAGAAGGGTACTTTATCCTAGTCCTTTTTCAGCAAAAAAGAATTGCCTAAATTTACAGATTTTTTTATAATACGGGAAGGAAATTTGTCGAAAGGAAGTTCTCAAAGTATATCACGTTCTTTGAGATTGAATTTTCCTTTCAGCGGTAAGTAGGGAGATATAAGATTTTGGTATAAATAGGGATTTTACACATACAATGGAAATCTCTTAGGGGATTCATAAGTGCTCCTAAAATAACTAAACGTTTGCTCAAATATATAAAAACGGCGTTTAGTTTATCTAATTTATCCCACCTTTTAAGATTATTGAGTTACTATAAGGGTGTTTATGGGATTTGTTTTAAGTGTGCAGCTTTCCTAAAAGAGAACTACATAAAAATAATGAAAAGCGGCTACTCTCGTATCATGTTGAAAGGGTTTTCACTAGGGATACTTTGTAATCTTCTCTGCAGCCCAATTGATTCGAGCAAAAAGGGAACATATAGTAATCTTTGCAAAGACTGCACTGTATGCTTTCAATTATATTTAGATAGGAGTAGTGACGCAGTAAGAATGTTACCGTGGCAAATTTTTATATAAACGTGAACTCATTTAGTTAATGAAATATTCCAAGGAGGCACTATAAGCAAGTTGATACTGTCAACAAAAACAAACAATTAAAAAATGCTGACGTAGCAAATGAGTTATGGTAGCGAACACATGTTAAATCTTTTTTTCCTTATTTTACCACTCAATTTAGTTATATGTTCATTGCCTTTTTTCATTAACTTCTCGATACCGACCTCTATTACTTATTTGTGTTTACATAAATACATCACCTACACGTTCCTTGGTTTTCATAAGGTTTTAAGGTGCTTATCCATACATATACGAATATTTTAGTTTATATATATATATATATATATATATATATATATATATATATATATATATATATATATATATATATAATTGTTAAAACTAATTAAGGATGTACACAGGGACACTTTTCTTCAAGCCTTGGGGCCTCTCAAGGCAGCTTTCTAAAAATCACGGGTACCCACGGTTAGGTGAGTTTTTAATCTTGTAACTATTTTTAATGCAAAGTAAAAAAATCGAATGTAAGTGTGTGTGGAATTGTTTATATATATATATATATATATATATATATATATATATATATATATATATATATATATATATATATATATATATATAATGAGTAGAACAAAACACCTACACTCACAAAGGTACTTACCTACATCTAAAATACACATCAAACATTCAAAAGGAATGTAAATGTAGAAATAATATAAAATATCTTACCGAACGTTTGAGGCGACCTGGTATCCAGAAGAATCTTTGAGTTTTTGTATCATTGTCATAATAATTCCAGGTTTTTCCAATCCAGTTAGATAGAGGTCTGTGAATACAAATGAAAAGGATAAATTAAAAACAAAGTATTACAAAAAAAAAAGCTAAAAAAGGAAATGTCAAGTAAAAATCTCTATAAAAGAACAGTATAATGTTAAACTGTTATTTGAATGCAAAAAAGGGTTTACTAAATAAATAATAAGAATCAAGATTGTTCTGTAATCAAATATAAGTAAGCTATAAACATTTAAACTGAGATGAACAGTGTAAAGTGTAAATGTCAATGACAATAGTGAAATAGCTAGATCAAGGTCATATATAAACTTTCCAAGTCCAAAATCTTACATACATTTTTTCTCACAAAGAGGATGTTAATATCAATAGACGGAGCTCTGACTGAAAAAGTAATCACGGTGTTTTATAATTAAGTTCTAATTTAAGCCTCTGTTAATAGTTTTAAGTTTGTCAGATGTAAACCAACTTTTAAGGTGACACAAATATATCACAGACAGGCTTACAAAATGAGTTGTGGTTATGGATAACCACCAAACGCAACCTAAATTAATTTTCTATATATCTGCATTTAAAACCTAGAAAACAAAAAGCTTTTTATAAAATTTATAAAATGTAAAAAGCATCTCAAAGTATTTAAGGTACTGAAGCTCTTAAACAGTCCGATAAAATTTAATAAAACAGTAACACATATGTAATTGGTATCAAACAGTTCATAAAGATCTGTAGTTTTTAATAACATACATAGATTGAGCTGGCAATATGCCAAAGTGTAGAACTTTGAAGATAAAGGTGAATTTTGTCAAATGTTTATAAGATATGAGATAAGTATCAAAATGTAACAGATCGGAGCAATCGAAAATGTACGAGCTTGACCCGAAGCAGTCCATGACATTTAGAAACAAGGAATTTAACAATATAGAAGGCTTTGATAATAATTATTTGGCGTCTGAGACGTAAAATAATTTATAGCTCTCTTGAAAATTTAGCTCCGTCAAGTACAGACGCTTGGTAGCGTCATCCCTCTAAAATATTAAATTTTTCAGCTATTTAAGTACAAAAATATAACAGCGAAAAATGCGCTGAAAGTCAATGGCCATTGAAGTAGTTACAGTTATCAATCCAGTGAAATTATGTAAAATTGCTACAAGAATATAATAATAAGAAATGTTTGGAATTTACATACATCATTGTTACCAAAGCGACCAAAAGTGCATAGATACGAGCGAATCTCGGTGCTGGGTAGAAACTTTATATAGAAACATTACCAGAGTCAGTCTGAAATTTTAGCAAGATACGTCATTTTAACGTCCCTATATTACTGTCACGAATAATTATAAAGATGACAACAGGAGTGACAACTTAAATGAAGACAAGTACCAAAAATTTATTATATAAACCGTTTTTTGAAGAATTTTGAGTGGTTAAAAAATTTGTACTAAATTAAAATTGTTATAATTAATAAGATAACATTCAAGAAGTAGAGTTCTCCATAAAATTCAATTGATTTTTTAAGTTAAAAGTGTTAATAATTTATTTTGAATAATGGGGTTCTGCTTTATTGGGATTTAAAATTCCAACACAAAGTTCACTGATACGAAATATATATATATATATATATATATATATATATATATATATATATATATATATATATATATATATATATATATATATATATATATATATATATATATATATATTGTATATTTGGGAAACCTGAGGAAATTTATAATATTAAATATCAGTTAATAATAAAACATAAATTTAATTTGGGAGAAACGAACCTTTCAATAAAGCCCTAAGATTAACAATCGCCGGTGTAATTTTAATTGAGGTGGGATTAATTATATATATATATATATATATATATATATATATATATATATATATATATATATATATATATATATATATATATATATATATATATATATATATATATATATATATATATATAATTTGAGTTTACATTTCTTTTTAAGTAGTTGGCAAAATTGTTAAATATATATTCAGTTTGCTATCTTATTATATGCAACTGTGAAAACACAGATTGTAAAGTGGGCAACATAAATTTGATCCGTTTAAATACTACAATTTGCATTACTTATATTTAATTCAAAATATAAATAAATAAAACACAGTTTAATCCACAGATATAAACAATGTTCACTTATTTGGAACCACTTATTGTAACGGCTACATTATAATTACTTTTTAAATATTAATACAAATAATAAATTAAATTACATACCTAATCATACATCACTCATATAAGTTAATTTATAGGGTATTCATACATAAATATCACATACAAATATAAAATAGCTACAAGTAACATGAAATACATATAGTATCACGTTTCAGTTGACACCCTAAACGTGGAGCATTGGGATAATAATATAAATACACAAATAACAGATCAATATAATATCTAATAACAAATATAACACACACAACAGCTAAGTATATAATTTCTATATATTTATATATATATATATATATATATATATATATATATATATATATATATATATATATATATATATATATATATATATATATATATATATATATATATATATATATATAGCTTAATTAGAATTTTATAAACATTTTGCCTTGTTATTAATCCAGGGAAGTCAAATTGATGGACAATGACGGTTGAAGCAAACACTTTGTAAAACACACTTATTACCATATTTCCTCTCCATAACCCATATTCGTTTCCTAATTGTTATCTGAAAATTGCCAATTTTTACCTTCGAAATCCTGACTTTGACGTTCTAAGAAGACAAACTATGAAACTTTAAAGTATTTTTTCTGTGATTTCTTGACCTTTTTCGTCAAGAAAATTAAATCTCTTTGTAACATTCAACAGATTTGGCTAACCACACAAAATATTTTTCTCACCAGTGGCACCCAAAGTTTCCTTTAAATGATTACAACTTTTATCTTTCAACTGTGTGTTTCAAGCTGTGAGTTTGCGTACATGGGACACACTTTACAGTTGAAAACTCCGTACCAAATTTGGTTGTCATAGCTTTGTTATTTGTAAAGATACAAAAATTTTCAGAAAGAAAACTTAAACTGTGTGATCTATATATATATATATATATATATATATATATATATATATATATATATATATATATATATATATATATATATATATATATATATATATATATATATATATACATATAAAAACTCAAACTGAACCTGGATATGTCTTCTAGGGGACTTAGTTCGCGCTCATTTTAAGAATTTTTCCCCAAATTCAGAAGTCACCGTCTCTTCATTCGTAATTTTTTTACAAAAATTCATTAAAAGCTCAGTTAAGATTTACATCCCTAATTAGCTTTATGTTTCGCGGCGACCCAAACCTGATCGTCAGCATTTTCGAGCTCTTCTTATACAAGATATAAAGGACTTGGTGAAAAGTTTCAAGAATGAGAAAATCTTTTAGTTGGCCTAGGAATAATAACGTTAGTGTTAAAATTTGGAATGGTAAATTACCCATTTTAAAAATTTTATGATTTTTATTTTAATGAAGAAATAAAATAGTTATCCAACAAAAAATATATTTTATTTTTACAGCTGCCTGTTGCCGCACTTTAATAACAACAAAAAACAACCAATAAATAGCCTTGTTCAAGCTCTCATCGTTAAATTTATCGTCGCATACAATGAATTTTCAACAACAGTACTGAAGGTATCTTTCACATAAACTTCCATCGTAAAAAAAGCATTTTATACACCATTTATCCTCAAACTCATCCTCTCGGCAGTAATTCTCTACTAATTGGTTTTCTACTCAGCTGAGCCTAGTTTGAGTTTTTATATCGTGTATTTCATTTTAGAATTTGACAAGTCAGCAACTTTAACTGTCTCGGTATTATAAATTTGATATTGATGGCAAAACTTCTTGTCAATCCACTTATATTTCTGCAGCGCTGTTTGCTACGATTGACTGGCCAGTAAAAATGATACGACTTATTTTATAACAGAGTCCCTTAAAATTCTATGAGTTTGGAAGACCGAACTTTTGTAATAAATTATGATATATACATTATGAGATTACAGCAGTGTCAGTTAAAAATTGTAAAGTATCTGAGTTTTCAGAGCTATATTATATAACATTATATCGACCAAAGCTCTGACCATTAGTATGTCAAAACCTTTGATACGAGGAGGTCTTATACTGCATAATAAAATAAATACTCCAACTATCTAGACTAGAAACATTTAAAATGCACACATTCAGCCACGATATAGGTACCTTTTATCTTCATCACAGTCTAATGTCGATATCGCTTTTTTGTGGTAACCATGATTCTCTGTCTCCAAAATTAGTTAACTTTCGCATATTTTTAATTTAGCCAATATTTTTTCTTTTACACTAACTCATGCTTTTATATAATTTTCGTAAAAAAGTACGCTATTGATAAGCTCTCGACCTTAACTTTGAAATGTGAGCGATAACTAGCGCCCCTGGAACCCATATCCGAGGTTGGTTTCAGGCTTTATTATCTATCTATCTATCTATCTATCTATCTATATATCTATATATATATATATATATATATATATATATATATATATATATATATATATATATATATATATATATATATATATATATATATATAATTATTAATATTATTATTATCTACTCTTTATTCAAAATATAAACCACAAAGTCAGCTAAAATCCCTGATACCCTTTTCTTAATTATACAAAAACTTAAAATATTTACCCACCAAACCAGACAAAACAAAAACTCAGACAAAACTAATAATGTTAACCATAAACACATATCAAAGCAGTAAATAAACAAGTAGCATCTATTTTATAAACACTGAAGTCTCTAAGGTTCTTCAGAAGGTGATTATACATTTTTATTGTGGATGATGTTACACTTTTAGCACCATTGTTAATCTTGTTTGATCCTCCAGCAAAACAGCGTCTCTTCTAATGTTGTAAGCATGGGTGTGTTCTCTGCCCGAAAACAGTGCATAATTGTTTCGCAAAAATACGGTTTGCAACTTTCCGCTTGTGGAAGACCAAAAAGAGCCCCTATATAATTCTCTTGCAACACAAATATTCTAGTTGCGTCAACTGAGTTTATCCAGAAGATTATATCATACTTGATTATGGAATGTATATATGATGATATACCCCTATACAAGTTTCACTTGAAACGTACTCCCTCAAGACATTTAGTTGGTAGCATAGTGAGTTCACTCTAGGTGCCAACATGTTTAAAGGTGACGCCCAAGTAGGTCTAGAGTCTAATAATAAACCCAAAAATCTAACCGTTTCGTCGCATTTTATAAATATGTCAGGTTTGTAGTTAAAAATATGTGACTCCCCAGAGATGTTCGAAAATCTTTTAGTCTTTTCTAAATTTAAGGTACTTTTTTTAAAAACCAACACTATAAAGCCTTCATCGAAATGGTAGTTCTCGTCCGCAAGTCTACGGCATTAGGCAATGACACAATCACCGAAGTATCATCCGAAAAACACGCGACCTCACCGTCAATCCCGGCCGGCAGGTCGTAACATAAACAAGGAACAGAAGCGGACCCAAAACTAAACCCCGAGGCACCCCACTAACAATCAGTTCCCATTTAGAGGTCAACTCCCACCAGCCGAGCCTGGAATTTTGTTGCTGCCTATTTTGTAAATATGAGCACAGAAGTTGCCAAAGAATACCATGGATGTACACTCCAAGGAGCCTTTCCTTCAATAAGTTATGGTCCACCGCATCGAACGCCTTTGACAAGCCTAGAAAAATGCCATCTACTTTTTGTTATATATATATATATATATATATATATATATATATATATATATATATATATATATATATATATATATATATATATATATATATATATATATGTAGAAATTGACACAGTGTGTCCCACGGATAGAGGCACATGGTATGGGATCAGCATTACTTTTTAATTTTGACTTCATGTGCATACAAAATACTTCATAAATTCTTAATTTTTTAGAAGACAAAATACATAACCAGTATAATAACAAATAAACAAATAATGTGAAGGTTACCCAAATGTGTTGCCACCAATCATTAAGCATCGTTCAACCCATTTGGTAAATGCTGTGTAGGCGCTTGGCTTTCCTGATTTGAAATGGCTTGAATTGCATCTCTTTCTTCGTCGTCACTAATTTAAATCGTTATTCAATTGAGCTACGTAGACTTTTCGTTTAAGATAGCCTCATATGTAAAAGTCAATGACCTTCTAGGAAGTCATCGCCCTAATCCACCGCTCAGGAATTTGACCATCTAACCATTCTCGAACGATTCGCGTTAAATGCGATGGTAAGTAAACAGCCTGTCTGTCGTTCAGAGGCATATTATGCTAATGATCCAAGAGAAAAGTGTCCAACATTTCCAACAGCTGTGCTGGTTCATATTCCACTCAAAAAATTAGGGCCGATAATCACATTGGGAAGATACCACACCACACATTTTATTTTTCATAATATTGTCTTCTGCGGGAAATTCGAAAGTGTGGATTATATGTAGACCAATAACGTAAATTTTAAGAACTGACAATTTCATAAGTAGTAGAAGTGCATTCGTCAGAAAAAAAATTTTTACAAAAGCTTTGATTTTGAAAATATGAATACCGAACCAGAAATAAAAATATAATCGTTTTGCTTTATCATTTTCTTCTAACGTGTGTATAAATTTGGCTTTATATTTAGCTATTTTAGGTAATATAGCTAAATAAACGTTATGAATGTTATTTTCTTAAGACTTAAAGTCAGATTGTAGTCGAGCCATGAGTCTCCGGCCATAATACTCTGCTGTTTTTCTTACAGTTAGATTCTGGAAAGAGTAACACCATGTCGTCCGCGTAGTATACAATTTTTCCAGAGATGCTAACAGTTAGCAAATTCTTTAGATATATTATAAACAAAACAGTACCAATGATAGTTCCCTGAGGCAACCCACATATAATAAGTCCGTAGTTACTACACGAATCGTTAATTCTAAGTCTCTGTCGACGTTTGATTCTATAAGATTTGAATAAGCGCATAGACATGCTTCTAATTCCAAGATTTTAAAGTTTTTGCATTAAAATATTGTGGAAAATGGTAGCAAATGTCTGAGGAAGATTCAAGAAAATACCAATGCACTTATTACCATTATCTAATTTTTTATAAATAAATTCTCTTATTTCAATAACTGTTCTTTCTGTATTAGAGCCAGGTTAAAAACCGTATTAATTAGGGTTTAGTATATATATTTTTTGGGATAATTAAGGACTCGTTTTGATACACAATTCGATTAATTTTCCAACCACATTTGTTAGTGGTTGGATGGTAAAGTTTTATCATCCGATTTAAAAAGAGGAATTACTGTAGAAGATTTAGATATCTGGAAAACTTCCATTTTATAACGCGAGGTTAATTTCATATAACATGGGTGAGATAAGGAGTTTGTAAAATAGTTTGATAATTTGGTTAGTAGTAAGTTCATGAGTGGTAGATGACGAGTTTTTTAATTTGTTTATATATGATGTGCGTTCTAATTCTGTAACAGGTGTGAAAATAAATGAGGTTGCTGTCATTGAATTATGAGATTTTTATTGTCTGTCGCTGACTTTCTACCACTATGTTTGGGGATAATACTAGCTAGTTCTTGGCCTATATTAATGAAATATTATTGAAACCCGTAGCTATCTCAATGTGGTTTTCTGCAACTTAGTTATAAACACTTAGAGATTTAACACTGCTTATGTTTATTGGTTATTATATTGACTGGTTCGCATGTGTCTTTAGGATCATTCTCCATGTCTTTTATTACACATCTCCAATATTCGCATTTCGTTGTGTTAGTTATCTTTTTTAAAGTATTTCTAAATTTATGGGATCTCCGTGTTGTTCCGTTATTGCCAGGACTATATGTGGCCAGTACTCGTAGTCTATTTAAATATATATATATATATATATATATATATATATATATATATATATATATATATATATATATATATATATATATATATATATATATATATATATATATATATATATATATATATATATATATATATATATATATATATATATATATATATATATATATATATACATATATATATATATATATATATATATATATATATATATATATATATATATATATATATATATATATATATATATATATATATGCCCTCGGGGAACCTGCAACCCCTAGAAGGCGCGTCCCCAGGTGGCGGATAGGGGAATGCCTCTCAGATATGAGTGGTAGGAGGGAAATCAAATACCTCCCGCGGACCAACAGGTACGCAGCGTCTGATCCAGACTGGGCGGCTGCAAACAGCGTCTGTTCTCATGTTAGAGGCGGCTAAACTAAAAAACAGTGAAGGCAACGGGAAACCACACTCTTAAAATTTCCCAGGATATTGCTATGGCGAGAAAAACAAAAGCGACGGCCCCTAGTCCCGGGCAGCCCTTTGATGGGCAAGTGGTGCTAAGAATCCCCCGGCTCAAAATAGCAAAATCCACTCTAAAGATAGGCACATGGAATGTTCGAAGCCTTTATGCTGCTGGAAAATTTGAAAATCTTGTTCAGGAGACTAAACGCTTAAAACTGTCGATTATGGGAGTGAGTGAATTGCGATGGACTGGTTCGGGGACATGCAGACACAAAGACGGTATACTATATTACTCCGGGAGCGACAACGACGACCCACAACATAGAAACGGAGTAGGAATTTTTGTAACATCAGAAATAGAGAAATATGTCATTAACTTTGTTCCAATCGGCGACAGAATAGTACTGTTACAGCTACACGCATCACCATTTAATAAAATAATATCAACCTAATACAAATATACGCCCCTACTACAGAGAAAAAGTATAACACCGAAGTAGAAGTTCTGTATAATCAACTTAGTACAACACTAAAGAGCTTAAAATCCAACGAAATCACATATATAATTGGTGATTTTAATGCCAAAATTGGTAAAGGTCGCAGATTGGATCTGGTAAGGGAGTATGGCTTGGGAGAAAGTAATGAACGAGGTGACAGACAGTTTGATTTCTGCCAAGAACACAATCTGGTGGTAACCAACACATGGTATAGCTTACATCAACGTAGACTGTATACCTGGAGAAGCCCTGGAGATAACCCAACACATGTAGTAAGAAATCAGATAGACTATATTCTTACCAACAAAAGATTTAGGAACTCCATCACCAGGGTTACAACGTATCCTGGAGCGGATATTGGTTCTGACCACAACCCTTTAGTCGCAGACGTAAGAGTCAAGCTAAAACAGGTAGAAAAGAAACACCAGCAGAAGAATCTCACGATTTCAGACGTCATCAAAAGTAAAATTGAAAAAGCTGTAAACGATTGCATGAAAGAAATGAGAACAACCGAAGGTGTCGAGGAAACATGGAAATTATTTCGCGAACATATGACCAAGATATTAGAGGAACATAAAGTAACAACCAGACACAAGAAACAACAATGGATGACGGAAGAAATACTAGATCTTATGGAGCAAAGAAGACAGTGCAAGGGCAAAACAGAAGAATACAGAAGAAAACAAAGAGAAATAAAACAAAAAATACGAACAGCTAAGGAGAGATGGATGATGGATAGATGTCGAGAAATGGAGGAGTTTGAAAGGAAGCGTGACACGTTTAACATGTACAAGAAAGCCCGGGAGGTTGCTGGCTTGTATAACAAGAAAACTACTAACATACTCGTGGATAGCACGGGGAAAGCTATTATTGATGAAAGAGAAATTCTTGAAGTATGGAGTAAATATGTGACTGAATTGTTTGAAGATCACAGGCCAAACATGCAGGGTAATGCAAACCAAGACGAAGGGCCAGAAATTTTAAAATCCGAAGTTCTCCATGCCATAAAATCAGCCAAAACCAAGAAAGCAGCTGATCCAGATAACATCCCAGCAGAGCTCTTACAGATGATCCACGAAGATCACATCAATGTTCTAGTTAAGTTTTTTAACAATATATATACTACTGGTGAAATACCCGAAGAATGGTTGAAGTCTGTTTTTGTAGCACTACCGAAAAAACAGCGAGCAAAGAAGTGCGGCGAATATAGATTAATTAGCCTGATGAGTCATACATTAAAGGTATTTCTTCGCATAATACATGGAAGGATAAGAAGTCAGTGCGAGGAGGACCTGGATGAGACGCAGTTTGGCTTTAGGGATGCACTAGGCACCCGGGAAGCACTTTTTGCCCTAAATATACTTCTTCAAAAGTGTCGTGACCAACGCAAGGATATTTATGTATGTTTCATAGACTATGAAAAAGCCTTCGATAGGGTTCAGCATGAAACACTTTTAAACATACTAAGAACCTTGGGAATCGATGAGAGAGATCTGAAAATTATAGAGAACTTATATTGGAAACAGAAAGCAGTGGTCCGAATCAATGGAAGACTAACCGATGAATGTCGCATTCAACGAGGCGTCAGACAGGGATGCATTCTCTCCCCTCTATTGTTCAACATATACTCGGATAAAATATTTAAGAAGGCTTTGCAAGATAAAGACCTTGGAGTGAAGATTAACGGTGAACTGATTAATAACATTCGATATGCCGACGATACGGTCATCTTGTGCGATAGTGTCCGGGGCGTTCAAGAGTTGTTGGATAGTGTAAACATGACAGGAAGGGAAATGGGTTTGAAAATAAATATCAATAAGACAAAATTTATGATATTCAGTCGCCAACCGCACGCCGATGCTTCCCTACAGATAGACCAACAAAACATTGAGAGAGTTACCCAATTCAAATACCTTGGTTGTTATAACACAGAACACTTAGACCCTGATAAAGAGATAAAGTGCAGAATTCGAACAGCGCGCTTAACTTTCATGAGAATGAAATCATTTTTCTCTAACGGCAACTTAAACCTAAGATTGCGTCAAAGAATCATCAAATGTTATATTTGGTCCGTGTTGTTGTATGGAGCTGAGACCTGGACTCTGAAGGCTGCTATGATCGGTCGACTGGAAGCATTTGAGATGTGGTTGCACAGAAGAAAGCTTCGAATATCCTGGACAGCTATGCAGACCAACGAAGCAGTATTAAATAGAGCGAAAGATATCATACCTGGGACATGTTCTTAGAGGAGACCGATACAAGGTGCTCCAGCTTATAATGAAAGGTAAAATCGACGGCAGCCGAGGAATTGGAAGGAAACAGATGTCATGGCTAAAGAACATTCGCGATTGGACTGGAATACGCAGTGCCGAACAACTATTCAGATTAGCCGAAAACCACGAACAACTCGCCAATGTAATTGCCAACGTTAGGGGGACCTGATATGGCACCGAAAGAAGAAGAAGATATATATATATATATATATATATATATATATATATATGGCTATGATATTTATTGTTGTTTCTTTTCTTTTCTTTTGTTTATAGCACTTTTATATTGTAGAGCATGAGAATTCAATTGCGTCTTTATTTAAAAAAAAACGCTAATATTGATGATCCTGCAATTATGCCAAAAATTGTTTACTTACTGCTGTCATTTAAAATTTTTCTCTCATCTCATTGCTAGTGTTCTGTTCTTGGGCTAGCATCTCTGTTTAATATCTCGTTTTTATGAATTATAGTACTCCTGAGTCTTTGGAAAAAAAAATTATATATGATTGGGTTCTTTTGATTTTACTTTTGATTAACGGTGCAAAATAGCCTTACTTTATCATATAATGATAATAATTGATTTTATGTCAAAATTAAACAGATTATGTAAGTACAATCTAGTATTTTTTATTTTTGATTGATTAAATTAACAAATTTTTCCATTAAAAAGTTATATAAAATTTATCATCACAGATTGTCGATAAATCAATGCAAATCAAATTTAGTTAACACAATGAATTACCTAACTATGATATAATGATTCGGCCTTTATATAATATCCCCCTTAGTGGACTAAAATAAACATTAAAATCATCAATGGGACAAAAATATTCTTAAAATTATTTACACCATAGAAAAATAATCAGCACATTTATTTCGATAAAGTTCATAAAACGACTTACAAAATGTTGTCTTGATTGCCTCTTCCATTTGATGTGTACTTATTACTTTCCATTTTATATACTGTTTGCATTTAGTAGCTTGCCTGTGATTATTATTTAATTTCCATTTTTTTTAAAACGGTCTTAACAAACCGTGTACCAGGTTTTTATTTTTATTTTCTTCACACAAGAATTGTACATGATTTTACTATCAGGCACTTGCCTTTTATGTTTTAATCATCAACTTCCATATTTTACCGTGGCGTCGCACGGCCACTAATTTCACGTTTCACTTGTGGTAGCTCAATTATGAATCGTCCTCTCCGACCTGTCGTCGACTCCTTAAATAAACTACACCTTTTCTCCTGTACCTCGGGTAAAACAAAGATCATAGGCCTCACGTTTTCCCATTGTCCAACTTTTTGTTCTTTACACTCTTTTGAAACAAGCACCAAAAAAAAAACTATCCTTATTTATAAACTAACACTGCGTTTTTTCTTAAAATTGGTATTTACAAAATACTTTTTTTTAACTTAATACATTTACTTACTGCTTAAGGATAAAATAAAATCGTTATATTCTACTAAAATTCTATACATAAAAACAAAGCTATTGTTCTGAGTTCTTTTTTATTTTAACGACTTTTGCTTCGTGAAATTTAAAATGCACTACATGAAAAAAAAGAATCCATTGTTCTGTATTCTGCTACCTAATGCTATTTCTTATTTAAACCTAAAATATTTTACACCCTCAATTATACAGGGCATTTAAATATTAGGACGGATTAATTTTATGTACATTGTCCCGATTTACTCCACAATAATGTTTCTAATTTTCTCACATATTTGCTATCTATAGCAATATATATATATATATATATATATATATATATATATATATATATATATATATATATATATATATATATATATATATATATATATATATATATATATATATATATAAACACATATAGTAATTAAAACTGACCTCGGATATGAGTTCTAATGGTCCTAGTTCGCGCTTATCTGAAGAACTTTTGTTAAATTGAAAGGTCGGGATCACCCCATTAGTGAAGTTTCTCTACGAAAATTCGCTAACAGTATATTTATGTATCAAAATATAATAAAGTGTCGATTTTCGGACATATTGGTTTGAGATATTGACGAATAAATACTTGCAATATTTTTGTGTCCAAGGAAAAAAAGTTAACCAACCCGATTTATTTGAGAATTAACAACCTGTCATAATTTTTAATTTAAAACAACTTTTCTAATTAGATGTTTTTGATATTATATCTGAAAATACCCCATATATAAATTGATTGACAAAATTTTTTCAACATCTTAGATTAATTTTCTCTAAAATGGGGAATTTTTGCGGTAATCTTATTAATACACTAACAGCATACCTTGAATTCAGGAGAAGAAATCCTTAATTGGTTTCACATAATCAGAATTAGAGCAGGTGTTCATTAGTAATAGTATGTAACAATTTAAATAGATTGTCATTTTGTGACAAGTTGCGGACATTGCGGTTTGAAATCCAGAATGTAATTTCAGTTTAATTTTCGGACGTGAATGCACGACTGCACGTTACCGTTCTGGTAACACACAGTCCCTTTGCTCCATATAGTCAATGGATTGAAAGAAACACAATTACAGAAGTTCCGTTAGGTACACCTGACGTCCATGGAATTACAAATCAAACAGAACTGCTGAATTAATGGAAATTCTAGGGACACGACTTTCTTATCAAAAGGATTCTCTCCTGGAGATGAGATTTATTGGATGGATGATCTTTTTAGCGAAATTTCTTTAAAAAATTACCAATAGAGAGCTAACGACTTTCCAATTTTTTTTCCATTCAGTGTGAATTAGAGCCACTAAAACACATTTCTAGAATCCGTTAACATTTATATATATATATATATATATATATATATATATATATATATATATATATATATATATATATATATATCTTTTTGGAATGTTGCACCAAACTGTAATAACTTTTAAATATACACTTTATTTGTTTGCTGTACTTTCAGTGATTTGTAATTTGGTTACGTGGACTGCAGTTTCGAACCGTCCCGGTGCATCATCAGCACGCTACACACACACAGACATATATATATATATATATATATATATATATATATATATATATATATATATATATATATATATATATATATATATATATATATATATATATATATATATATATATATATATATATATATATATATCTTTAGGAATATTGCACTACACTGTAATCACTTTTAAATATACACTTTATTTGTTTGCTGTACGTTTGTGATTTATTATTGGTTTGCGCGGACTGCAGTTTCGAACCGTCCCGGTTCATCATCAGCACGCTACTGACTGTTATCGCTCCTGTCTGGTATACGTCTGAGATTGTACGTGGCGCATGCGCCGTGACCTTCTATTGGTCGGTTTCCTGTTCTCTGATTGGTTGTGCCTTCGGGCTGTGTCGTGTGTATCGGTCTCCTGTCTTGATAACTGTGGTTAGATAATTTGTATATTTGTATGGCCTTTATTAAGTTTTATTTAAATGTTTGTACTTGGATTTGTTCTGGCATTAATTGTTTCCTATTGTTTGTTTGATGAATCTAGTATTGTTCCCAGATTTCCATTTTTTTGTGGTCTTTAACATGTTTCATTAGTTGTAATTGGGTGATGTCTGGTTTTTGGTGTTTTGTGTTGTGAATGTGTGCAGCTACGTTTGATGTGTAGCTAGGTATGTGAATTTTATCTAATGCTGTTATATGTTTCTTGAATCTTGTTTCTATTGATTTTTTTGTCATTCCTATATATTTTTTATTGCATGTGTTAAATTCTAACACATGCAATAAAAAATATATAGGAATGTGTTAGAATGTAACACAGGGCCAGATTATTACGTAATGAATTTTGATTGTTACTTTAATTTTCTAGGTGAATTTACTTTTCCATGACCTGGCTATGAATTTACTTAGCTGCCTTCCTATCATGTGATACTATAAAACATGAAGTATATGTTTCAAGATATTCTGTTTTCTGTTTTTTTTTTATTTAGAAATTTTAAACTCATTTAACTAAACTTAAATGTCAGTATGCTTATTTTGTTTATAACAAGTATATTACTTTGCATTTTAAACTGATAAATAATAACTGCTTTTGACTATAGTATGCCTCATTTAATTGACGTTTTCTTTTAGACCTTAAAAATAAACATTGCAGGTTGAAAATATACCTATTTCCCTCAGTGTAAGGTGTTTTTGTCTGTATATGTGTATTCAACTATATATATATATATATATATATATATATATATATATATATATATATATATATATATATATATATATATATATACATATATATATATATATGGTGATGGTAACATACTTCGTAAATGCGTTATTGGATTTTTTCGAGAAAAACTCTGGGACAGGTTAATTTTGTCTTTTCAACTGCCAAATTATGACGTAAAATGACATTTATGACGTCACTTATTTTTGAATAATGACATCGTCATAAATTGTTTAAATGACAACCATGTTTTTTTCCTGCTTTTTTATAGGCCTGCTTACTACTGAAATGATAATGAAAAAAAATGTGTAGATACCTGATATAACAATCTTTTTGAAAATAATGCATTATTTACTTTCAAAAATGGAAACGCAAATTAAATAAGAAATATTTTCTTAAGAATAACGGGTTTCTCCTTTACTTTTCTAAAGTAATGAACACTTGATTTTGTGATTGTTGATACGTTGCTAGGTAACTATTTGACAGGTGGAACAAAAAGTGAAGTTAAAATCAATTTTTTACAACACTCGTGATAATTGATTGATTATTTACTGTTATCAGTATCTAGTTATCGGGTTTTTGTCGCAACATGAATTTGGAAGTCAGTGAATAAAGACAGTGATGTTAAATCGTGAATTGATTTAAATTGCCGTTAAAATAACTAAGTGAAGATTGAAACCTGTGATGAGCACTGATAAATACACTAGGAGAACAAAAATCATCACAACACATCTTTTTAAAGAGCTGACGATCGTTTCACTAACAAGGTTAGCGTCATCAGAGGATATCATCATCACCTTATATACTGAGTTTTAGGTAGATACCGATACCACAAGGGAGACTTAAATCGCAAGGGAATTTTCTGTGAATTGTATTTTTATTGCCGGACGAGGTTTTTAAACTTCCTTTATAACTTTACCTGGCAAGTTTCGAAATATTTTATTTTATCTGTATCAGAGACAGGGGGCAAACAAATGACTATAAATCAGTGGCAGCGCTCGGTTTGAAGAACTTTTGTTTGTTTTTTTTGCCTTATAATTGTAAATACTTTCGTACGAATCTAGCTTCGCTGGCTCTCTAACATTTTCGATAAGTTTCAGATTTTCTTGATCAATGTGCTGGTTATTATCCCAAATATGTTGTGCTACTATGTTGAGATACGGTAGTGTATACAAGTCATGCGTGGCACATCACACAATAAGAAAAGTCAGCAGGAAAATAAAAGGAAGTAAAAATAGAAACATACAAAGCAGAAAAGAACCTACCAGAAGAGAAGTTTTCGAAAGCGAATCCTCTTGAAATGTGCAAATGGTAATCATACCGCCAGTGAAATCTGACGACACACACACAGAGTGAATCCTCTGGGGAAGATAGCGAACAGCCCATTATTGATAACGATGAACTGGATGATATCGAGATGTCTTATAATGAACTTGATGAGTAAAAACTATTTGTGACCGTTTGTCCGAAGTCTGGAGTTGTAATTTTTTATTTCTAACTTCAGATGCAATACAACAAAAGAGAAATCCAAAGAAGTATGCATCTTTTGCAATTAATTTGGAAAGAACATGGTTTGGGACAGTCGTTCTACATGTAGGCAATGGGTCTAAGCAAGCCGTACAGAAGTAGATTAACCACATGAATATATTTTCCATTTTTGCAAACCTTAAATTTTGAAGAAAAAAGTAAAATATTTAGTTAAAATTCAGTACCAAAATGGCCTCATTTATGTTTGTTGTTAACTTTTCCACTTACCTGTGTAACTTTTCAAGAATATAGTTTAGTTTTCTATCAAATTAATCTGTCCTTATGATTTGATTTTTTTGAGCGTACTCGCCTGCGCGCCCTTACTTTACCGAGTCGGGCAATGGCGTTCATTAGATATCCTCAAAAATATATCATTTCGGACTTACATTCTGCTTTAAATATCAATTCGTAAATAGATATAATTACTATACGTGCAAGTCAAATGTTTCGCAAAGACAGAATGCAAAAAGTAGTTTTAGTTCCCTGAGAATGTTAGTTTTTTTTTTAGGTGAGCGCCATTTGCGTGAGCGCTTATTCTTTACACTCTATCACCAACCTTACGACAGATGTAACGAAGCATCATTGAGCCTCGGCGGTTCAGTGGTAAAAACGTGTGCCTCTAAACCAAAGGATCCTGGGTTCGATCCCAGGATTCTGCTGCCACTTTTTCAGTACCAACTGTAACATTAACACCAATCGAGATTGTGGCATTGTATTTGAGCAAGTTGAATGTCTGCACGTTCCGTCCTTTGAAGGGGGCGTAAAGCCGTCGGTCCCATGTCCATGCGATGTTGGGCACGTTAAAAATCCCTCCTAGCACAAATGCAGGGGTTCGGTTAAATTTTCAGGACAGTGAGGGAAACTGCTCGCTTGCGTATGTCATTGGCGATAGTCGCGGAAATAGACAGACGTTAAATAAACAAAAATACACACGCATGTATCAATAACGTACTATGTGGTTAGCAACGAATAGAAAGAATGTAATCGGTAATAAATTACTTACTCATGTTAGTGATAAAAAATTTATTTCCTTTGTGAATTTATGTTTTGTAAGATATACCTCTTAGCTACTATAAACAGCAAAACAGTAAAACATAATGATTTCGCAGCTCTATTCCCATTTAATGGCCTTTATTACCATACATTTAAAAGTTATCAGCTCTTTAAATCTAGTTTTCATATAATTTGAATCAGAAACAAATGCTGTAGTAGCGAGCGCTGAATTTAGACGTAGTGCATGTAGAATAATCTGCATTCATGGATTATCGACACCGCTCTAAATGAATATACCTGGAGTTAGACCGTTTGTTGAATATTTTACCGAATTAAGGGTTAAAGTGCTTAAAAGCTATACAGTCTAGCCCCGTATTCCTGTATTATATGCATGTGTAGCTAGAAACTATATCTTTTAAGAATCCAGATTATTACCCTATGTTCTGAATATCGAAAATTTTATTTAATAGTACATACTAAGCTTAATATAGTTTTTTTTTGACATCAACTGTACCTTTTAAATGTCTTGCAAAAAGCACACCTGTGTTATAAGATAACATTTCGCATTAGGAATTCAACAAGGTACGACATAATATGTTTGCTTATGTCTTTATTTTCTTTTAAAGTCTGGACGCATTAAGTGCGCTTTGGTAGTGAATTTTCATAATAATGTTTTACTGGCAAATATGCCTTTTTTTATAAAACGCATGGAATTTGGTATAACCTATATATATATATATATATATATATATATATATATATATATATATATATATATATATATATATATATATATATATATAGTAGGAACAAACTACAATAATTTTCCAAAAATAAACTTACGATTTTCCAGAAAAACTGGTCTGATCTTCCTGGGAAATGAACCTCTTCAAGCTATTTACACACCTGCTAAGATACAATTATCGACAATAAACTTTTTGACAAAAATTCAAGAAAAATGTTTGCATGAAATTTGCAAACAATTTCTTTTTTTTGGAATTGAATTGCCATTCTCTTTGAAAAATTTGTGTAAAGTAATATTAAACGATAATTATGTTTTTTTTTACGAAAATTTAAGTTATTTTTTAGAAAAATATATTTTTTTTTGCAATAACTTATTAAACTACCAACAAAACCAAAAATACAAACACTTCACAAAAATCTTCCAACACAAACACAAAAATAGGCCTATTATTTTCTCAGTTATCCGTGTAATATATATATATATATATATATATATATATATATATATATATATATATATATATATATATATATATATATATATATATCACAGATAACTGAGATAATAATAGGCCGACTTTGATTTCTGGCAATAACCAGAATCAGAATACTTTGATGTTAACCGCAAAGTGGCTGGTACCGGGAGGCCGAAAAAAGTCACGTCATCTTCGTAATTGAGATAGGCAACATAACCCACTAAAGATTACAGTTTCCTCTATTAATCTCCAGAGAATCAGAGTTACCAATACGCCACAGATGAAAGGACAATCTTACCCTACCATAGACATATGATTAAAATAGAAGGCTGAAGTATAACAGAGACAGCCTGATACATCGAATTACACTCACTCCCATAAGTCCAGCCTAATTACACTCAATATCGAAAGTCGTGACCAAGTTAAAAGAAAAAACGATCTTACGATACCTAGGACATATATATATATATATATATATATATATATATATATATATATATATATATATATATATATATATATATATATATATATATATATATATATGATCTAGTGTGCGTTCATTCGAAGATATTTTTTTCTAAATTCAAAAGTGGCATCTCCTTATACTGGTTAATTTATTCTACGAAAATTCACTAAACGTTACCTTCGATTATTTCATTAAATTCATACTTACTTTTTTGGAAACTGAAAAACTAAAAGATTTATACTGTCCTTTCTATATTTTCTGTCAATTATCACAGAACATACTATATAGAATTCAATTATTTAAAACCTTAAAAGTATCAACTTTTCGTTTCATAGAACACGCTCTACTTTTCTTTAATTGTAAATGAAAATTTTAAGTCAATTATTATATTCTCTTCGCCCACTGTGTTAAACATAAGTCAACGAATACAAAACGGGAGAGGTAAATTTTATTTAAAGTTAAAATGACGAAGAAAACTTTTTTCGAGATACAGACGTTGTTTCCATTTCTTAATATTAATAACGTTTACAGGTAAATTTTCAGCTTTGTTCATGAAAAAATCCCACTTTTCCTAATTTAAAAAAAGTCGCTCAATACCTAGTCACGTTATTAGATACAAACTAGTGGACCTGTGTAGTGATCGAAATTCGACCGTAATTCATTTTAACTTTTAAGTGTGAGCATCATTCATGTTCTTTTATCATAGAGAGAGCATACTTATTTATACTCTGTGCGACTATCGACCACAGACTATTATGTGTGCCGATATTCAGTATGAATATATGAACGCATCCATATACAGCTGTTCGACCATAGAGTAATATGTGTTTGACATTGACTAATATATTAATTAATTAATTAAAATTAATATATTAATGGTCAGCTCCCAACATGCACGAGCCAAGGGAAGCCTACTATATAATTGTAACAAAGCATTGTTTAATCTATTTGTAATACATATTATACATACATTTTATATTTCTGCACAATGACGGCTGAAGCTGAAACTTAAGGCTTTATGGAAGACACCTCTTACAACATAGCTTCTACATAACCCGTATTGGTTTCTTGTTCTTTATCTAAAACATGTCAATTTTGAAGTTTCGAATCGCGACTTTAACTCCTTAAGAAGACAAACAAATTTTTTTTAAAAATCTTATTCTAACTTCTTTCTTTGAACGAAACCCTAATTTTGGTACATGATTTACTTTTTGTGACATAAACCCCCATACCAAAGTTAAGGAAATTTTAGGAAAAACACCAAATTTTCTGGGAAAACTGAGCAGATTTTCCTGGCTAACGAACTTATCCAAGCCACTTGCAAAATTTATATTTAATAGGATTTCACAAAAATTTGAGAAAAAATTGGGAAAACACAGAAAACAATTTGTGGGTAAACTGACTAGATGTTACAAAACTTGGCTGAAAAAGTACATAAAATTTAAATTATATACGTAACCCGTAATTAAAACTGAAAAAGAGAATTATACAAAAGTTTTTTAACTTATTTGAACCAGTGGGAATAAAGACAAATAAAAGCGGAAAATACTTATCTGTCACAAGCTATCAGAAATAAAAACTTTATTTAAGGCTGTCACTTTGAAGTTATATTTGACATATGTGGAAACAATTTATCAACTAATTACGTATATATTATGAAAATGTAAACATAGATAATCCTATCAAGTGAATTGTTTTTTACCTTCTTTGGACCAAGGTGAATTTAAATACTTTAATATTTTTCCTCGAAAATTCGATAAAGAGTCCTATAATCTGATCGGTTACTAGAATTGAATAAAAAACTAAAAAAAAATTTTAGCTGATCTTTAATTGTACATATGGTATGCGATTATAAATGTAAATATTTTTACAGCCAGAGTCTTTGGGTATAGGGTGTTTTATACAAAATATTGAAGCAAAGGGTATGCCCTTGACTTCTGAAAGATAAAATACATTTTATTTGAAAAAATTGAATTTGCATAAAATTCAATACAAATCCATTTCCGTTTTTACATACCTCAGAATTTTTTATCCTCTGATGACAGTGTTAATGAAAGAATGCACAGGTCTTTAAAAAGGTATGTTACGGTGTTTTGGGTTCTCCAAGTGTACTTACCTTAATGTTGTAGTCAAAATCAATGATAAAAAATAAATATGACATATTTTTTAAAGCTTTGATACGCATTTGAAAATCCTCACTATTTTATATTTTGTCACGCGACCAGAAACTTAGTCAGGAAGAAGCAAGGTTAGATGTGCACGTTTTTCTGTTGAAAATCGATGTTATTATCAAATTAATAAAATAAAGTCAAGAAGAACGTAAAATACGCAATTTCACATATGTACAAAACCGCTAACAATTATCGTTAATGCTATATGTTTGGCATCCCATTTGACAGGCAGCCCTTTGTTATGGACCAAGTGATGCATCTGCATGTGCGCACGTTTCAAACTGCTGCATGTATTAACTTATGGATATTTATTTTCTAAAGTTAAAAAAATGCTATATGTTTGGCGTACCATTTGACAGGCAGCCAGCCCTTTGTTATGGACCAAGTGACGCATCTTCATGTGCGCAAGTTTCAAACTGCTGCATGTATTAATTTATGGATATTTATTTTCTATAGTTATACATCTGCATCTTTATTATGCACTTGTAATATATAAAAATGTTCCTTTTATTGCGTACAATAAGATAGAAAACATAAGAAAAATTCTGGAAATTTTATATTACAGCAGTTTGAATTTTTAAAATTCAGCCGCAATTTGAGAGCCTTTCTGAATGCGTCATTTCTATGGGACTTTGATTTCCATTGGTAAAAATGCCGCACCTACCACAATTTTTTTTATATGCCAAAAACGTGAAAAGTTGCAAAACAATTCAAATAGCTCGAAAATGATATCGTTTTTTTTTTCGTAGAAGCATGCATTAGAATTCAATGGAAAATGCAAGCATGCTATAATATAAGGGGTGTTCTGCTAAAAAAAAGAAAACTTGTATCAGCAACGACTTATGGGTCACCTGTGATTCTCAAAATTAATGTAGCTCAAGACACCATATACTTAACGTATACAATTTTTTAATATCTTGTATAATAACAGATCTATTAAACCCTACCGTAGAAATGCGTCACTCTGTCTATATGTAAATATATAAAAGCTGAAACTCCTCCCTATATGCGCTCCATGGGGCGTAATAAGCGCTATTTGAAAATATCTTTTTAAAATTCTAAAGCCGCGAACCTCTCAAAAACTTTTTTTTCTACGAAAATTCACTAAAAATTCTAGACAATTAAACCAAAAACTCTACAACTGAAACTGCTGCCAAAACATCATTGAAATAAATTTTCTGTAGAGATTTGAGTAAAATAAAAAACAATGACGGTTGAAGCTAAAACGCAACTCTTTGCAAAACACACTTTATCCACATAACCGTATTTGCTTCAGGTTCTTTGCCTAAGAGTTGCTAACTTTGACTTCAAGATCGTGACTTTAACGTTTTAAGAATAAAAACTATAAAATTCTCAAAACAATTTTTCTGGTATTTTTTGACCTTTTTGCGCCACAAAAAAACTCTGGACGCAGCAAGTGCGTTATGGTAGTGAATTTTCATAAAACTATTTTTTAATAGCAATAATGTGTGTTTTTTTTAAGAAAGCAGGCATCAAATATGGTTACCAATATAATCTATATAGTAAAAACAATGTGCCATGTTTCATCAAAATAACTTTATTGTTTAAAAATGTACAAAAATTTCCGAAAGTAAACTTAAAGTGTTCCCGAAAAAACTAGTTTCTTGGTCAACCTTATAGGTTAATAGCAAATTGGGCTATTCAAATATTAAGCATTTGATCAAAATTCGCTACCATAACGCACTTACTGCGTCCAGATTTTTTTTTCTTACAAACATGCATTATATTTCGATGGAAAATGCAAAAATGCAATAACATAAGGCGTGTTTGATTAAAAAAAAAAGAAAATTTGTATCACCAACGACTTATGGGCCACCCTGTGATTGTATAAATAATTTTTTAAGATGTAGCTTAAGACACCCTATAATTAATATATACAATTTTTTTTTCATATCTTGTATAATAACAGATATATTGAGCTTTATTGATTTTTTTACGAAAATTCTACAAAAATTATATACCATTAAACGATAAACTCTATAGCTAAGACTACTGTCAAGCGTCAGAGAAAGGGTCTATTTGAAATGAATTTTCTGGAAACATTTTAGAAAATGAAGCACAATGACGGTTGAAACTAACACTTCAGGGTTTGTAAAACATTTTTCTTGAGACATTTTATTTCCATAGCCCGTATTAGATTCAAGTTCTTTTCCTAAATGTTGCCAATTTTGATGTTTAAATCGCAACTTTGACGTTTTGTGGAAAAACCCCAATTTAGTTTTCTTTAAATGCCTATAACTTTTTTGTCTTTTGACCTACAAATCTAGATTTTGGTATGTAGCTTACCTATAAGGATGTAAACCCGCGTACCAAATTTGGTTGCCCTTACTTTGTTAATTACGGAGATATAAAAATTTTTGGAAAGCAAACACAAAATTTTTTGGGAAAACCTTGACCGATTTTCCTGGATAACGAACTTATCCAAGCCATCTGCCAAAGGAATTTATCCACCAAATTTAATCAAAATCGGCCCATTATTTTTTGAGTTATCGGTGTGATACATATATATATATATATATATATATATATATATATATATATATATATATATATATATATATATATATATATATATATATATATATATATATATATAGAATTAAAAGATATTGATAGCGAGTGGTTGTGTTGATTGTTCGGCTGCTTGAAAACGAAGTAAATACGCGGTAATAATCACGCTAGAATTTTGTGACAGCTGTTACATGGTGCTGAGGCACGGTTCTGTCTGTTGATCTGGTCATGCAGAGTTGAGATTGTTCTGATTGCGAGTAAATTATGATCCAAGGATTATAGTTTGGTTGATGAATGACCAGTCGTTTATTTGAGAATTGGAATCACTGTAGTTGATAAGTTATCAGTGTCTTTAATACAGAGTTAATAAATTGGATATAGAATGCCTGAATCGGGTAGGCAAATAACAAATAATGAATTATTGAATGCTATACAGAAGCGAATTGACGGACTACAAAGTGCATTACTGGAGAAGATACAGGTAGCTACAGATAAGATATCAAGCCTGGAAGAGGAAAATGCCACATTAAAGAGCAGAGTGGAATTCCTTGAGCGACGTTCAAAGGGCAAAAATATTGTCATATACGGGGTGGACCCAGTCGAATATGAGGAAAACAACTTAACTGAGTTTATTGCCTGCAAGCTTGAGAAACTTTTAGATGTGACACTGCCAGGAGAAGCTGTAGAAGAGGCATATACCGTGTGCAAGCGGAGTACAGGAGCGAAGCCTATTGTCGTAGAGTTCAATTCCTCCCGTTATAAAAAGTTAGTGTTTATGAATGTTAGTAAGTTAAAGAAGACAAATGTATATATCAATAGTGATTTAACTGGACTACAGCAGAAGGAACAGTATATTCTCAGAAAACATTCGAAGTTGGCAAAAGAGAAAGGTAATAAGGCGTTTATTAAAAGGGGTGCCCTGCATGTTAATGACAATATATACAAGCCTGGCGAACTGGAGGACATAGAAGATGTAAAGGACTCATTATCTTATAGGGATAAGGCAAGCAGTGCACCGTCTACACCTGCTGGGGGTGAACAGGGAAGATCATCATTCAATCCTACCAGTTGCATAGCGAAGACTCCAAAGGGTGTAAAGGATATAAATACAAGAAGTGGAAAATTGGTAAGAAGTGTTTCCCAGAGTTCTTCTGATGATCAAAAAAGGCAGAATCTTAAACTAAAGTCTTGAATTCTTTTGATTTAAATGTAAATAGACAAAATAAAAGTTTTTTTTTATTGCTTCGCTTTGTGGGGCATTAGCACTGCAAGATTGCCAAGCCCTTTAGGTGTTTAGTGCAGTGTTTGTAACTTTGGGTCTGTTTTTCTTTGATGTTTTAGTATCAGTGTTTGTATACCAGCTATTAGTAATCTTGGATTTATTTATTTTCTTGTTATTTTTTTTTTGCAACTTGTACATTGCGTTATAAGTTACTGTGTATTTTTGGTATTTTACATTAGACAGTAGGGATGGAACAGTATATCAGAGATTTGCAGGGTGAAACGGTGGATACTAAGACGGTGGATAATATAGAGGATTACAATGGAGCGGTCATATCATGCGGGGGTGAAACTTTGAGATTTTTCCATCTTAATATAAGAAGTTTGGTAAAGAATCTTGATGAGTTGCGTGTGTTTTTGGAACAGTTTAGTCAGCCGTTTGACTTTCTCGTCCTCACGGAGACGTTTTGCATTTATGATGTAGCATGTCATCAATTACCGAATTATAAGTTGATATACAATAATAGTAAGCTTAATAAAAATGATGGAGTGGTTGTGTATGTCAGAGAGGATATTCAATGAGAGTGCTTGGTTGCGAGTCTGGGTATCCTGAAACTGATCCCAGTTGACTTTTCATATAGAGGCAAAAGGTATACTATTGTGGCGGTTTATAGAGTCCACGATACTTCCGTGCATGACTTCAATGCTGACTTGGCTGAGTTTCTCAGTTCTTTGCCAAGTCGAGATTTCACTGTAATCATGGGTGATATGAATATCAATATCAGGGCACAGAAAGACTATATTAATGAGTATATGAATATCATGAGTGCAGCCGGATTTAGATCTTATATAAATGGCTTTACACGTGTCGGTAATGGAAGCAAAACCTGTATAGATCACATCTTTGTTAAAACTCGAGAGGAAAATAAAATTGTACCACTGATTTTTAAGTGTGGTATTACGGACCATTTTCCTGTCATTTTGAATATGGAAGTTAAAAAGCTTGGACGCTCGGGTCGGAAGGCAGCTTATAGACATTTTACTGATTATAAAAGACTGCGGGAACTAATGCGGCAGGAGAGTTGGAACGAGTTTTACAAATTTACTGACGTTGAGGAGATGGCAGAGGAGTTGTCGAACACAATTAGAAGGCATATGAGAGAATGCGAAAGGACGGTAAGGATGGATGCTGGTGAACATAGAAACAGGGAGTGGATTACGGCTGGTCTTGGCAGGTCCATAAAGCACAAGAATGAGCTATACAAGAAGTGTCTCAAATATCCGGAAGACACTGGGATGATCGAGGAATACAGGCTGTATCGTAATAGATTGACTTCTTTGATCAGAAAAGCCAAGATTAACTACTTTCGCAAGGAGATACAGGCAAACAAATCAAATAGTGGACAGCTGTATAAGTGTGTGAAAAGATTGTGCAGTAAGGGTCAAAATAGCAACTCTGGCGGTATCCAGGGGATCAGAACGGAGGGTGGAGGGGTGGTAAGCTCGAGTGTAGAGATAGCAAATAATTTTAATGCGTATTATTCAACAGTCGGGAAACATTTGGCTGGGAAGCTTCCCAGAAGGGCAAGGGGTCTAAGGTGTGATGTTGCACATCTTGAGGGTTCAATATATATGAGGCCTGCAACAGAGGAAGAGGTGGAAAATATAATACGAAAGTTGAAGCAGGGAAAGGCACCCGGACACGATACAGTGACGGCGGATGTATTGAAGCAAATTGCTGCCTTCATCAGAAAACCACTGACACGTCTCATAAATTCAATTATTAAAACTGGGGAGTTCCCTGCATTCCTAAAACTGGGTATCATAAAACCCTTTTTTAAATCGGGTGACAAACTGGATATGGTCAACTACAGGCCAATTACATTGATTACCACAGTAGCTAAAATTGTGGAGACGGCGCTTAAAAACAGACTTGTTGCTTTTTTCAACAAACATGGATTGATATCTGATAGACAATTTGGATTTCGTGAGGCAAAGTCATCTAGTGATGCTATCGCATGCTTAACTTCGGAAATCTATAAAGCTCTGGATGCGGGCAATCCTTCAATCGGCGTTTTTGTTGACCTGGCCAAAGCGTTCGACACTGTCGACCACCGCATCCTCTTGGAAAAGTTGGAAGCCTACGGAGTAAGGGGAGTCACACTGAAGTTGATGGAGAGTTATTTATCTGGTAGAAGGCAGCAAGTCAAGATTGATGGTGTTTGTAGTGATGCACTGGGGATTGATTGTGGGGTTCCACAGGGCAGTGTATTAGGACCTGTCCTGTTCAATGTATATATCAATGATTTGTTGACTCTTGACTGTGGGGGGAAAGTCATAAGTTACGCTGACGATACTGTGGTATTCTGGAGCGATCAAACGTGGAGCAGGCTGAAGTGCAGGGCAGAGGCAGGGTTTGCAAGGGTCGTGAACTGGTTCCACTCAAACATCCTGACATTAAATCGGGAGAAAACAAAATTTTTGCCGTTTTCAACGTATAGATGTGAGTTACCAGGTACGGACTCATTGCTAATTAAGACTGAAGCGGATCAGATTGTCGAGATAGAGCAGACAAGCAGTATAAAATATTTGGGCATCATAGTGGATAAACATCTTAGGTGGGATAAACAGCTGGATCAAGTTGTTGGAAGAGTCAGGTCCCTTATTTATAGGTTTAAATTTCTAAAAGAATACTTAAACATAGATGAAATGAAGACGGTGTGTTACTTATTGGTGTAATCTCAGCTGTCATACGGAATTATCGGCTGGGGTGGCACGCGAGATAACGTATTTAATCGACTGGACGTTGTCCAGAAATGGGTGCTCAGAGTAATGTACGGTAAACCACTGACTTATGCAAGCGAAGATCTGTTTACAGAGTCGGGGCTCCTGGACTGCAGGAGACTCTACTTTTATACCGTTTTGGTTGAGTGGTACAAACATCCTGATGGCCTCACCTTCTCAGACCATGGCTATGACACCAGACGTAGAGGGGATTGCAGGAAGGATAGATGTAGGAGAGGTGTCGGTCAGAGAAGCCACACTTACTTGCGACAGAAACTGTATAATTTACTGCCGCAGAGTCTAAAAGTAAGTGTTTCAATAGAAAGTTTCAAAAGACGCCTGAAGGTTTGGCTGGTCGCAATGACGAGAGGGGAGGTGGGACGAATTGCCAACTTTACTTTGTGCTGAGTTTTTGCTGGGGTGGCTGCCGTGTGTATGTTTGAGCTGTCGTAGTGTGTCTGGTGTTTCTTTGTGTGATGCTGCTGTGCTTGGATGTTTGAGTACTTGTTTGGATTTTTTTTTTAGTTGTGTGTGTGGTCCTTGTGTGTGCTGCGGGCGTCTGTCGGTGATTTGTATATATAGTTTTATTTTTTTGGGTGTGTATATTTGTCTGTATATCTTGTTTCCATTTTTTTCGAGTATGCTGATATGGGGAGATCTCGGTCATTTTTCAGGTCGGAAACTTTAGTGGGAGAGCGCTCTGCTAATCTGTGGTGCAATATATTTGCTCATGTAGTGATAGTGCTTATGTATTGTCATAGCGTAGGTATGTGGTAGTCTTAGTTGAAAACTAGGATGTATGTAAACTCACAAATAAGTACCAAGTTGGAGTACTTCGTGAGTAATTACTGTTTATTCTATGATTGTAAGCAAGTAAATCATGTAGTTGTAATGTTTTCTTATTGTGCGAATAAACATTATTATTATTATTATTATATATATATATATATATATATATATATATATATATATATATATATATATATATATATATATATATATATATATATATAAACATATAAAAATTTTAACTGACCCCGGATATGTGTTCTGGGGGGCCAAATTAGCGCTCATTTAAAGAAATTTTTTCAAAATTCAAAAGTCGGGATCTCCTCATTAGTGAATTTTTTTTAAGAAAATTCACTAAAACGTAATTTTTGCCTGTAATATGCAATCGATTTTGTCATGCACACACAATATTTTTGTCTTGTGTGTTTTTCTCATCACCAACGACACCCAAATTGTGCTTCTTTAAATTGCTATAAGTTCCTCTGTCTTTCAATATAGAGCGCTAAATTTTAGTGCATAGATTAAGTTTCATTAGGGTACAAAAATCAAAAAGTAGCAAAAAATGCATGCAAAGTTTTATGATTTTCCTTCTAGAAACGTTAAAGTTGCGTTTTCAATTGGTGATTTTTAAACAAACATTCTAAAACGGAGACGGTCTTTGGACAAAAAACATTGCTATAAATATGCCTAACAGGATCCTAGTTTTTTGTTCCAATGGGTGTTGTCTTTCTTTGGCTGAAATATTTGCAAGAAATTGATTTGAAATAGACCCCTTCTGCGCATTTTCAGCAGCAGTTTAAATTAGAGATTGTGATTTAAATACGTTCTAATTTTTTATGGTTTTTTAATTAACAAAATAAATTTGAAACGTTTTCTCTCGGAACTCTATGAACGGACAAACTGTAAACAACTGGTAGAAATAGTTCGGATACGGCAAGTACGTTGTGGTAGCGTATTTTCATTATCTTCCTTCGAATTTCAATAAATCAATGTTCTCTCTATTAGTAGAATTCAACTTTGATATGTAACAAAAACTTATATACTTGCAGCATATGTACGTAGTTTCATCAAACCCAATTTTGTATTCGGAGATACTATAGTATTAACTTAAAAATTCGGTACTATAACGCACTTCCTGCATTTAGACCTATTTCCCTATTCAAGGATTTTTTATTTAATTTTTTCATGAAAATACGCTACTATAATGCAGTTGCTGCGTCCAGATATCTCTTAAATTAAATTAGTTCGAAATATTAAAAATACAATTATCATAGTTATGTACTTGCTTTAATGCAGTCATTCGTAAAAGGTTAGTTATAGAAGATAATACCATAAGATGGCAAAATGAAATCTTTTACGTAGATTTGAGAATTTTACTCTTAATGTATTTGCTTTATTTTCCCTTTACCGATTTTGAATTAACGTTTTAATTATTTATATCTTTTCAGGTGCGATAATGGTGTGAAGGGTACAGCAACACTGAGTATCTGCTACGATGTATCACTGGCTGTCTTTACACTTATTGTGGCTTTATATTTGGACCAACATCGGAGTTTGTGGAGTCGGTCATGTGTCTAAGCCCTGTGGAGGCATCTTTACTGCAGCTCGTGGGATCCTGAATACACCTAATTTTCCCGCACCCTTTCAAACTCCAATTAGCTGTGAATGGGTGATAGATCGCCAGCTGTTCGATTCAACCAATGCTTCCATTGTAGTATACCTTACCCAATTATTTTTAGCTGAAGGATTATCTTTTACAGAATATCAGGTAATTATAGTAGAACTGCAGTGTGAATAATTTGTTCTCCATACTCAGTTTAGGGTGAAAACTAAAATTAGAGATAAATTTTGTATGTCTATATATATATATATATATATATATATATATATATATATATATATATATATATATATATATATATATATATACATATATATAGTCACATTTGTCGATGAGAATTAAGTTTATGGACTTTGCTACTTCTATGGTCAGTTGTAGTGTGTTGGTAACAGCGAAAACTCTGGAGTGATATTTCTAGAAGGGACCAGAAGTGTAGAATAGTGTAGAAGGTCTAGAATCTCTATGGGCAGTATAAATAGGCGAGCGATACATAGAGTAAATTCGTTCAGTATTGAGTTAGTGTGGTGTAGAATATATAATAAGTGATCATAGAGTATTAAGCGAGTCAGCAGTAAGTGTCGGTGTATAAGAAGCGAGCATAGAAGGAGAATAGTAGAATATAGTTCTACAGACATTTAATAATAGAGGGAAATATTTTAGTTGGCACTGGTGTTGGAAAAGAGTTGCTTATAATAAATTAGTAGTTTGAAAAGCTGTGTTTTGTTCGTCAACAAATCCAGAACCCCGTAGAACGTAACAATTGGTGTAAGAAGATCAGTGTCAGCAGTACTTTATAACTGGGTGTGTTTTTGAAACAGAATAAACTGTGTTCCAGCTTTAAGTACGTCTATGCCTAAGACACGTAGCACAACAGCCAATATGGATGCCAAGCTATTGGAATTAATTAAAGAAATTATAGAAGAAGCCAGAAATAGAGATAAAGAAGGAAGCGAAAGAAGGGCTGAGAAAAAAAGACGAAGAAGCCAAAGAAGAAATGAAAAAAGAAATGAAGAAGCCAAAAAAAGAGACAAAGGGTAAATGAGAAAAAGAGACGTAGAATCCAAAGAAGAAATGAGAACAAGAGATGAAGAGGTCAGAAAAAGAGATGAAAAAGCCAGAAAAAGAGACGAAGAACTCAAAGAAAAAAAAATGATAAAAAGAAACAAAGAGACAAAAGAAAAACTGAGAAAAAGGGACGAAGAAGTCAAAGAAGAAATCAGAAAAATGGATGAAGAAGTCAGAAAATGGAACGAAAAAGCCAAAGAAGAAATGAGAAAAAGAGACGAGAGAGGAACTCTGAAAAAAGGATGAAGAAACAAAGAAAATTTTGCAAGAATAAGCAAGCAGAATTGAGAATATTACTTTATGTGTGGACGAACGTATGAAGCAGGTAAAAGACGACATATTCCAGCAAGTATAAAGCCGAGTAAGGGGTATCAGCGACGATGTACATGACAAACTGACAAGTACACAAGAAGAACTTCAGCAGAAAATGCAATCACTAGAAAAGAGATGTGATACCCTAGCCAAGGGAAACATCAGACTCTAAGATAGCCCGATCGTACGAATTAAGGTCCCCACATTTGATGGCTCAGTCCCATGGGGTATTTATCTACGCCGGTTTGAAGCCGCTGCTACAGCAAATGGCTGAGGCGAGAGAGAGAAAGCGACTTCGTTAATTGTAGCTCTCAGAGGAGATGCTCTAGATGTGCTTTAAGGTATTCCCAGGGAAGAACCTCTGAGTTTTGACAGCATTATACATCAACTAGAGATGCGGTTTGGCGACCAGCATTTACAAGAGTTGTATCGATTGCAGTTGAAAAATCGTTGTCAGAAATCGGGCGAAAGTCTCCAACATCTCCACGCCGATGTTGTCAAACTGACGCGGTTAGCCTACCCCACAGCTTCGATGGAGTTTTTAAACCAGCTGTCGCTGCAAACCTTTATTAACGGCATCAGAGATACCGACACGCAACAGGCGCTGAGGTTGGCGAGACACAAAAACTTAAACGATGCTTTGGCACATTCCTTGGAGTTTGAAGCGGTAAAGCAAGTGTCGGAAAATCATGTGAAAGTTCGTAGTCTCAGAGTCCAAGAAGAAAATAAAACAGATTCATCCAAGATCATGCAGCTACTAGAGAAAATAGCAGAACAAATAAGGCCGACGTCTCATAGACACGCAATAAGACCACACCGTGCAAATTCGTTGCGCTGCTGGAACTGCGGCAAGGTGGGACATATAAGCGGCGAATGTTGGGCTCTAAGATCACGCGCAAGGAAGAAAGTGAAGCTAAGGCCGGTAACTATTTCTCAGGTTAGCGATTCTAGCAGCGCTCTCGTCGTAGACGGATACGTAAGCGGTAATAAGACCCAGATGGCCGTCGACACAGGAGCACCTAGGACGATTATTCTCCGTAGCATGGTTCAATATGGCGAGTAAGAGAGCCAGAGAGAGTGTACAGAGTAAATGCAGCCGGTGGTGGTAGGATCCAGGTATTTGGCGAAATTGCCGTCGAGCTGCAAATTGGGACATAGAAGGCAAGGCAAAGAGCCATAGTCGCCGCCATATCAGACCCGATTATAATTGGCTTGGACATACTTCAAGATCAGTGCCCTAAACTTGATCTTGGCACTAACATCCTGACTATCGGCGGTGAAGAAATAATAATGTCGCCTGGCAGTAACTTGGTAGTGCGGAAAATCACCACAATCACGATAGAGGAAAATAGCAACGTTTGCCGTGAAAGTTCCATTCCCGTGAAGAGAGCTGTGAGAGGAAGAGACGATCCAGTTACTCAATCAGAAGCAAGTGGAGAAGAAATATGAGAGAAGGACCAGACGGAGAGTGTAAAGACCATGTAAATGTGAAACCAACCCAGAAAAAGGTCAGTAAACACATTTGTTGGAACAAAGACGATGTCATCAGGATGGATAGGGGCCGCCGAGATGTTTGTGCAAGTAGAAACACCAGAACTACAGCAACTACACGGAAGAGCCAGTATCACGTAAGAACTTCGCTTAAGAAAGCTGCGACATATTGACGAGAAGGAAAGCCATCCACTCTGCTATCGGAACGCATATACGAATAGAAAGCGACCGCATGAAGACCCGTTGACGTGCGAGCTAATTCAGCTGGTTTTAAAGAAGATCCGGTGTGGTTCTACACTCCAGTACGATGCAAGGGACGGTCACCGAAACTACAGAAATTATGGGGTATTTATATGATGATCAAAGGGACCAATGACGTTGTCTATCGCATTCAGAGGAGCCCGAAGAGCAAGATGAAAGTGGTTCATATGCACAGACTTACGCCATACCAAAAAATATCAGAATTCGACCGGGATGATCTAATATAAGAATTGGGCAGTATCACATTTGTCTATGAGAATTAAATTTATGGACTTTGTTACTTCTATGGTCGGTTGTAGTATGTTGCTAACAGCGAACACTCTGGAATGATATTTCTAGAAGGGACCAGAAGTGACATACTTCTGAGGATTAAAGAAAATCCAGAAGTGCTTATGTATTTAAAAAATGCGTATGTGCACTATTTATGTCAATTTCTTAAAAAAGAGACTACTATTAATATTATTTGAATAAAGACGTTTGCATCTATACCCTAACATCTTTACATCCAAATTAAATGAGTGAAGATTGGAAACTGTGATGAGGACTGATAAGTACAATTTGGAGAACCCAATTCATCGCAATACAGTTCTTCGATCTGACCATCTGTTGACTAACAAAGTTAGCGTCATCGGAGGGGAGGTCTAAAAACTGTATTATGATGAATGCAAAAATTCCAGAATGTAGTTGATGTTCTGTAGCTTGAAAGCCCCCTTTATTTTTTAGCATACTAGATTTATGTTATTTTTATGTTTTACTTAATTTAAAGGACTTGATATGTTGTTCAAATGACTTTGATAAGGCTACTAAGTTTTCTGTTATATTTAGCCAAAATGTCTAAAATGGCAAGTTTACCATAAATAATGCAAAAACGCACAGAAACAATAACTTTCCGAAATTTTTCACTTGATGTAAGAATCTTTTCGATTTACCTGATGCTTACATTGTATTATCTCTCGCAAGGTTATTTTAACCTGCAGGATGATCACAGCCATATAGTCCTAGGTAACCGACGCAGCATTTAAGAGTTAACAACTTTTTTTAAAAAAATAGCTGTATTTTTCCATGACACAGTAAGAATTGCAGTGCCCCAAAAACATGGTAAATATGTATTGACTGGTTACTGGACCTGGGGTTTATGTAACAAAAAAACCCTCATAAATATATGTTAACCCCTGGTCAAGTTACAAGCGGTTAATATTATGCCAATAATGTGAAAGGGTTAAGCGGATTAAGCGTCATTTGTAAAACACAAAACGTTTTTTAAACCTTTGCAAGATATCTATTACATGTAAAAGTTTACAAGCACATATTAAAAACATTAAACCATGATTAAAAGTGGCCTCGGATATGCGTTCAGGCAGTCATATTTCTCGCTCAAATAAAAAGATTTGTTGAAAATCTTTAAGAAGTGCCCCCTTCATAGGCGTATCTTTTTTCCTAAAATTTTGTAGAAGCCACGACAAAGCAAGTAAATTATGGCAGATAATTTTTATTCTAATTTTACTTGCTATGAAAAAAACTGTTTACTTAAATTTATTTTAAAAGATAAAGAAATTATATCTAGGCCTGTGACTAAAATTGTATTTACCAGATAAACAAATAAATAAAACAAAACTCTGGACGCAGCAAGTGCGTTATGGTAGTGAATTTTCATAAAAAAATAATTTAATTACAAATATATCGCCCTAATGCGAGCAGGCATCAATTTGGTTACCGGTATAACCTATATAGTAGGAACAATGTACCATATTTTATCAAAATAATTATTTAAAAATATACAAAAATTTTCCGAAAATAAACTTTAAATGTTTCCGAGAAAACTGGTCTCCTAGCCAATGAACCTTAGGTTAATATCTAATTGAGTTATCGAAATTTGAAACATTTAATGACAATTCGCAACCAAAACGCCCTTGCTGCGTACATACAAAAAATTTCCGAAAATAAAGTTAAATGTTGGTTTCCTAACCAACAAAACTTACGTTAATAGCAAATTAAGTTATTGAAATTTGAAGGATTTAATGAAAATTTGCTACCAAAACGCACTTACTGCGTCCAGATTTTTTTTCTTACAAACATGCATCATATTTCGATAAAAATGGTAAAATACAGTAACGAATTTGTTCTGCGAAAATTAGCTAAAAATTATAGACCGTCAAACCATAAACTTCACTAAACCCACAGCGAAAGCATCAACTTAATTAAACCGACAGCCAAAGCATCAGAGAAAGGGTCTATTTGAAATGAATTTCCTGTAAATATTTTAGTAAAATGAAGGGCAATGAGGATTGAATTTGGAACTTAAAGGTTCGGATAACACTCTTTTTGCAATATTTTCTTTTCACAATCCGTATTTGTTTCACGTTCTTGGCCTAAACATTGTCAATTTTGACGTAAATTGCGAGTTTGGCGTTTTGCGGAAAACTCCAAAATTTGTTTCTTTAGCTGCCCGTAACTTTTTTGTCATTAAACTCAGAGACCTAAATTTTGATACATGGTTCACTCCTTATAATACAAATATGCGTACCAAATTTGGTTGCCCTCACTTTGTTATTTCCGGAGATATGAATATTTTTAGAAAGAAAACACAAAATTTTCCGGGAAAACCTGATCCCATTTTCGTGGCTAACGCACCTATCCAAGCCACTTGCAAAAGGAAGGTACTCACCATATTTGATCAAGACCGGTCTATCGGTACGATATATATATATATATATATATATATATATATATATATATATAAACATATAAATTTTTTCAAAATTCAAAAGTCGGGATCTCCTCATTAGCGAATTTTTTTTAAGGAAATTCACTGATAGAACAATATAGCATGCCATGTTTACATTGCGGCATGTTGTCAGATTTTAGGAGGTGATATCAAACTGTGACAATAACTACTATGATGTGTTATAACTGAGCTGTTGGCATCCAAAAATTAAATAATTGCAAAACTATATATTTATGAAATATGTGAGAAAAAACTGGATTTTGAAAAATAGCGCTTACTTATTAGGTATTTATTTTGGAAAGGGTGATTCGGCAAATACGTTTTTGCCGATATGATAAAAATCTCGGGACGCAGCAAGTGCTTTATGGTAGTGAATTTTCATAAAACTATTTTTTAATAGCAATAATGTGTTTTTTTAAGAAAGCAGGCATCAAATTTGGTTACCAGTATAATCTATATAGTAAAAACAATGTGCCATGTTTCATCAAAATAACTTTATTGTTTGAAAATGTAAAAAATTTCCGAAAGTAAACTTAAAGTGTTCCCGAAAAAACTCGTTTTTTGGTCAACCTTATAGGTTAATAGCAAATTGAGCTATTCAAATATTAAGCATTTGATCAAAATTCGCTACCATAACGCACTTACTGCGTCCAGAGTTTTTGTTCTTACAAACATGCATTATATTTCGATGGAAAATGCAAAACTGCAATAACATAAGGCGTGTTTGATTAAAAAAAAAAAGAAAATTTGTATCACCAACGACTTATGGGACACGTGTGATTGTAGAAATAATTTTTTGAGATGTAGTTTAAGACACCCTATAATTAATATATACAATTTTTTTTTTCATATCTGGTATAATAACAGATATATTGAGCTTTATTGATTTTTTTTACGAAAATTCTACAAAAATTATATACTATTAACGATAAACTCTATAGCTAAGATACTGCCAAGCGTCAGAGAAAGGGTCTATTTGGAATGAATTTTCTGGAAACATTTTATTAAAATGAAGGACAATGACGGTTGAAACTAAGACTTCAGGGTTTGTAAAACATTCCTCTTGAGACATTTTATTTCCATAGCCCGTATTAGATTCAAGTTCTTTTCCTAAATGTTGCCAATTTTGACGTTTAAATCGCAACTTTGACGTTTTGTGAAAAACCCCAATTTATTTTTGTTTAAATGCCTATAACTTTTTTGTCTTTTGACCTACAAAGCTAAATTTTGGTAGGTAACTTGCTTATAGTGATATAAACCCGCGTATAAAATTTGGTTGCCCTTACTTTGTTAATTTTGGAGATATAATTTTTTTTCGAAAGAAAACACAAAATTTTCCGGGAAAACCTCGTTGGATTTTCCTGGATAACGAACATATCCAAGCCACTTGCAAAAGGAAGGTACTCACCAATTTTGACGTTTAAAATCGCGATTTTGACGTTTTGAGGAGAACCCAAATTTATTTTTCTTTGAATGCCTATAACTTTTTTGTCATTTAACCTACTGAGCTAAATGTTGGTAGGTGACTTACCTCTAATGATGTAAACCCGCGTATGAAATTTAGTTGCTCTTACTTTGTTAATTTCGGAGATATAAATTTTTTTCGATTTTTTTCGAAAGAAAACACAAAATTTTCCGGGAAAACCTAGGCGAATTTTCCTGGCTAACAAACTTATGCAAGCGACTTGCAAAAGGAAGGTATGTACCAAATTTTATCAAAATCGGTCCATTATTTTTTAAGTTATAGGTGTGACACATAAATATATAAATATATATATATATATATATATATATATATATATATATATATATATATATATATATATATATATATATATATATATATATATATATAAACATATAAAGTCTGAAACTGACCTCGGATTTGGGTTCCGGGGGTCCTAAATAGCGCTCATTTGAAGAAATTTTTTCAAAATTCGAAAGTCGAGATCTCCTCATTAGTGAATTTTTTTTAAGAAAATTCACTAAAACCTTAGTAACAGGTGTCTTTTCTATACTTTTAATAAAAACTTTGTAAGGGAATTTAAAAGTGGACTACTAAATGACATATTTGAGAACTACCCTGGAAGACCAATTTCTGTGACTACTTAATAAAACATTGACTCCATTTAAGAAATGATCCCAGAAGATTGACGCATTGGACTGAAACGCATAACAGGGGCGTTGTAATCTCATTTTAATATGTACTTTGTATTGCTTGTCATGACCTAAGGTATAAGAAAGCTTCCGACAAAATGGATTACGAAATGCTTAAATGCTGTTTGCATTCGCGCCCGTTTGACAATGTCAAAGAAAATATACCACCGTTTCAGAAAAGATTCCTGAAACACTTTGTTCGCCTTACCACTATTTACGGAACATGAGCCCGTCACTATCATCCAGGGTCCATCATCAAAAGGGTGGCAGCAATTCGGTTCTCCGGGGCGCAAATATTAGGACGTCAACCAAATCTATAAAATAAATATCTCAGTCTTGACTTACCAAATTAAAATATTGTGACATTGAATGAACCAGTGATTTGGCATGTAAATTTGTCTTGAGTGGTGCCAAATGGAAGGTATTACAAGCTCTGGAACTGAAACTTAACACGAACAAAGTAAAGTAATTTAGAAACGTTGAACAATCAATCTGATTAAAATGAGAAAAAAAGGTAAACTCCACATAGATATACAAGCAAAAACAAGAAACTGAAATTAGGAAGTCACAATTTATCCTTGGCATCAAAAATTTATAGCAACCCAGAAGCACTGAGCAGTGATTCTTATTATCTTCAAACAAGAATAAAAAGTAGACTCTATTAGGATGAAACTAATTCAACTACGCCAACTTAAATACAAACACTATGCCAAACCTTGTCAGTTAACGTGTAGTCAAAACAGTCAAAATATTATTTAAGACAAACAAATTATGACAGCTGTGCCGTTGATAAGACAACGTATCTGGTTTTTCTCAATCGTGTTCCTTATTTTGTACGATTTCTTATTACTACACCGAAAACCAAATCCTTATTTTGTGGTATATGGCTACATGTGATCGTTGACATTCTTGCAAATTTAATAACAGAGATGCTCGTTGAGTGAGATAATAAACGAATATTGTGACAACCGTAATATACACAAACAGTACAGAATAATTTGCACGTAATATTGGCACATGTAATGCATTATTCATTACACAATTTTGATTTAATTGCGGATTTAATTAATAAGGGAATTTACATAATTTATTTACCAATGTAAATTAGCTTTAAACAGAGTAATAGGCAAATTTAAAGGTTCCTAGTTAGGTTATTGATATACTGCCGTAATATTTTTTGCAAAGCATTATACATAAACCTTTGTAATCGTCATTATAACAGTCGATGTCACATTGTTGTCCCAATAATAAAGTTAGCCCCCTCTCCTCGAAATGTTCCCTCAGCTTCTTTCTTTCTCATAAGCACATATTTTATATTCCGCTCAATGATTGTTGTCAGAAAGTTACTGTATTTTGAAATATAGCTACCATATTTTGTATTTTTTCTCCCAATGCCTTTCACTCAGCAACTTTTGTCTCTCTTCTTTTGCCATATTTAGATTTGTCGTGATTTTTAAATCTTGATAATTTGGGTTCGTGACCCTTTGTCAAAAGCTGCAACCTTTTATATGCCCGCTTGTTCAATATCTACGTTTTTGACATATACATACCTAATTATACTTTATACGTATGACTTGATGAAGCTCTTCCTCAAGTCCGCCTTCAAATGTTTATTGTAAAAACAGTACTTTGTCTTTCCAGTGCTTGCCTTATCTTCTCAGATCTTTAATTCATCTACCATACATTCATCATGATTTTAAAGTAACTGAACAGCTCTCTGGTAATCGTTTAGCTTTACATCCCCTTTCGCAGTCCTATCCTTACTTATCTTCATTATTTTTGTTTTATATTGATTTTTAGTTTAATTTGCGTTCACCAACTGTCCGGCACACTCAGCATAATTTGTAAATTTTCTACCGCGTCTCATATCACCGCTATGTAACCTGCGTTATTTATCCTATGTTTTTTGTTTTCTTTTTTTGAGCTCGAGAATTTATTGATTTGGTCACGGACTTTTTTTTTTCATTAACATCTCGATAATCTATTTGTTTGTTTCCTTTACTTCCTTCTTTTATCTGTGGTTTCATATCCACTAAAATGTGTTATGGTACTTTGCTTTTTGTATAGATTGCAAATAACGCGTCTATCCTCCAATCCAATAGTTCTCTTCATTATATAAAGCAATATATTGCAGTCGACACTATCAGATGCCTTCTCCCACAATAAATACAACTCTATTTTTCTCAAATATCCTTCGTCCTATTCCCTATTAGTGAATTTTTGTAGAAAAAATTCACTAATGAGGAGATCCCGACTTTTGAATTTTTAAAAAAATTTTGCAAATGAGCGCGAACTAGGACCCTTAGAACCCATATCCGGGGTCAGTTTCAATTTTTATATGTTTATATATATATATATATATATATATATATATATATATATATATATATATATATATATATATTTAAAGAAAAATAAATTTTGATTTTCCTCACAACGTCAAACTCGCGATTTAAATCGTCAAAATTGTTAATATTCAGGCAATAAACCTGAAACTAATATGATCTATGGAAGAGAAATGTCTCAAGAATAATGTTTTACAAAGCCTGAACTCTTAGTTTCAATCGTCATTGTCCTTCAATTCACTAAAATGTTCCCAGAAAATTCATTTCAAGTAGACCCTTTCTCTGATGATTTAGGAGTAGTGTTGGCTATAGAGTTTATTGTTTAATGGTAAATAATTTTTGTCGAATTTTCGTAAAAAAATCATTAATGGCAATATATCCGTTATTATGCAAGTTACGAAAAAAATTTTATACATTAATTAGGGTATCTTGAGCTACATCTTAAAAAATATGTCCGCAATTACAGGCTGGCCTATAAGTTGTTGGTGATTCAAATTTTCTTTTTTTTAGTGAATTTTTTTAATCGAACACGTCCTATGTTATTGCGTTTTTGCATTTTCCATTGAAATATAATACATCTTTGTAAGAAAAGAAATTAGGGACGCAGCAAGTGCGTTATGGTAGCGAATTTTCATTAAATGCTTCAAATTTTGAATCAGTTTGCTATTACCCTATAAGGTTGACCAGAAAACCAGTTATTTCGGGAACAATTTAAGTTTACTTTCGGAAATTTTTTTACATATTTAAACAATAAAGTTATTTGGAGAAACATGGCACATTGTTTCTAATATATAGATTATACTGGTAACCAAATTTGATGCCTGCTTTCTTAAAAAAACATATTTGCTAATAAAAACATTTTAATGAAAATTCACTACCATGAGGCACTTGCTGCGCCCAGAGATTTATTGACTTATGTGCTGCTTCTCGAGTTCCCCTTCCAGGTCTAAGTCCCAACTGAGGTTTATCCAAGCAACACCCAGTTTTGCGTTTTATTCTATTATTATGATTAACAGAATATTCGCCACATGACTGTGCACACTTACTGTCATATGGTAGGTGCATTTTCATGCGTTGTTGTTTTAGGAATAGTAATACTTTAAACCATCATAGACTCACTGGGCAATTCTCCCGTTTTATAATAATTCTGGATCAGTAAAAAAAATCTTTTATTTTTTCACCCCGGTCGTTTAAAAGTTCCGCTGTAAATTCATTTAAATTAGGAGACTTGTCTGGGTTCTTTACGTGCTTTCTGAAATTTTTCTCTTATACGCCTTTTCACAATTAATCCCCGTGGTATAAATCTTTCTCGATAGTACTTAGCAATGGCTTTTTTTAGTAATAGGTTTGCATCATTGTGTTTCATAACTTTACTTATTGTTCCTGGTTTATACTGTAGTCCTATTACCCGTTGGTCAGCTTGACCCAAATGCCATTTCTCTAAGTAATTTTAAATGTCTTTACTATTTGTCTATTTGCTTATCTATCTATCTATCTATCTATATATATATATATATATATATATATATATATATATATATATATATATATATATATATATATATATATATATATATATATATATATATATATATATATATATATATATATATATATATATATATATATATATATATATATATATATATATATATATATATATATATATATATATATATATAGTAGTGTGTGTGTGTGTGTGAAATGCTTTATTTTCGGGTTGAACCGTGTCTCTGGAATTTAAGGTCTCAATGCGTTCACAACACTAGACCTAAGAAAGATCTGACAGTTCGGCTTACGTTTTGTATTGTTTGTAGTGTAGCGTCTACCTGCTTCGTCGGTCCGGCAAGGCTTATTAAGTCAGATACCTTGGTTACGGTACTTAGCGGACTAAGACCTATTTGATGAATCGAGTGAAGAAATAATTACAGTGTCTATGCATTTATTGTTCCTTTTTTGGTGTATGTAATGAGGATATAATAGGTTTGCAGATAATCGGAAATCGAAGACATTCATCTGTCCTGTTTAAACAATCGGGACGTTTTACATGTCGATGCCTTCGCGGACAATTTGGTTTAGAATTAAAGGCGGGGGCTCTTGTTTTGGCATTGTCGAAGTCTATCTTGTGACATGTATGAATAAGCTGCACGATCAGTGCTGATGTTGCGTCAGGTTCTTTACTTGCGAGAGTATGTTCATACGTTCTATTGTGGATACGCCTATCCATTTGTCGGGAACAGTCGAAACGAGTGACTGCATAAACTTTTTTTAAATCGTATCCTTAGGAGTTTTTATTAGATTTGATAGTTTTTGCTCTGTTCTGACGATAGTTTTGGTATTATAGGTGTTATGATTTGAATTCATTGTATCTCTGTATGATGCTGCTCTCTTTGTGAACGCGCCCTTCCTATGTCTCATTTTCTTTCTACTAAATTTCAATTGAATGAAACACGCCAGTGAGTTTTGACCTGTACCTGTTAGTTTGTAAATGTTTGTAAATAGTAGGGAATATAATTATTAAAACCGTCACTTTATGGTAATCACTTATTTAAAATACGGTCCACTCAATTGAAGATATAAACATTTGATCCTTCGAGTCGGATTAATTAAAAATCGGAGGTATAAATAAAAACTATTTTAACAATAACATCACTGCAGAAAAGTTCAGTTTAAGACGTTTATCGCAGTCTGTGACAATGTGTCACATGTAAGTGGGGACCCTCTACCGCCCGTTTATCTTACTGTCGTCAAATCCACTAACAACAACAGGTATCGAACTTAACAGACAACTGGTCAACTAGGAACAGCATACTGTTAAAAGCAGCAAGCATGCACAACTTTAAGGTATATGAACCAAAGTGACCTATTATACATTTAGCTATACATTTTACTCTCATTTCCATTTAATTTAAGCCTCTGATATAGTTGTCAATTGTCTTATTTTAACAATTAGCTGGTTGCAATTCACTTGACTATTAAATTTTAACTGCGCATTTACTGGAGTAGATGCGGTGCACATTTATTTACCATGCCTGAAATAGGTAAACTAATTAGGCAACGAGGTGCTGTAAAATGTCAGCTGACAGAATCTAGAAACTGTTTAAGCTTATTAATGAAGGGTTCAGCAATAAAACATCAATAAACGAAAAAAAATATTGATTTAAAAGATCAAACAACTAAATTTGGAGCAGTATTGTCTATGTTTGAGGATTTCCAGTCAGAAATAGAGTGTCTTTGTGAGGATGAAAAACCAAACGATTATCATCAGGAAAGGTTAGACATTTCAGAACAATGTTCTAATCTCTTGTGTACCAGTGAATTCATTTTACACAAATAGGACACACCAAGTCAAAGCAGTAACAGCCATAGTTCAACTAGTTTAAATAATTCTCAAATTAGTAACGATGTTAAAAATATTACCCCAAATTTTAAATTGCCTACTATTGACTTGCAAAAATTTAATTTAGCCAATACAGCAATTAAAACTTTGGGTATACAATGGCAATGCACATTAAATGTGCTAACCTATCATATTAATCAAGTTCGTAAAGTAACAAAATTGTCAAAGCGCTCAATTCTTTTACAAATCGCAGAAATGTATTTACCACTGGTCTTCTCAGCCCTTCAATAATTCTAGCGAAGATCCGCATTTGGAGACTGTGGGCTTTAAACATTAACTTGGATGATGAAGTTACATCCGACATTAATCAAAATTGGAAACAACGAGCTAAAGAACCGCAACCAGTTAAACATTTCACGAAGGGTAGTACGTACTACTCCCCTAATAGTAGAACTACATGGGTTCTGCGATGCATAAAAAATGTGTATGCAGCATGCATATATTATAGGTCAATGAATGACATTGGTGAAATAGAGGTGACTTTACTTTTCTCTAAAAGTAAGATAGCGCAACTAATATGCAAAAGCACATACCCTTTATGGGCTATCCAAGCAAGTTTGAAGTTCATTACATCAAAACTCAATTATTATTTTTGTGGACTGACTCACAAATCGTTCTTTCTTTGTTAAGAACACCTCCAAATCAATTGCAAACCTTTGTGGGCAATCGGGTTTCAGAAATTGAAACCAATACAGCCATCAGCTGCTGGCATGTAGGGAGCACGGATAATCCTGCAGATATTGCTTCACTCGGTATGTCCCCCCCATCAGTTGACAGCCACTTTATCGTGAAATGTTCCATTGTTTTTGCAGCAGGATGAATCTAAGTGGCCAAATATAGGCCCGTCATTTGTAAATATATTGGTTACAGAAATACGAGATGTAAATAAGCTACTCATTATCACTAAACAGGAACTTTTAATTTGTTTCAAAAATTCTTAGTTAAATAACAGCGTGTCACTACATATTGTATCAGATTTATTTACAGCTTCGAAGACAAACTTAGCAAGGTGACCAGTGGTACAACGTGTGCAGAACTAAAAAGGTCTTTAAAACGGTTAGTGAAATTAGCACAAAAATTTTTAGAGGCGAGTTAAAGCTTTTAATTAGTAACTATACCATTAACTCTAACAATAGACTTCTAAAATTAACCCCTTTGTTGTTGACGAAGAAGGCTTGCTCAGGATGGTCGGAATACTAAGAAATTCCTAGCTTCCTTTTAATGCGAAACATACTATTGGATAGTAAACACAATTTCACCACCCTAATTTTTGAAAATCAACAACATGGATTGTTACATGCTGGACCACAGTTGTTATTATTGCCAGTACGTCAAATTTATTGGCCCATTGCTGGAATAAATTCAGCTAAGAAGATAGTTAGATCATGCCTAAAATGTTTTAGATATCGTCCAAAATGAGCAACCTATCACATGGGTGACTTAACTACAAACATAGTTAGTCCAATGACACCGCTTTATGTTACAGGTGTTGATTACTGGTCCGTTTCACATGAAAGACTGAAAGGCTCGAGGATATAAGGTTTCAACGGGTTACATTTGGCGGTTTATTTGATTTTATGTCAACGTTGTTCACCTGGAATGAGTCACTGATTTGACTTGTGAATGCTTCTTGGCACCACTTCGACGTTTTACTTCAGGACGCAGTTTACCGTCGCATATCTGTTCCGACAATGGTACCAATTAAGTTGATGCTTCAAATGTATTAAACGAGCTTAGATATTTTTCTCAACTCTAACGACATAATCTTAAGCTCATGTGCGGGAAACAATATTTACTGGCATTTTGTACCTGCCGCCTGTTCAACTTTGGACGTTTGTGGGAATCCAGTACAAAGAGTGCTAAACATCATATTTGTAAAGTAGTGGGGAATACAATTGTCATATATGAGGAATTTTACACCACACTTGTTCAGATAGAAGCTGTTCTGAATTTAAGACCTTCGCACTCATTATCCTCTGATCCTAATGGCCTTTTCCCGCTTACGCCGGCTCACTTTAGGTGGAAACATCACTCGTTATACCAGATGCAAGCTTGATCCACATTCCAACCAATCGAATTTCGAGGTATCAACTGCTCCAGCAAATTAATCAAAGCTTTTGAAACCGTTAGTCTAGTGACTATCTGTCACAGCTGAAGCAGAGAGCCAAATGAAAGCAGAGAGTCGAACCGATTCTAACTGGTACGATGGTTCTTCTGAAGAACGAGACATTGCCACCATGTCGCTGGCTGCTCGGCAGAGTAACACAACTGCATCTAGGCGAAGATGGTGTAGTGGGTGCGGCTACTGTAAATACAACCAAAGGAGAGTTTAAAAGAACACTGACTTAAGTCTGTGCTCTTCCGTTAAGTGAGAAGTGTGAGCGAATACCCTTGTTAAATCTATGTGACAGTATTTTGACATAACATTATTAGACATGGGCTTAAGACATCTTCAAACTGAAGCATCGTTCCGAGTATATACACAAATACCACTTATAAACCGAATAGCCTTATAAAATGTATACCTAGGGCACACTAAATGAGGTAAAACGACGAAGGGAGACACTTTAGCTTTAGTGAAAACTAGTGCTGGGAATTTATCCGTTTGTGTATTCGAATATTCGTTCCGAAAGCTTCACGGCTATTCTAATTATTCGAGTATTCGAATATTCATGGAGTATTCGAATATTCGAATATTCGTGGAATATTCGAATATTCGTGGAGTATTCGAATAATCGAATATTCGTCGAGTATTCGAATATTCGCAGAGTATTCGAATATTCGCATAGTAATAAAAACTCCCGTAAGCCAATGAATGTGTCTCGTTATCATTTTTTGAATCTGCTTCCTAGAAAATTAGCTATTTAATTCTAAACTTTCAAAGAATTCCGGAAATGTTTCATTGTTTATTTTAGAAAAACAAATGACGATTATAATGTCGGTTTCATTGTGCTTATTACAACAGCAGTTAGGTTTTTAGTCATACTTACGTTATTTGCAAGTACATATATAAATGAATAAATAAATCTGCATCCCGTGTATTTGCGTTCTAAGCTGATAATGTGCTTAGTTTGAAAAATATGGCTAATTTATAATTTTTAGTAGATGGTGTACATATTACATATTAGTAATTTATGATGCCAATAACGACATTCCATTCGTCGCAGTTATCGACATAAATTTTATATTTTTTAACAGAACATTCTGTATATTGATACCCATTTTAATGCAATATTTCCTTCCGAGTTCAAGGGTATAGCACAATTAATACTTAAAAATCATGCGTTTCTGAGTTATTAACCATTTTATCCAAGACCCAAAAGCATACGTACCATTACACATAAACTGGACAGAACTGACAATATTGGTGCCGGTGCTTTTGAGTAGTGCTGGGAATTTATCCGTTTGTGTATTCGAATATTCGTTCCGAAAGCTTCACGACTATTCGAATTATTCGAGTATTCGAATATTCGTGGAGTATTCGAATATTCGAATATATTCGCCTATTCGAATATATTCAAATATTAGAATATACTGTCGTTGAAATAATTCGTATTCGAATATTCGAACTATTCGTATTCGATTCCCAGCCCTAGTTAAAACTAGGAGATGGGGTTCCTGGTCTTGGAGATAAGGAACAGCACCCAAATTAGCGTTCAATCCTCGGATCTTAGTAAATCCAATTGTAAAGTCTTTGTAGTTGCCAGCAACCGCAGCAAAACAGTTTTTTCTTAACGCATATTTAAACCGTAAAACTTAAAAAATAATACTTTCGAACATCTTTCTGAACCATGCTTTTCTCTAACGAAGTCTGTCCCAAATTTAATTATCTCGCAGAAAGTGTTAGCTCGATTCTCCCACCTCGTCTTAGTATGTATGTAGTGACACCTGTATGATATCTATCAGCTCTCCCTCACTCTGACAGCTAGACTCATTAAGAATTATACGTTGTTTTATGTCGTTCTTTTTTTCTTGTTGTTAGTATGCCATTTAGCTATAATTTTATTTGTGGGCTATGAGTCTTTATAGATTTATATCTTTACTCTTATTATTATAATCAAAATAATAATAGTGATAATAACAATAATAATAATAATAAGGCTGTCGAAAAGGATAGATGGGTTGCAAAGAACAACTAATCATAAATCCCATAGTAATGGATCATGCAAAAAGAACAAAAGGCTCTTGGCACATTGCATAAATAGACTATCCGAAAGAATTCGGAAGCATTCCTCACTCCTGGCTGTCAGAGGTTCTGAAGCTTCACAAGATAAACCATCATATTTGCGAGTTCCTAAGACGTGCGATGGAGCAGTGGAAGAAAAGGGTAGTGATTAACCCGCCAGAATAGCGGTTCGGTACAGAACCAGAACATTAGAAGAGGCATATTTCAGGGCGGCTCGCTTAGCCCTCTCTGGTTCTGTTTAGCACTCCGCCCACTGACGATAATGCTCAACAAACAAAACAAGGGATACACCTTGCCACGTCAGTCACCTGTGGTATATACATGACTTGAAGCTCTAGTAATCAACTAAAAACCTTTTAAAAGATCTCCCTGGCTACGGAACTTGGAGTAGAAAAATGCAAACTAAGCAACATGAAGAAGGACAAGTGGACAACACATGTTTGATATGAGAATTATAGAAATCAGGGAATCATAGACGGGATTGAGGAGGAAGACCGATACAAGTTTATAGGGTACCTTCGGGCCAGTGACATAGACCATGATATGACAAAACAAGCAACTAAATGAACCTACCTTAAAGGAATTCGCTCCATTCTCCGTACGCAACTATCGGCGAGAAACATGGCAAAAGCAGTGAACACGTGTGCAAAATCTGCTATAATTTACAGCCTTGTTATCGTAAAATGGGATAACACTAAAGTAAATTAGCTAAACATAAAGGCAAGAAAGAAATTTAGAAACCACAGGGCTCATAATCCAAGATCTTCTATTGAGAGATTCCATCTTCCGCGGAAGTTCTGCGGATGCAGGGGTATTCCAGATGAGTGTAGGACACCATAAACAACTGGAAAACGTATTAGATTATTTTTTATAAAAAAGCAGAAACGGTCTACATCTAGCTGTAACCAAAACGGATAAGAGAGCCACGCCATTAAGACTACCCGATAAGACCTTTTTCTCTTTTGCCGCGTCCACAACCCTTGAACAACAGTGGAGAACCCAGCCACTTCCCAGAAGCACTTGGCTGAGATGGAGGGGGAGATCATGCATGCACAGGCGTCTACGTCTTATCTACGCTGGTGTAACTTTAATGTTGAAACTGGAGTCTTTATATCAGCTATACATGACTAGATAATTCTAACAAGGCACATACAAAGCGAGTTGTGCGAGAAAGGTTGGAGAGCAGCAAATGTCCCATGTGCGATCAGTTGGAGAAAGGCATGAACCACCACACCTTTGCTGGTTACTCAGGGCTGGCTTCGAAGTCCTACCTACAGCTGCGGGAGAATACATGGGCCTTACAAGTACTGTTCCATATTACCAATATGATCCGCCAAACATCTGCAAAGATAAAGAAATGTGTCTTTATTGTAACAGGAAAATACAAGCAGATATGCCAATCCCAAACAACCCTTATCTCGGGTTGACATTCAAAACAGACAAAAAATACGTTGTTGGTAGACTTTGCGATACCACTCCCTGGTAACATCCAAAAAAACATACAGGGAGCAAACTAAAAAATCTTTACCACTGATGAGAACCTCCAGATAGGTAATATTGATACAGCTATGGTAGATCCCATTGTTGTCGGCGCCATAGGCTAACTACCAAGAAGCCTGAAAAAGAGCCTTGAACAACTGGGCCTAGAATGAGAATTATACCTACCCATTTAGAAATCTGTTGTACTGGATGCTTGCAGTTTCTTTCGCGGGGTAGTGGGTAACACTCGTGAGTATTTTCAATGCATATTATGTACATTTAAGCTGGCCATCTTATGCTAGACCGATGTGTCATTGCTTTATGCTCGCTTCTTTGAAGGACGTGTGAGAAACGAACAATAATAATAATAATCTTATTATATGTGTTATGCACATTGATATTATAAGGCGGAAACAGCAGACCTGAGCATAATAAAGGGTTTCCGTAATATCTAGGTTAAGTTACCACTATTATTAGCAAAGCCCCACTACACTATTACAACTCCTCTTATTTCAAAATACTGTTTCAGGTATACGAGAAACAATTCCAGCTAGCTGGTAAAGACGTCCATACAGTAGATGAAAGCAACATCGCTAAAGTCCGTTACATCCAATCCTTCCAAAACTATTTAGTAATAAGATTGTCACTCGACACACTACATGGAGTCCATTTGAGGGTTTTAGACCACTTTCTAGATGTTTACGGGTTTAATATTACTTATGAGATCACTACTACAGGACCGAGAAGAGACGCTTGTACAATGATGGACTGCGGTTTCACTGGAATATGCTATGATTATTATAACGCTTTCAAGTGTATGTGCATGCCAGGATATGAAGGAAAACACTGTTCTCTAGGGTCGAGTTCACACTGTACCTCAATAACTTGCTCAAATGGTGGAACATGCATGTAAGTACACAATATTGAAACAAATTATAGCAATTTGCTTTATTTTACTGTTTATTTTACAATATGTACTTATCTTGATTCATTATTTAAAGCATCGTTTTAAACCAGCAAAACTGATATCATGATACTTAACACATCGCTTTTTAATTTACTTTAAAACAAAGACGAAATTTTAAGCTCGACATGCATGCTTGCTCAGTAAATACTCATCAGGAAAATTCATTAATAGGGAGGTCACCCTTTAGAAACTTTCAGAAAATGTCTTTAGATTACTAGAATTAAAGTCACTAGAACCCATATTTATTTTATTTATACCATATATATATATATATATATATATATATATATATATATATATATATATATATATATATATATATATATATATATATATATATTCAACCTAAATAAGGTGAGTAATAAACATAACAACTGAGTTTATGAGTTTTGCGAATTGTGGTATCAACGATTCTGCATGGGTTGGTAAACATACATGAACAGCGTAACTTTGATGACCTATCAACCACAGTATCTATGTCGCATATACTTGAATTTAATGGTAATAATAATAATAATAATAATAATAATAATAATAATAATAATAATAATAATAATAATATTATTATTATTATTATTATTATTATTATTATTATTATTATTATTATTATTATTATGATAGTGGCTTATAAGTAGGCTAAAGATCTATAGGATTGCCACTTATATCCTGAGGTTCCTTGAACACATAATATCTACGTGGTGAACAAAAATTCCGTTACGGGTACAAACTGGTAATAACAACGTAACCAGTATTATACCAATGAGAAGAAATTTCCTTTCAGGCGACTCGCTAAGCCCATTGTGGGACTGCCTCGCATTGAATTCACTATCAAACCGCGTGGACTCTACCAGATATGGCTTCGGTGTAAGAAGCAATGGCAGGGAGCAAATGAGGCTAAATCATCTGCTGTACATGTTATCTCAAGCTGATGGCTTCCACAAAGAACTACCTAGAACGAGTCCTGAAAATAGTGAAAGGGTTTTCCAGACATATTGACATGCAGTTTGGCCTTGACAATTATCTCACAGTATCAGTCAGAGGGAACATACAACCAAATGTATATAAAATGCAGAATAGCAAGCTGATTGCCTCGATGGATGTAGAAGAGTATTTTAAATGCCGGGGAATACAGCAAGCAAAAAAACCACTTAGTAATGAAGCACGATCTGACAAATGAGTTTGCGAAACTAGTAAAGCAGGTGTTTCTTGCACATCTCAACAGCGGGAATACGTATGCATTTCTTGCACTTAGCTATTCATTTGGGATTGTAAACGGGAGCAAAACAGACATCAAAAATCTACAATGGAAGGTGCGAACACTTCTAACAGAATCCAAAAAGCATCAACATGGTAGTGCTATCTGGCGAGTAACCCTAGCTAGATACCAACGTGGAAGAGAAGTGTTGGATATTAGTAAAGAGTTAAACCAGTAGATATTAAACCTACGTACATATATTGATCAGCGGGCGGTTATTTCTGAACTAAACTCTGTCATATGCAAGGCAGCTGATTTAACAGCGCCGCAATTAAAAGAAAGCGAGATACAAAGCCACCATCGACCAGATCAGAACAACCTTCAATCTTGGATGCCGAACCCTCTCCATGGGCGACATCTGAATGAGACCTCCTAGCACATGACGACAAATTAGCTTCGAACTACTGGTTGGTGTCCGGACAGATGTTTCGAGAGAGGGTTTTTGCTGGCCATACAAGATTCAGGTCATCCCAGCAAGAAACCACCTGAAGTATATAATTGGAAATAATTCGATCCAAGGAGACAAATTTAGATTTGGATGTTAGTCATCAGGACGAGTTAGCCATAGCCACCAGAACGTCACCGGAGGATCAAGCGTTTGCTGCAACAGAGTACAGAGAGGGACATGACGCAATTGCGAAAATTTTTTTATCAAGAACTGTTGCCCTTTTAGACAGGCCCTTCAGGCTAAAGTTGATGATAATAGTGTTATAATTAAATATACCATAATTTTTGCCTTTCTCATTTTTTCTGCTTACTCTTTTGATGGACCTTTTTAGCAGGCTTCAGCCTTATATTGTTCCCTGAATATATTCCCAACTCAAAGAAAGTAAACTATGCTGGACTGCTGTCTTCTTTTAGTTGTCCATTTTATTAAGCATATGAGTTTTCCCTCGTCTTGTATCCCCAATCATAAAGAAAATTTGGGAACCCTTCATCTCTTGCTACACCATCCTGTAATATTGCTTTCCGTGGTCATTCATGACAAAGTAATACAGAGGTTTGTATCCAGTGAATGACCTGTAGTAGTGTGCAAGTACTTTTCTTGATGGTATTGTTGTCTGGCTCTCTAATTTCTTGCCTTTCTGGTGGATGCTGTTTACTTATTCAATAAGTAATATTGAATAGACCCTCCTGTCTATCTTGTTCCCTAAACAACTTGTGTTGCTATAAAAATTATTACCTGTTTTATACATTTTTGTTTCATCTGGTTAGATTTAAATGGCGGCAATTTATTAAAACAAATTTTATTAGCTAACTCAATGAAACTGTAAAAATTTAATCAATGTGGATGGGAGTTAAGAGCATTGGGCAACGTTAAATGTGACAGGACCTTTAGTTACTTAGTTATATCATGTAAAAACAAGAAAACAATTTGAGGAGATGTTAAAATACACGAAAAAAGAAAACCACAAATAAAGATCAACTATTAATGCTGGTGTCAGGTTTTATATGTTTTAGCATGTCACCTTTAATATTATATGTCATTTAATTCAGTCTCATATTAAAGTAGACGTGTATATCTGAAATGTTTGGCTAAGCTTCTACAACTTTAGTATGGAATATATTGATTTATATGTTTGAATGTCTGTCCGTAATCTAAAACATAAGCGATTTGTTACAGCGTGACCTTATGAAACCATATTTTGCTTGCTTTAGTATCTATACGTTGACAACTGAAATCAATTATTAGAAAGGTGTAAAAGAAGCTGCACGATCGCAGCCTATATTGACTTTCCAAAAAATCGGAACACCCAGTAAGAGTCGACCAATTGCAATTAAATTTTCTATGCTACTCCGTTTTGTCTCTGTTAAAAAATGACAACAATATGGACAAAAAAGTTTTACAGGTGTACACTTTTTTTAAATGTGTTTCACCAAGAAATCATCTCTCTAAATTTGCACATCGCTCAGTTTAAAGCGATATTTCGTAGCAATTTTTGCTCAGTTTACTAAGTCATTAAGTTATTAAGCCTAGACGTCGTTTACAGAACATTGATAATCATTTAAGTTAATTCAAAAGTAAGTGAATTGTTGGTATGTGGGAAGTCAGTTTATAAATCGGACAAATTTCCGACGGCATAGAACTCAGTGTGTTAAGAATGTTACAGTGTTGGTCCAGTTGATCCGAAGAAATAATTGATAACCGTCGTCATGGATCCGTACGACCTCGATCAACTCCAGCACGGAAAGATCGTCATTTGAGGATTGTGGCTTTACAAGATAGCGTTTCCACAATACGGTTGATTAGAAAGCCTTTAGGATCTAAAGTAATTCTTCATACTTTGATAACTGAAATCCATTATTAGAAGGGTGTTAAAGAAGCTGCACGATCGCAGCCTATACTGACTTTTCAAAAATCTGAACACCCAGTAAGAGTCGACCAATTGAAATTAAATTTTCTGTGCTACTCCGTTTTGTCTCTGATAAAAAATGACTACAATATGGACAAAAAAGTTTTACAGATGTACACTTTTTTAAATGTGCTTCATCAAGAAATCATCTCTTGAAATTTGCGTATCCCTCAGTTTGAAGCAATATTTCGTAGCCATTTGTGCTCAATTTATTAAGTCATTAAGTTATTATGCCCAGACGCCGTTTACAGAAGATTGATAATCATTTAAGTAAATTCAAAAGAAAGCGAATTGTTGATATGTGGGAAACCGGTTTTTAAATCAGGCAAATTTCCGACGGCATAGAACTCATTGTGTCAAGAGTATTACAGTGTTACGGTTGATCAGAAATGCCTGGTTGGGAGTTTTACAACAAAGGGTCTTTAGGGCAACGGTATATTGCATAATACGCGCTTTTGGGCTTCGCTCGTATAGACCATTTCTATGTCTTCCACTGACATCTTCTTGCGACTGGGCTTGAAGAGTGTAACAGCAGATCAAATTGGGATGGTCAATGGAATCGTGTTATGTTTTCTGAGGTGTCCCTATTCTGATTTTGGGTCCACTATGGTCACAGAAGACGATTAAGTAAAACGCAGTCAATTTGGGATTTGCTGTGGAACGGCATATGGCACTTAAACGGGGGGTGGTTGTATAGGGTGCGATAAAATACGGTAGCAGTAGGTCACTTGTAGTTTTTATTGACAGACATTTGAATGCAAATGATTACACACGACACGCACTGTAGGCTGTTGCACTGTCATGCCTACGAGGGTCAATTTAACCCCTTTCTCAACAAAACACCGCACGTCGTTATAGTTTAAGGGTTATTACGAGGTTCTTACAAAACAGTAGCGTGACCCTGCGTCCACGGCCTTGTCGCTTCACAGACTTTTCGCCAATCACACATGTGTCGTATGTGAATGGCAATCGATTGGGTAATTTACCCCAATCACCAAATAGCCTAGTTGAACTTCGCCGCAAAATTCAAGAAGCTTGAGATGACATTCCTCAGGATACCATAGATCATTTAATTTCAACCATGCCTCGAAGAGTTATCAAATGTAAAGGAATAGTAGCGGAACCACTCATTATAGATTAGTTTTATTATTTATTGTTTAATTTAAAAATGTAATTTTTTAAGTTTGAATAAACACACATTATATACAAATTTTATTAAAATTGATCAACTCTTACTGGGTGTTCGGATTTTTTTGAAAGTCAGTATATATTACTCGTTACTTCTTTACTAATTTTGCCGTTTTTAGTGACTTTTCGTAGAAAAAATTCACTAATGGGGAGATCCCGACTTTTGAATTTTGAAAAAATTTTTGCAAATGAGCGCGAACTAGGACCCCTAGAACCCATATCCGGGGTCAGTTTCAATGTGAAATTTGGCACATACCTTCCTTTTGTAAATGGCTTGGATAAGTTCGTTAGTCAGGAAAATCTGACGAGGTTTTCCGGGAAAATTTTGAGTTTTCATTAGGAAAAAAAGTATATCTCCGGAATTAACAAAGTAAGGCCAACCAAATTTGGTACGCAGATTTATATCGTCATAGGTAAGATATCTACCAAAATTTAGCTCTGTAGGTTAAAGGACAAAAAAGTTACAGGCATTTAAAAAATATATATTTGGGTTTTCCTCAAAACGTCAATGTCGCGATTTCAAACGTCAAAATTGGTAATATTTAGGCAACGAACCTGAAATTAATATCAGCTATGGAAAGAAAATGTCGCAAGAAGAATGCTTTACAAAGCCTGAACTCTTAGTTTCAACCGTCATTGTCCTTCATTTTACTAAAATGTTCCCAGAATATTAATTTAAAATACACGCTTTCTCTTATGCTCTGGCAGTAGTGTTGGCTATAGAGTTTATCGTTTAATCGTACATAACTTTTGTCAAATTTTCGTAAAAAATCATTGAAGCTCAATATATCCGTTATTATGCAAGTTACGAAAAAAAATGGTATATATTAATTATATGGTGTCTTAAGCTACATCTTAAAAAATATTTCCACAATTAGAGGTGGCCCATAAGTCGTTGGTGATTCATTTTTTTTTAATCGAACACGCCTTATGTTATTGCATTTTTGCATTTTCCATCAAAATATAATACATCTTTGTAAGAAAAGAAATTCAGGACGCAGCAAGTGCGTTATGGTAGCGAATTTTTTAATCGAACACGCCCTATGTTATTGCATTTTTGAATTTTCCATCGAAATATAATACATCTTTGTAAGAAAAGAAATTCTGGACGCAGCAAGTGCGTTATGGTAGCGAATTTTCATTAAATGCTTCAAATTTGAATAGCTCAATTTGCTAATAACCTATAAGGTTGATCAGAAGACCAGTTTTTTCGGGAACAATTTAAGTTTACTTTCGGACATTTTTGTACATTTTCAAACAATAAAGTTATTTTGATGAAACATGGCAAATTGTTTCTACTATATAGATTGATGCTTGCTTTCCTAAAAAAACATGTTAGCTATTAAAATCATTTTTATGAAAATTCACTACCATAACGCACTTGCTGCGTCCAGAAGTTTTTCGTTATATCCGAGGGGACAATGAGACGTTTACATGGTTCGAAAAATGAAGGGATAAATATACTGTTTAATAATATGCCACTGGCTTAAAATACCAGCTGTATTTAAGTAAGAATGGCTTAATCCGAAACCCAAAATATAATAAATACTTTGAAATTTTTACCAGCTTTAAAAAAAGCACCAGGGATAAAAAATGGTTTAATGGATTTTAAATCTAAAAATGATAATACTGACGAAAAACGTAAAGTGTATTTATCAACGTATTCGCAATCGTGTTTTTTGTGGTTAGAATAGGACTAGCAGAAGGGCTATTAGTCTTATAAGGAAGGCTATAAAAACAGAGAATATGAGGCAATGTGCTGTTTATTGGTCACGCCATAAAAGCAGCAATAAGACATAAAAATGAACGTAAATGAGCATAATAAAATATATAAAAAAGTCACAATAATACACTTTAGCTACCACTGCACATATCAATTATCGACTTATAATCATCTATAGAAAAATTTAAAGTCACAAAGGTATGGGTAACTTGCGAACCTAATATTTTTACTGTGGTGCTAAATAGTGTTTAATTTATTTTTATCATAAAACTCCAATTACAATTTGAACACAAGAACATTACATTAGAACGTACGTAGTCGGATATTTATTTTGTATTATTGACTATACAATTTCGAAAAATATTCGGGACGCGGCAAGTGCGTTATTGTAGTGAATTTTCAAAGAATAATATATTATAGTGATTTAGCCTCACATTGAGGGTTATAGAACATTCTTTTATTTAATTAGGAACGGCAAAAATGGGGTAAAGACCGGCAAGCAAAAACATGACCCCTAACATAAATATTTATACAGTAATTTGGATATAAAACTCAAACAAAACAGTTGATAAACAGGAAATATACTCAACAAAAAATACACTAGAAAGCGGAACATTAAAAAATTCATGTGGTTCATGCATTGAGGATGATTGTGTGCATGCAGAAGGGGAAGAAGGAACCTCCAGGATGAATATGGTTTCTGCCCCGTCACCCAACAAACACGGGGGGTTCTCCTTCCCTTGTGCATGCATAATCTTCAAAGCATAGAGCACAAGAAAAATTTATTGGTAGGAACCCCCAAGAAAATTACTGGACCTGGGCGAATATGGGTGTTGTGCGGGGCAGACAGGGTTTAAAGGAAGTATTGCTGCAAAATGTGAAAATCGCATCTTTTCAAAGTCTGACTAAATGTGTTTTTTAGCATGTTCCGCTCAGATTTCGTCCCCGTCCCGCAAACATATTCATTCTTGGTCCCTTAGTTTTCTTAGGGGTTGTTTGCAACAAATTTGCCTTGTGGCTTGTGCATCCAAAGGGAGTTCTCAGCATGTTTCTGAAAAAAGATCTAAAAATCCTCCTTGCGCTAAATTGTAAATTTACCGAAATGACATTCCAGATTGTCGCCTATAATGTCTTTTTCAGATAATATCGAATACAGCACTAAAGTAGATAAATTCACTTGCTGTTTCACTCCTTTTTAATTTTTATATTACCTATATAAGCACGAGATAAGTAAGTATAATAAGGGAAGCTTAACATTAGAGTTACACAAACTTAAACGTAGAGAAGGCATTTAGATCGTGTCTGTGTGCACACAAAAATTAGTAAAATACATTTATAAAATCTAATTAAAAACAATTGTTTTACGATATTATTTTAACTAAACCAATGGGAATACGATTCGCGGCTATTTTGCAATTCACGAGTATATGAATCTAGCTTTTGTCCAAGACTACACAGAAATCCGGTCGACGCCGAAAGCAAGCACCTTGTAAATTAAGCTCGTTAGGCTTGGACGCTTAACAAACGTAGGTATGTCTAATTTTAAGAGGGATACTGTACCTGTTTAAAACGTACTCGTATAATATGAGAAATACAGAAATACGCTGTAAGTTCTATTTACTAAACTAACCAAAAAAACTAACCTGCAAAATCATCGATAATAAAAATGATGGATCTAGTAACTTATCTATCAGTATCGTTCTTATTTTGTGAGCAGGTTTTTATACTTGAAAAGAGCATTGTCGCATGCTAAAATTTAGCGCTTTTGAAAGCAAACATTGTCCTGGTATTATAAAAGAAATGGGCCAGGTCTGATAATTTACAAAATTGTTAGATAACCTCGAGTTAGACTCCTCCCCGGCTGCCAGTTGACAAAATAATAAATGACAAATAGGTTACTGGTGTTATCAGGTTTAACTAGGAGTGAGCTTTTAAATACCCTGAAGAATGGGAAGCTTAATATTTATACATACTAGAACGTAGAACGTAATTGCCTTTAAACAAATTGAATCACTTTCATTAAAAATTTTATTTATTATTATATAATTTTTGAGAGTTTTGGCAAATGGCAACCGTGCTGATTGTTTATTGTGACACATTTTTGTATCCTGTTCATTAGAAGTTTGATTTTGTGTATTTGCTTGCAATAGCAGCGTAACCCTGAGATATCTGTCTGACCTTCTCTAACATTATAGGCACCCATTCAGAGGTAATTTCAGGTTATATCGTAAATTATTTATTTTTTATTTGTTTATAACTCAAAATTTACTGAACCGATTAAGTTCAAATTTGGTAGAGAGGACCACTTATACGATATCTACGTGCATTCTGGTTTCATATTTCTAGTAATTTAAAAGATTTTGCGTCTTTTGCAATTTTCCTAAAAGTATTTCAACGTCAAAATTGTCTAACGAACTCATCCAAGCTATTAAAAAATTAAGAGAATTGCGAAATTTGGTTTCGATTAGTGAAGTATTTTTTGAGTTATCGGTTGGATATATATATATATATATATATATATATATATATATATATATATATATATATATATATATATACTTTTTAACTGATCTTGGATTTGTGTTCTAATAACCCTAATTCGCGCTCATTTGAAGAAATTTTCCACCAATCGTACCATCGATACTTCTCTATTAGTGAGTTTTCTTAATGAAAATTCACCAAAATTAGCATACTTGACTTATAATGCAATAAGTGTACTAGTCCTTATATTTCGACTGTATTCACCCAGCATAGTTGAATATAGTTCTTTTTTTAAGCAATATTAACCGAAAATAAATGACTACATTCAAAAGTCCTATCTAATACCAAGTGTTTCGTCTGATAGCAGTAATTACATCCCGACGACGCTGCGGTATACTGCAAATTAGTCTCCTTATTTGTTCTGGATCAATTTAAGGCCAAGTTTCTAAAGGTTTCCTGATCGTTAAACATTGTGGACCTACGGGAATTATTTTGAATCCTTTTACCCATACAATTTCATAAATGCTCAATGGGATTGAGATCGTGTCTGTTTGTTGGCCACTCCGTTGTTTCAATACACACTTCTTGGATATAATTCTCCACCACCCTAGTTATATGAGGCCGTGCGTTATCATGTATAACTAAGACTTCAACGTGCGGTTCAAGATCATCGGTGATGTACCTGTGTGCATCAGTTAGCAATACTAAATTGGTACGAACCTTCAAACATATGCCTCCCCACACCATCGCTGATCCGCCACCATAACCCATAATCTCTACAATATTACATTGCGAGTATCTTTCACTTGCCCTTCTTTAAACGATATTTCACCTATCGTTTGGGGAAAATAGTAGAAGTGAGAAAAACAAACAAAAGTAAAGGACATGGCTAAGAGGAAAAGTTAAAGGAAATAGGTTTAAAATAGTAGGGTATGAAGTTTTTTATATGAGTTATTAGTGAATAAGCATTCTACAAAAGGTCTGTAGTCTATTTGGAATAAGATAATTAAAGTGTTTATATTTGTTATTTGAAACCTATTTTATAATTTAAATATATTTTTTAAAGAAGTCAGTAGAGGTAAACAAATATAACTTTAATAGTGATTTTTTTAATAATAAGTAAGTTTATTCATTACAATTATTAGCTACCATTTTTCTTAACTTGACAGCACCTTTGAGATAGAGGTTAGTATGCTCATTAAATTTATTTATTTTAATTTTAAAATCAATTTCAATAGATAATAGAGGCAGCTATCCAGGAGATATTTATTTACGTTTAAAGTGTGCATGGTGATATATCTATGTGTGATACAACATTTTAATGATGCTCAACAACAAAGGGAAAATGATAAAGAATAGGCTAGTGAGGAAGTTAAATATGGTAGGTACTATTTTAGATCTAATTCACATTTGAATCAAAATTAAACATAACATATTAATTAAAATAAAGTTAAATATTGTAACCGTTTCCATCACAAATTGAAAATCAAATTCAAGTAAAACAAATCTATTTAATACAAAGTCAGATATTAATATTAAAAAGAAATGAAACCAACAATAATAATAATTTTATTTTCATATACATATATTAATATACAAAGATATATGTACCAAATTATTAGAGAATCTAAAAAAAATATCAAAATAACTGTCAATATATATATATATATATATATATATATATATATATATATATATATATATATATATATATATATATATATATATATATATATATATATTGTAACGTCCTGAACGCTTTACAACTTATATATTTCCATTATAGCGATAATTGGTACATTAGTGCATTATTTTCTTGCACAATGAAGAGTATAGGTACATTAGTGCATAATTTTCTTACTCAATGAACTTCATAATATAACGTCTCAAATTCATGCCCACAGAAACACTGGGTTTGTTCACGAACATCTTGAAAGAGACAGTTGGCAGCTGGTTTTGATATTCAATCTATACTTCATTTACGGTTGTCAGATAACCGTTAAGTCAGCTTAAGTACTTTTGTTTATTTATTATACTATTTTAATTCACCCACCACAAGAAAAATGATACGCAACAAACACAAGCGAATCATTTTGTATAATAATTTTTCTCTGGTCGTATTTTTACCTTGTAATTAACGTAGGTACATAAGAAATATGTGGATGTCTACATTTAAATGTCAAATATGATAAAAAAAAAGTCAACTTTAGGTATAGGAAACCTCCTAACCAATTTACGGAGTATTTGATTTTGCATCGGTCTAAGCAACGGTATAGAGGCTATTCCATTTAAAATTCTTGAGTTATTCTAGTTTAACTTTACGAAAAATTACAGCTTAATTGTGAACATCCTGTATATTTTTTTAGGTTCTGCTTCGACATCTTGATACACTGTTATATTGCGAAATCGTATGCAGAAGTTCAAATTCGGATATAATTCTGTGTGATAGGTATGATATTTTCAAATTTGGCACCCACATTTCAAAATTTTTGTCAAATCGTCAGTACCTCAAAAATAATGACCTTTTGACATATCTAATCTTATTCAAAATCAATGTAGAATTTGTTGTATAATTAAAAAATGCAATAATATGTAGGGTATTTCTTAAAAATAACAAAGTTGATGCCGATATCCAGTACAACCGGAAGTGACAAAATGACCCCATTATTTTAGATCGATGGAGCATCCATGAATATGTCGCTGCACACCACTTTTAGAAATCAGGTATTATCAATAGCTGATATATTTCTAATATATTTCTAATATATATATATATATATATATATATATATATATATATATATATATATATATATATATATATATATATATATATATATATATTATGTGTGTGTGTGTGTGTGTGTTATCCGGAAATGATAAGCATAAGATTCGAAGGGTTATGCAACTAAAAAAATTATTGCCGCCATTTTATATAGCATTTTTTTCGGAAATAAACGGCGTTGCAGGGTCTCAAAAAATATTCTTTTCAGTTTTGTTGACATTTTTTGTCGTAAATCGATTCTTCTCAAATTAGGTGGACTCGTACATAATACAATCTTGTAGCTATGTTACAAATTTTATGTGCATCCCTTAAAAACTGACTCATATTTTTTTTTCTTTACTTTTTATGCCAAACCTAACAACACATTGTGGAAGATAATCATAAAACCTTTGAAAAATCTTCTAGTTGCATCTCGACGAAACTAAACGTTTTCGAAAAAAAAAAGCGTTTTTAAATATATGCCGGTATTAATTGAATAGCTCACTTTCAAAATTATTGGAGTGTGCTTTGAAAACATTCTAGGTAAACAAGATTATGTGGCGTCAGTTTTGACAGATAATAGTTTGTTGTGATTTTACTTGCCAGGCAGTCTACGTTAATAATAAAATAAGCTGAATAATAATAATATTTTTGAGACCCTATAATTCCGTTATTTTTGAGTTTTGAAAAAAATGCTATAGGAACTGTAGCACTAATTTTTTCGAGTAACATAATCCATGATTTTTTTATATACATATATAGTATATCATTATTTATAATACAATATAAATATACATATAAATATTGAAGCTGGCAATTAATATGGGTTCTAGTACGCGTTCATATGAAGAAATATTTCGAAAGTATTAGTCATGAGCTCGTCAAAGCGATTTTTTTTTTTGCTGAAATTCGCTAAAAGGTATAAAAATCTGCAGAGCTAAAATACGAATTAGTTTTTATTTATTTATTTTCTTTCGCAGAGGCTACTACAAGCCTAATTAAAAATTTTCATTTATGATTTTCACGTTTTATTAACTCTCGTTTTTATAGAAAACGTCAAATTTGTATAGGAAAATTCGCTACTATAATGCATTACCGCTAGCCGTGTTTTGTTTTGTTAGGACTGAGTCCACTGTAAAAGCTCTAGTAACAGAAAAATTGCAGATATCGAATGCAGATGTCCTTCTAGTAGAATTGAAGAATAATAAAATGTAAACAAAAAGTAATTATATCTTTAATTTAAGCAGAGTTTATGGGAACAATGTCTCTAATGAATTTCGGTTGTACTGATGCAGCTGTTACAACTCTCGTTTCAACTTTTAGCGTAAATTTCCATTTCCGAAAGATGCTCATCAATCTGACATTAAGCTAATCTCCGCTGCCGAATAAAATTACGTTAGTGATATGGCCTGACACTGTTTTGACGTCTGGTTATTTTGTAGCCTATAATTTAACTTGAAAATACTTTTTATATCCCTACGCGCTGATAAATATTGAATGCGGATATAAGGAACGTTCCGATATATTTTGTCCGTAAAGTTTGGAACAAACTTATCATTTTTTACATACGTTCGTTCAATTTTTGCCAAAGTTTGTGTAATGAGATTTTAAAAGATGACAGATTTGATGTTAGTATTAGCACCCTTTGTCATATTTACAGATTTCTTTAAAAAAATCTACATATTTTATTTTAAATATAACATCCTATATTTACTTAATCTAAAAAGTAATGCCAATTCAAGTTTTAACTATGTAGGGGTTAATTGGTTTATTTATAAGTAAATAAAACTCTGGACGCAGCAAGTGCGTTATGGTAATGAATTTTCATAAAAATGTTTTTATTGCAAATATGTGTTTTCTTTTTAAGAAAGCAGGCATCAATTTTGGTTACCAGTATAACCTAAAGCAATGTGCCATGTTTCATAAAAATAACTTTATTGTGTGAAAATGTACCAAGATTTCCAAAAATAGACTTAAAGTGTTTCCGAAAAACTCGTTTCTTGGTCAACCTTATAGGTTAATAGCAAATTGGGCTATTCAAATATGAAGCATTTGATCAAAGTTCGCTACCATAACGCACTTGCTGCATCCAGAATTTCTTTTCTTACAAACATGCATTATATTTCGATGGAAAATGCAATAACATAAGGCGTGTTTGATTAAAAAAAAAAGACAATTTGTATCACCAATGACTTATGGGCCATCCTGTGATTGTAGAAATATTTTTTTAAGATGTAGCTCAAGACACCCTATAATTAATATATACAAATTTTTTTCAAATCTTGTATAATAACGGATATATTGAGCTTTATTGATTTTTTATGAAAATTCGACAAAAATTATATACCATTAAACGATAAACTCTATAGCTAAGGCTACTGCCAAGCATCAGGGAAAGCGTCTATTTCAAATGAATTTTCTGGAAACATTTTAGTAAAATGAAGGACAATGACGGTTGAAACTAAGACTTCAGTGTTTGTAAAACATCCTTCTTGAGACATTTGATTTCCATAGCCCGTATTAGTTTCAAGTTATTTGCCAAAATGTTGCCGATTTTGACGTTTTAAGTCGCAAATTTGACGTTTTGAGGAAAACAACAATTTATTTTTCTTTAAATGCCTATAACTTTTTTGTCTTTTGACATACAAAGCTAAATTTTGGTAGGTAACTTACATATAAGGACATAAACCCGCATACCAAATTTGGTTGCCTTTGTTAATTCGGGAGATATAAATTTTTTTCGAAAGAAAACACAAAATTTTCCGGGAAAACCTGGGCAGATTTTCCTGGCTAACGAACTTATCCAAGCCATTTGCAAAAGGAATTTATTCACCAAATTTAATCAAAATCGGCCCATTATTTTTTGAGTTATCGGTGTGATACATATATATATATATAAATATAAATATATATATATATATATATATATATATATATATATATATATAAACATATAAAAATTCAAACTGACCCCGGATATGTGTTCTGGGGGGCCTAATTAGCGCTCATTTGAAGAAATTTTTTCAAAATTCAAAAGTCGAGATCTCCTCATTAGTGAATTTTTTTAAGAAAATTCACTAATAAACTTAAGTCTGCAAGAATATCAAGTGTTTTGATTAAGTTTGATACACACAAAGTTTTATGGATACAAACATAATCGCTATATCTGTTGTTTCTTAACAGTATTAGTTAATAAGATACACAAGCTTCATCTGGATTGGTTGCTGCTCTATTATCTAAAATATCTAAATAAATTAATAATAATTGTCAGCGTAAATAATAACTTTATAAAAATGCGTTTATAAAAATTACGTGAAAAAGGATAGGAACTCAAGCCTTAGCATGTTAGAAACTCAGCAGTCTTGGTGGTCCAGTGGTAGTAAGGGTCACCTCTGAAGTCATGGGTTTTGGGATCGACTGCCAGTAGAGGTTGTTTAACTTTGTCTGTTCGTACTGTAAAATTATTATTAACCGAGGTTCTCGCATTGCGTTTGAGCAAGTTAAATGTCTGGATATTTAGTGCTTCATATGGGGCGGAAAGTCATAGGTCTAACGTAACATGTGGTGTCAGGAACGCTATAGATCTTTAAGTTTCTTTTGGCTACATTTTCAGGAGAGTGAGGTAAAACTGCCCCCTGGTATCGGTGATTGATCTCAGTTGCCGAAGTAGACGGACGTTAAAAAAATTACGTAGTCGTTAAGAAAATTATTATTATATTACTTGCGGAAAAAACAAAAATACTTACAATGCGATACACCTTATTACCTTAAGGAATTCCCCCTTGTGTCACCATGACAGGCTTCATTGGTGTGAAAAGTGTCCCAGTATTTCTCCTGTAGCATGTAGCGTATATATATATATATATATATATATATATATATATATATATATATATATATATATATATATATATATATATATATATATATATATATATATATATATATATATGTTGGAATAAGAATGGTGTAGGTCATTTCCTTCTTCCTTTAAGTGCGATTAACAACTGTTAAGGGTTCACTGAGCATGCCTGCCAAAATGGGTGCTCGCGCAATCAGTCAATTGTTCACTGCCATAATGAAACATGTTCTAATTCTGTATCTGCTGCTTTCCGATTAATACCGTTATATTAATTCATGTTCACATTTGTAATTTCAAGTATTTCATTATATATATTTATTCAATCCACAGCGTGTTATTTCCACAACAATCCTAACAGGTTATGGGCCCAGGATTGTGGATTGATGTCGGTTGTTGTAACGTACTTGTAACGGCCATTTTTTTAGTAGTTCGAAAATTCCGTTAAGTGACACGCGCGTGTGTTCGATGTTCGGTGTTCGGTGTATTTGTGCTTTTGTTAGGTAAAAAGGCGTTATAATGAGTATTGCGAACGTTTCGCGAATTGACAGCCTTAACAAAGACAATTACGACACGTGGAAAATTCAAATGGAAGCACTACTAGTCAAAAACGACGAATGGGCCTACGTGAACGGAGCAATGAAGGAACCGGTGTTGAAGTCGAAAGATGAAGACTCCAAGAAACAAGTCGAAGCCTGGAAGAAGGGCGACAACAAAGCCAAATCAGACATAATATTGTCGATAAGTGCTACAGAATTGAAGCAGATAAAAGGCTGCCGTACATCAAGGGAAGTATGGCTGAAATTAAATGGCGTCTATCAGTCGAAGGGACCCGCCAGAAAAGCCACGCTTTTGAAGCAGTTGACTCTCCAACGCATGAAAGAAGGTGAAGACATCCGTGAACATTTAAATACATTCTTCGATGCCGTAGACAAGCTACATGAAATGGATATAGAAATAAATGCAGATTTGTTATCAATTATGCTGTTGTACAGTTTGCCTGCGAGTTACGAGAACTTCCGATGTACCATCGAATCAAGAGACGATTTGCCGCCGCCGGAAGCGCTCCGTGTCAAAATCATGGAAGAGACCGGCGCACGACAAACTGACGGCATATCTACGCCCACGCAAGGTGCTTTGTTTATAGGGCGCAAGTCCCGCGGACAGTGGAATTGGAATAACTACAATCGTAAAAATGTAAACAAGAATGGCGGAGGAAACAACAGAAATAAAGAAGAAAGAAATATCACAGAACCTTTCAAGTTTTGTTGTCATCGGTGCAAGAAGATAGGTCACAAGGCAGCTGACTGTGCGAGGAATAAAAACGTACAATCTTCAGCGAAGTGTGAGCCAGGAAATAACAACGAAACAATAGGGTGGTTATCTAGTGAATGTTCGACAAACTCTGAAACCGCTAAAGTGTCAGCGAAGCCCGGTATCGGTAACAGCAACGCGAAAATGAACTGGTGTTTAGACAGTGGTGCGACTTAACATTTATGCAAGGACACGGAAATCTTCTCGAAATTAGCTGAATCCGTGAATGAAAACTTGCGACTCGCGAATAATGCCTGTACGGAAATAGTGGCAACGGGTACGGTGTCATTCGCGGCCGACGTCTTCGGCGAAGTGAAGGACATACAGTTAAACAACACACTACACGTACCCGATTTAACAACAAACTTACTATCTGTGAGTAAAATAACCAACAAAGACAATGAAGTTTTGTTCAAGAAAGACTGTGCATTAGTATTCGATAAGTACGGTGGTGTGAAACTCATAGCCGACCGCGTGGGTGACCTGTACTGTGCACGGGAGATCGCGAAAGACTCAGCTTTCATGTCAGTTTCTTCAAATGAAACGATAAAGTTATGGCATCGTAGGCTTGGTCACTTGAACGTTCAATATTTAGTGCGATGCGTCAGAAACAATAAAATTATCGGTGTGAAAATGAACTGTAACCAGAAACTAGAAAATATTAACTGTGACGTATGTTTACGTGGTAAAATGACCAGACTTCCTTTTCCAAAGGAATCTAACAGGAGAAGTGATATCTTGGACATAATACACACGGACGTTTGTGGTCCGATGCGAGTTAAAAGTCACTCTAAGAATAGATATTTCCTAGAATTCATCGACGATTATTCACGATATTGCGTAGTTTATTTTTTGAAGCATAAAAGTGAAGTGGTGGATATGACACGAGAATACATAAAGCTTACTCAGAATCGGAGGGGCAGACAGGTTCGATGTATCCAATCTGATAACGGAACTGAATATACATGTCAAAAATTTGAAGATTTATTGAAAGAACATGGTATATCACGTCGACTTACATGGGAGTATACGGGACTCCCGAACAAAATGGTGTATCAGAGCGAAAGAATCGTACACTTCTTGATACAGCTCGTTGTTTGTTAATGCAATCTGGCTTACCTTCAGTCTTTTGGGCCGAAGCAGTGAATACTGCAAACTATATTCGAAATAGATGTCCATCTAAAAGTGTAAATGGGCATACACCATACGAATTGTGGACTGGACATGTTCCAGATGTATCACATTTCAAAGACTTTGGTTGTAAAGTATTTTGCCTGAACAGAAATCCGATCAAGGGGAAGCTTGATTCCAGGTGCCAGGAAGGGGTGTTTATTAGATATTCTGAAGAAATCAAGGGATACAGGATATGGATTCCTGCTGAAAATAAGTTTATGATCACTAGGGATGTGAAATTTATCGAGAAAGAAATGTGTAGTGACCCTACTCCAGAAGATGTCGACCACGAGGAAGACCTAGACCATTAGAAAATTGATGTCCAGCTGTATCCTCCAGCGAACGAAAGTAAATGTGACGTGGAAGTGACAGAAGAGGAGCCTAAGACACGTAGAACAAGAGGCAGACCAGCTATCTACAGAACAGGCCTGAGAAGAAGACCTAGAAAAGTTTTCAAGGAGATTGCCGAGGAAGCCAAAGCTAGTGTTTACCCGGAAGAAGTGTTTCTTTCAGAGATTCCCATAAAAGAAGCTATGTCAGGACCATACCGTGGTGAGTGGTGTAGTGCAATGGCTGACGAAATAGCTTCTGTGTTAAAAAATAATACGTGGGAACTTGTGGACCGACAGAGAAATCAAGAAACGGTCGGTAGTCGTATTGTTCTGAGGAATAAATACAAGCCTGACGGTAGCATTAAAAGGCGAAAAGCAAGACTTGTTGCAAGGGGCTTCAGTCAACGTCCCGGAATCCATTTTCACGAGACATTTGCACCTGTAGCCCGCCTTAGTTCCATCAGACTCGTAGCTGCTCTAGCTGCACGTATGCATATGGACATTCAGCAGCTAGATGTTACTTGTGCGTACCTAAACGGCGTCCTAGAGCAAGTTATATACATGGAACCTCCGAAATATTTGTCAGAATCGCTAAATTTGATCTGTCAAGACCGAAGCTATGGAGAAGACGTCTAGAAAAACGCCACCGAGATGCTGATTTCTCTCGAATCTGAGGACAAGGTATGTCTTTTAAAGAAATCGTTATATGGGTTAAAGCAAGCCGGCAGAAGTTGGTACCAGAAGCTTAGTGGAGTCCTGCAGAAATATGGATATAATCCCACCAAGGCAGACCCATGTGTTTTTACACTAGGTGAGGGAGAAAATGTTACCTTAGTCATCACTTACGTGGATGACATATTAATAGCATCCCGTAACAAAGAGAATATTTCAAATTTAAAATTAAAACTTGCTGAAGAATTCCAGTTGAGAGACCTGGGTGATGTTCACCAGTGTCTGGGTATAGAATTTAAACGTGAAGGCAACAGTATTAACCTACATCAGAGAGGGTATGTCACAGACCTTCTGAAGAGATTTGGTATGGAAGAAGCCAACCCAGTCAGTACACCCATGGATCAAAATGTGAAGCTTAGAAAACCCGCTGAAGAAGCTACCCAAGAAGACGACCACGTGCCGTACATGGAGCTTGTTGGTGCGCTTACCTATTTGTTCATGGCTACAAGACCGGATATTTGTTTTGCTGTAAGCTACTTAGGACAGTTTAATAATTGTTATAGAAGAGAGCATTGGTTAGCTGCAAAACGTGTTCTTAGATATCTCAAAGGAACTATCGATTACGGTATAGTGTTCAAAGCCGATGACTTGTGTATAATGGGTTATGTCGATGCAGACTGGGGCAATTGTCTTGACGACAGACACTCATATACTGGATACACATTTATTTTATCAGGTGGTTCAATATCATGGGAATCAAAGAAACAGAAAACAGTCGCTTTGTCATCCACCGAAGCCGAATACATAGGAGCGACAGAAGCTGCGAAGGAAGCTATATATCTGAAGAAAATTATCAGTGAAATTGGTTTTAAAGTTCTTGCTAAAATTGTTTTACATTGTGACAATTTAAGTGCCATCAAATTAGCTGAAAATCCTAAGTTTCATGCTAGAAGTAAACACATTGATATAAAATGCCATTTTGTAAGAGAAGCTCTCGAGAGAGCGGAATTTTCATTGATACATATCCCATCCGAAGACATGATTTCCGACGTTTTTACGAAACCATTACCGAGAAACAAGCATGTGAAATGTGTTGAACTGATGAGGGTAGTGTGTCAAGGTCGAAAAGTATTTTCATAGTGCCTAGTTCAGTGATCTTACGTTGTGAATCGAGGGGAAGTGTTGGAATAAGAATGGTGAAGGTCATTTCCTTCTTCCTTTGAGTGCGATTAACAACTGTTAAGGGTGCACTGAGCATGCCTGCCTAAATGGGTGCTCGCGCAATCAGTCAATTGTTCACTGCCATAATGAAACAAGTTCTAATTCTGTATCTGCTGCTTTCCGATTAATACCGTTATATTAATTCATGTTCACATTTGTAACTTCAAGTATTTCATTATATATATTTATTCAATCCACAGCGTGTTATTTCCACAACAATCCTAACAATATATATATATATATATATATATATATATATATATATATATATATATATATATATATATATATATATATATATATATAATACATATGTAAGATCTTTGTATAAGCCTACGTATGGCTTTAATACTTGTTCTTAGTAAACAGCAATTTAAAGAAAAAATAAATTAAATAAGTGAAAAATAATTAGCTTCTTAGGTTAACATTCACATCACAGGTTTTGTCATTCTGAAGAGCAAGGTCAAATCCATCTCTATATATTTTGAAGATTTCCAGTGACTGCACGTGGCTAAAGCATTTGATAGCGTCGACTATGACAGGCTGCTGACAGTCCTGGGGGACAGGAGTTTCAGGGGTACTACATTCTTGCTGATGACGAGCTACTTGACGGAAAAGCTACAGATAACTAAGGTAACGGATAAATACGGTGTACCATAGATTGTTGTCTATGGTCTCCTTCATTGACCCCATTCTTTTAACCATTTACTTAAATAGCTCACGTTTGCTGTCATCTGCAGGGGATGTAGTAGTCTTTGCAGATGACATTGCTATAATTTATAAATAGGACTCATGGGATATTCTGCGATAGGAAGTCGAAAATGACTTACTGCTGATTACAGGCTGGTTTGTTGAAAATCTATTGAACATACATCTTAGGGAAACAAGGTTTGTTCTGTTATCTTGTACTGTATCCACGTTGCCTGCATTCGATTAATTGATCATTGGAAAACCAAAGTCAAACATTGACATTAAGTAAGGCGGTAATATAAAATATTTCGGAATTTACATAGATTCACATTTAAGATATGACAGTCAAATAAAGGAATTAGTTTCGCAGCTTCGCAGTTTATGGTTTAAGATGAAGCATCTATAAATTACAAAAAAGAGGTTCCTTAAGATAATATATAATAAACCATTAAACTATTCAACTAATCTGTTGTACAGACAAAGTAAAATAATGAATTTACGTCAACTCTATGAATATTTCTTTTATTATAGCTGTATAAAAGTCAACAAATTATAAAACATAAATACTGCATGAGCTATCTGGAATGGGTGACACTTAAAGTCGCAAAGGCTGACAAAACTTTGAACAGATACGCGCCAGCTTTATAGCCCCCAGGTTATATGCCCGTTTGTTTCTCACAGATTTAAAGTCAAGTTATAAATATGGCTAGTTAAATACCCAAGGCTCAAATTGCATGAATTTGTTAATTTCAAGGTGTAGTGATGAAGAACTATGGATGAAAACCTATAGAAACAGATAGAAATAGAAACATTTTTAAAGCTAAAATAGAGAGATGATTGTTTGGGTGCGACTATTATTTTTCTACAATCCGGTGGGGAGAAAAAGAAAAATGCGAGAAGGTAGTAAAAACAAATTTTGAAAAATGGTTAGATGAGCGTTTTGGTTTCGGTATGCATATGTTGTTTTTAAAATTAATTTTTAACGTGACTTTTTCATGGCTGAGAAACAGATTTATTAAACACCAAAGATGTTGGTGGCAAATGTGTTGAGATTTCACGTACACGTGATAGTACATCTGTGAGAATAATTTTCTATATATCATGGGTTATATTGTTTAATTACATAAGTCATATTATACTCTATTAAAAAATTGACAAAAACAAAAATTATTAATATTATTATATTTAATAGTCACTACCGTCTAAAATCCACACATAATAAGCATTCGGCGACATGCATGCAAATTTGATTTTACACCCGTAAGTATAACTCTGCATTTCAACAATTATCCTTCATACAAGGTTCATCTGGTTGAAAAACTCTTAGAGGATTATTTCGACTGCAGACTGTCATTTTGTAAACAGGTCATGCCAATTTCCCACGGAAACCCACACTTTATGAATATATATATATATATATATATATATATATATATATATATATATATATATATATATATATATATATATATTGGATGAAGCATTGTTTACTCTGTTGCAGCACACACAAAAGTATAGGTATTAGTCAAATCAAAATTCTCATTGGATAAAGCATCTCCGCATGCGATACCAAAACAAAAACTATAGGCTGTTATAGTTTTGAATTACATACATTTTAGGACTACCTTTTTAGAAGAAAATCTTACATCATAAATTCACCACAACTATGCAAAAGACGAACGTTGTCTTACACTATTTCTGAATGAAGAAAATTCATGTACAATAACTGAACGATTATGGTATCATCTACCTTGTCGCATTATTGAATTTATTAACATGGTAACAATATATTAACATATTTGCAAATCTAGTTTAACTATCTTAAAAAATATCCAATGCACTACTACCCTAAATTTAAAACAAATGGGTTAAGAGGGTTTCTTCCCGCGGCACCTCGATGTTTATTAATTTTAATCGTCCACAATTGATAGGTTATTATTGCACCTACAAAATCGTCCAAATCACCGAAATACTGGCATTAATTCTGCTGGTTGCAACTGGAAAAACAAGAAAACAATAAAATTTCGCAACTTTACGGTTAAGACGTTTGAATTTTTAAAACAATTTATTTGATACTTTAAACAATCAAAACTTAATTACTTAGTTACTAAAAAAATGAATAATACAATATACTAAAAATAAGACGATCAACCTACATGTGATCTAATGTCTATGCACTCGGTGTGCAGATGACTAACTCGGAACAAGAATGAACGGTTCTACCTCTGTGAGCAGCCTCTTTATAGTCTTCCCTCCAGGCGTGGCACTATGTCTCTGGATAAACAAGGAATCTGCTGATGTAGATTCTCACAGTGATATTCCGTTCTACTTGCACTTTGAACCTGCATAGTTCTTGTCTCATTTATGACGACGGCTGACTCAGCGGTTCTTACCGTGGGAAGGCGACATTGTAGCATAACGGGCCATTGTTTGGGCTCCATTTATCTCCGCCCCTTTTTAAAGACGAAGCTATGATTCGTTCCGGATTTTCAATGGAAATCCGGACTCGGTGGTTCCTGTTTTTGTTCCTTTATCTTCTTTGCTGGTTCTTCGTTTCTTCAACCCCATTCGGACGGCTATAGTTGTGATGGTTATTAAGACAGCTATGTACAGTAATATTGTCCATATACTCAGGTGATGGATTGGTATTGTTATAGGTCCTGGTATATTTTGTTTAATTTTTTGAAGTTGGTGTTGGATTTAATTGATGTTGTGTAGCTGTACTTTTTCTAATGATATTTCTGGTACTGGTCCTGGATTTGTTTGATCTTCTGAAATGGGGGTTTCTAGTGTAGGCAGGTTGAATAGTTGTTGTGTTTCTGCTGTTGCTGGGCCGCTCTTGTAGATTTTGTTGCCTATAGTTAATTGGCAATTTGGTTGCAGGTTGGTTAAATTTGTACCCTAGATGATGCTGGTCGACCCCTGTTCCTGGCAAGTTATTCTGGCGTTAGTTTCTTCGGGTGCTATAACTATATACTGACTGGTTCCATATCTCGAAACTGTGGTTCTATTAATTTTGACTAATTCTTAATTACAATTGTTAATAGGTTTTTGAAATTTTATTAGCTTTATTTCACATGGGTTTTGATCATTCATGGTTGTTGGATTGTCGTCTTTCCAAAAATATATCTGGTTCTTTAAAGTTTGACACTCTTCATTACGATAGGCATATTGTTTACTGCTTAGGATAAGGTATTTGGTTCTAGAAATTATCATGGTAAAAAGGTGTGTCTTCTAGGGACAGGTAATGTATATAATTGATAATAATCATATGCTGATTCATCTACCAGAGGTATCTCTATTTGAAATATAATTTTGAAATTGTTTTGGAATGCTTTTATTTTAAATACTTTTTCGTATAGATTTAGATCAGTGGTTGTATTTACTCTAGCATTAGTTGCATAATTTTGTATCTTATTGATTTCTTTTACTATAAATTTTGGTTTTAATATTGATGTGTGAAAGATTCCCAATTTTGCAAAAGTGATGGCATTTTCTGTTGTTAATGCTATTTCTTGAATATTGTTTAATAATTGTTCTAGCTGCATGAGTAACTCTAGAATCTTAATGCGATGATAGTGAGTTATTTGTTCACCTCTCAGGCTTCCTACTGTATTACCTAATTCATTTATCCTATTTACTATTGTGCGTTGGTTATGACTCAATCCTACTATCGTTCTATTAAATTCGACGATTGCCTCGAGCATGACTGAATTTTGGGACCTAAAAAGTTCATGAATTTTATTTTGATCTGTCTTTACGACTTCTAATGCTTGCTGAATGCGTTCCCCATCCTGTTAATCGAGATTCCCAGTGATTGACTTAAATATAGAACCTAGTCCGTTTATTATGCCACGTTTTCGTCTATTAATAATATTGTTATTTGGAAAAATCCTATAAAATATATCGTCTACATTATCTATGGTGAAATTCAATGTTAATATGAAATTATGATATTCAGAATGGTAATCTTTTGTCATGAAGGTAACTGTATTTGCGTAGAGTCTTTTTATTTGGTTGTAGTCTCTATGTAATTGTGTCAAGTCATGTATGTGTATCAGCTTCCAGTTGCTAGTCTCAGAGTATGCTGTGCCTAATTTCTTTGGTAACATGCCTGGGTTGTCTGTCAAGTCTTGTATTTGGGCTGTTATTCCCGTGGCAAGGAACCTGCAATACGTAAATTTCTTAAATGTGCTATCGTCTGTTCGTCATTTTTATGATTTATTAAAATAGCTTTGTTATGTTCTAATAGGGATATTATTGAGTACGGTCCTGAAAATGGGTTTTTAGGTTTTTTATGAAAGCCTGGTGGTATCTTTTGGTAGACAATATCACCTTCCTTGAACGGTTGGTTCGTGTTTTTATTTGTCCGTTGTAAGGTTTTTATTTTTGAATTCTCTATCCTGCTTCTGACTATCTCGTAAATAATTTGCATTAAATCTTTATGTTGTACGTTGTATTCCTGTGTAATTGTGACTTCCGGGTCATAGTTAAACGTTTCTGGTATGTAGCCAAATATTAAATCAAAAGGTGGTTTTAGTGTCTGTGAATGTATTGTCGAGTTGTAAGCGAATATACAGTATGGTATTAAGTCTATGGGTTTCATATTTTTAAATTTCATTTTGAATAATCGATAATGTTCAATAATCGTGCTGTGAAATCTTTCGATGGGTCCGTTGGATGTTGGGTTTTGCGGTGTTGTTATATGTAACTCTATCTGATATGTTTCTAATAGTTATTTAATTACCTGGTTTGAAAACTCCGTACCTGGGTCTGCGATTATTATTTTACACGCTCCATACTGTGAAAAGTACTTGATCAAGTTTTTTGCAATTTCAGTAGCACTTTTACTTTTTATTGGAAATGCTTGGCCAAATTTATTAAATGGATCTATAATTGTTAGGAAGATAGTTTGTTCAATTTGGAATGTGTCAATGTGTAATATCTCTAACGGTTTAGATGCTGTGGGGGTGTGCTCCAATGCTATTTGTACCGGGTTCCTATTGTATTTGCACGTTTTGCATAATTTGCAATTTCGTACATATTCCTCTATATGTTTCTTTAAGTTGGGATAGTAGTATATTTTCTTCATTCTTAGGTAAGTCTCATCAGCCCCGAGATGGTTACTCTTCCCCTCATGATATTTCATTATAGTCTCGGTTAATTCGTCCTCGTTAATTTCATTCCTAATTTCCAGACATCTATAAAATTTGGGTGATTCTACGTTATTAAAGTTTTTATTGATTGCCGACACTACTAGTTCGTAATCTTGTTCATTTACAAAAATGCAATAATATTTCCTTTGTGGTAAACAGTATTTTTTTATAAATTTCTCTATCTGATCTGGTTTATTTAAATTGAAGTTTGCATATATGAAATTTCTTTTGTCTCTTCTGACTGAGAATATGTCCGGTTTATCCGTATTTTTAAAAACTATCTGATTGGTTTTGCTGTTAACGATTTCTTCCTCGCGTATTGGTATGCCTGGTGCTGAATACGAGTCCGCATTCGAATTTGCTATGATTTCTTCCTCTTCGTCGATATTATTCGCCATTGATTGATTATCTATGTCTAGTGGGTTTATTTCTACTCTGGACAGTGCATCTGCTGCGCAGTTTAGCTTTCCTTTTTTGTATTCAATTTTAAATTCATATTCTTCCAATTTTAATCTCCAACGGAGCAATTTTTAATTTGGTTGTTTCAACGAAAATAACCATTTTAAAGGTTTATGGTCCGTATATATAGTGAATTTCCTTCCGTATAAGTATGGTCTAAAATAATTAGTTGCCCACACGATGGCTAATAATTCTTTCTCGATTGTGCTGTACCTGGATTCGGTGTCGTTTAATGTCCGGCTGGCGTAAGCTATCGGGTGATCCGCATTAGGTTCGCCTTGGCTTAATATTCCGGCTATCGCTACGTTTGAAGCGTCGGTTGCTAATATGAAGTCTTTAGAAAAATCCGGTGGTATAAGTACAGGTGAATTCATTAATATGTCTTTACATGAGTTAAAGGCAGCAATGTATTCTTCGTCGTTCACGTTTATCTTCGAGTTTTTCCTTAAACATTTTGTTAGTGGTTTCATAACGTGTGCGAAGTTTTCTATGAATTTACGATAGTATCCAACTAATCCTAGGAATGATATAATTTCCTTTGGGGTTTTAGGTATCGGGAATTTCCTTATTGCGTCCAGTTTCTTTGGATTGGGACGAATCCCGTCTGGGCTGACCACGTGTCCTAAAAACTCGGCTTCCTTCCTTAGGAAATCGCTTTTGTCTAGCTGGATCTTTAAGTTGCTTTGCCTGAAGCGCTCTAATACAAGCTTTAGTTTCTCAAGGTGTAACGATGTGGAGAAAACTATGACGTCATCCATATATACAAGGCATGTTTGTCCAATTAAGCCCTTTAATGCGTTCTGATTGCTTTGGGGATATCCATACATTAATTTGATCTTTGAAAAGTATTGGGCTCTCCCAATCTTGTCCAATATTTTATCTATTTCGGGAATTGGTTGTTTATTTAATTTAGCATAGACAGGTATTTTATCGGTTGTCCTTCTATGTTTTATTGCATTGGTGTGCGTCAATGGTTCGTTTTTATTTAAAAATATGTCCTGATATTCTGATAATAAACTTAATAATAATTGTTTTTCCTCGTCATTTAAGTCTCCTGTATATATTTGTTCAATTAAGACATTCTCATTATTAATTCGTTTTTGATTACGCCCCGTATTGTACGTGTTTAAATTATTAATATGAGTTGCACTAGAATTGTTATTTTGTATAACTGCTGGTTCATATGGACGTCGCATCTGGCTGACTGTGATTTCAGATGCATATTGTTTATTTAATCTGCTGAATGGCCTATATCTTACATTATAAGTTTGGTTATTATTTAGTACGTGATTAATTGTCTCAAGTTCGTCATTACGTACGAAATACTGCTGGGTTATTATATTGTTTAAATTTTAATGAGTTTAGGGTAACAGTAAACCATCTGCTTTGGTTTCTGTCTGTCCCGATTGACTCTCGCTAAGATCTGTGAATTTTATTGGTATAATATTCTTGCCTATATACAGTTTGTGATCCTTAAAATCTATTTTAGCTTCGTTTCGTTTGAGAAACTCGATCCCAATCAATCCCGAAAAAGAATTGTTAAAGTCAAATAGACAGAATTCTTGTATCTCCTCTGAAATCTATTTAAATTTAATATGTGTGCGTATGGTAAAATTATGCGTAAATATGTTTTTAGGGAACTTATAATATGCTACAGCAGGATTCAAAAGATTTTTTGAAGATCCTGAGTCTAACAAAAATTTACCTGATATTTCGTTTAATTCTATATACGGTAACTTACTTAATGTATTCATATTATTTATATCTATCACGGTTCTCTCGTTGAGGGACCTGCAGTGGGAAAATTTCGCTGTTGGATATCGTATTCCTCGGCTGGCGAATTTTCGTAATTTAATTCTTCGTTTACATAATTTAAATCGTAATTTGTTTCATTTACTTCATTCTCATTAAATTCTATATTATTTACATGGGCTGCTCTCCTTGGTAGCGACAGTCTAGTGTTAGAACTATCTACTTCCATTGGTTCGTGATGATTTCTGTTAGCATTATGATTTACATTGGGTCGACCCGGTTGATTACTGAAGTTGGGTCGCCTAAATTGACTCCAAAAATTTTGCCTTGGCACAAATTGTTGATTTTGTCCAGGCTGGGAATTTGTGTGATTGTTTTGATTATTATGTTGGTGAAATGGTCTAAAATTTGTTTGGAAAGGTCTCTGAAATTGTACATTCTGAAAAGGTGGGTTATTTTGTCTCTGAAAGAAAGTACGGTTCTGTCCTTCTAATTTATTATTGTTACTGAAATTCTTATTTATTGTTTTATCTCTATAATCGAAATTTTCTTCTGCGAACACGAATTTCAAAGCTTGTTCTATGCTTCCAGGTGATTGGCTACGCAACACAAGGCCTATGGGATTGTGTAAACCTCCCAAGAATGCTTTTAATGTTTGATTCTGGTATATGTCTTTCTTAATTAATCTCACGCCTTCATTTTGTTCGTTACCTATTAAACTCGAGATGAGCAATTGCTCTATATGTCTGCATCTGTTAGCGAACGAAAGTGCGTCCTCCGCATTACGTTGTTTCAAGGTCAGCATCTCGGCTAATAAACTGTGATCATCTCTCTGGTCACTGAAATTCTGAACAGCAGCTTCTCTCAGGTCTGCCCACGTGTTGATTATCTTTGTATTTACTATAAGCCTGGCTGTTCCCGTTAATTTAGTTTGAAGATAATTCAGCAAGAAGTGATTCATATACAGATTCTCGTTTGGCACGTAGAACTGGTTCATGACCAAGTCACATGCTTTTAAAAAGTTGCCTACGTAGGCTGGTTGCGCGTCGAACTCGGGAATAGCTTTCAGGAAAAATTCTTTGAATTGGTCTGTCATGTTGCTACTATTACTACTCCTATTAATATTTGAATGATTTACTGTTATGCTATTGTCGCCAATGCTGATTGATCTAAATCTATACTCTATGTTACATAACCTTTGTGATTCTTCCTCTGAATCAGACATATAACGTTTCAATACAACACATAAAAATTGGAAATGTAAAAATGGGATAGCAGTAAACTTACCATAATACGATGGTTGCTGCTTCCATTTGGCTCTGCTTGGCCACTATTTCTGCTTTAGCTTGGCTTTGCTTGGCTCGAATTGGTTATTAGGCGTCGATACGCTTAAAAATCGATATGCTTTCGGTTTTCTAACCAATACTAACGACTGCGCCACTTAACTTTACGGTTAAGACGTTTGAATTTTTACTTAGTTACTAAAAAAAATGAATAATACAATATACTAAAAATAAGACGATCAACCTACATGTGATCTAATGTCTATGCACTCGGTGTGCAGACGACTAACTCGGAATAAGAATGAACGGTTCTACCTCTTTGAGCAGCCTCTTTATAGTCTTCCCTCCAGGCGTGGCACTATGTCTCTGGATAAACAAGGAATCTGCTGATGTAGATTCTCACAGTGATATTCCGTTCTACTTGCACTTTGAACCTGCATAGTTCTTGTCTCATTTATGACGACGGCTTACTCAGCGGTTCTTACCGTGGGAAGGCGACATTGTAGCATAGCGGGCCATTGTTTGGGCTCCATTTATCTCCTCCCCTTTTTTAAAGACGAAGCTATGGTTCGTTCCGGATTTTCAATGGAAATCCGGACTCGGTGGTTCCTGTTTTTGTTCCTTTATCTTCTTTGCTGGTTCTTCGTTTCTTCAACCCCATTCGGACGGCTATAGTTGTGATGGTTATTAAGACAGCTATGTACAGTAATATTGTCCATATACTCAGGTTATGGATTGGTATTGTTATAGGTCCTGGTATATTTTGTTTAATTTTTTGAAGTTGGTGTTGTATTTGATTGATGTTGTGTTCTACTTGCACTTTGAACCTGCATAGTTCTTGGCTCCTGTATGACGACGGCTGACTCAGCGGTTCTTACCGTGGGAAGGCGACATTGTAGCATAACGAGCCATTGTTTGGGCTCCATTTATCTCGCGTTTTTTAATTATTTAAAAAGTATGTTTTTTTTTTTTCAAATGAAACACTTGTTTATACTGTTATATTAAGCATAATTAATTGTATGCAAACAACTCAAATGTGCTATTGCTCTAAATGCAAAGAGGAAAGAGTTACGAATCTTTTTCCACAGCATCTTGTTATGTAGTGGAAGTACATACCTACCTACATTATGAAAGTTATGCGTTGAAATACATTTTAAAATGAAATGGTTCAATATTTACTGACAGAACGCAGTATCTGTTAGAAAAATTATATGTATAAACATATATCTGCATTTTGAATTAACAACTTTTTATGATGAGACAGGGCTTGTGGCAATAAAAAAGAAAACTGTGTTGCTTAGCAACGAGAAAAGAAAAAAGATCATTACTCGCTGCAGGTAGTGTAAAAGTTTTGCATTTCGTGTAACTGTTTGCACATAAGTTACTACGCTTGAGGCATACATTATATGACGGAAAAACTATCAGGCAGCCCTCCACCACTATCAACGCATGTTTCCTAGACGTAGATTTCCGAATGTTAGGATCTTCTTGAGAATATACAGACAATTGAGAAGAAATGAAGCGGCTTTTCGAATGAACAGAATACATAAGCATTTTATAGTGAATGAAGATACAGAATTAAATGTGCTCTCATATTTTGAAGCATTCCCGCAGAATTCACGAAAGATATGTAAGTCTCGAAAAACACTGCCCTAAGCATTTTAAAGAAACACAAGTTTCGCCCATTTAGACTCTACAATTTACATACGCTGTTGCCCGGTGATACAATTAGAAGACTGGACTTTTGTACATGGTTGATAACCACTTTAGTCGATCGAAACCAAATTTAAAATGAATTATATGGATATATATGTCTAATTTTTCCAGCATGTACGAGTAATAGAGAAATCCATCATTATTAGAGTAAGGAAAACCCCTTGATGGTTAGCCAACAGAATGCACAAGACCGTTTCAGCTGCAAAGTATGGTGTAGTATGATTCGATCTCGCATTCTGGGCCCTGTATTTTATAAAGGGAACCTGACCAGTGATAGCTACATTACTCTGGTCGGACCTATAATGGATGAATTTTTAGATAATATGGAACTTGTGAACCACCTGCATATTTATTTCCAACAATATGGAGCTCCTGCTCACAGCCATCATTATAGAATTCAAATACTGAATGAAATGTTCAACAGCCACTGTATTGGAACAAACAGGTCTATTCGGTGGCCTGCAAGGGTGAACCTTATTGCGAGTTACCCATAGTGTTAGCGAATTTTCATTAAGAAAAATTAAGATTTATGAGGTGAAAAATATTAATAAATAATTAACGTTTTGTCCCTGGACGACCGAGGCCTTCTAAGTAAGAGATGTTGTATATGTTTATTGACTTGCTTCTTAAACCTTTGAACTCCTGAAACATTTTTCTGACTGGTTCTAAAATTCGCTATCATAACGCACTTGCTACATTCGCATTTTTTTCTTTTGTGTAAAAAAAATTGTATTTTGTGTAAGCTTAACAAGGTATCTGTGAAGGAAACTAACATTTTTGTACTAAAATACCGCTCGACATACGTATACAATGAGGGTATCAGGTAGATGAAAAAACATTACGTGTAATGCTATATTTCTAAAGAATAATTGACCTGTGCTTACGTAGAAAATCCTTATAATGAACTTTATTCATTACAGCCATGTTGGAGCTACAGCTGTTAAATGTGTCTGTCTCCCAAATTTCAGTGGCGACACTTGTGACGTGCAATTAAGCGAGACGGAAGCTCCAGGTATACTTCAAAATGAATTAACACTTCATTGTTGGGATTAGGCTGATAATTTGTTATTGTTACAGAATGTATTAATTGTCTGCTTGCTTGTGACCATCAAAATACACAGGGAGGCTGTCTATGTACAACTCAGAATAACATTAAAGAATCGCTGCTAAACGGTGAGTAAATGCACATCTATTAAATAATTGTTACCTATGTTTTATTGCCACCAATGCGTAAGAAGACAATGTAAATAAAATGTCTTTATAGTCACTTAGCTTTCAGTAATAAGTGAAGCTATACAAGACTTGTTAAGAGCGTTTTCAAAAATTCGTCGAGTATAATAATTAACAAGCTGCTATACTCGTATTAGTGAATTTTCGTAGAAAAAATTCACTAATGGGGAGATCCCGACTTTTGAATTTTGAAAAAATTTTTGCAAATGAGCGCGAACTAGGACCCCTAGAACCCATATCCGGGGTCAGTTTCAATTTTTATATGTTTATATATATATATATATATATATATATATATATATATATATATATATATATATATATATATATATATATATATATATATATATATATATATATATATATATATATATATATATATATATATATATATATGTATCACACCGATAACTCAAAAAATAATTTGCCGATTTTGATAAAATTTGGCATGTACCTTTCTTTTGTTAATAGCTTGGATAAGTTCGTTAGTCAGGAAAATCGGACGAGGTTTTCCGGGAAAATTTTGAGTTTTCATTCGAAAAAAATTCATATCTCAAAAAGTAATAAGCCGATTTTAATAAAATTTGGCACATACCTTACTTTTGTAAATGGCTTTGACATGTTTGTTAGTCAAGAAAATCGGACGAGGTTTTCCGGGAAAATTTTGAGTTTCCATTTGAAAAAAATTCATATCTCAAAAAGTAATAAGTCGATTTTAATAAAATTTGGCATGTACCTTCCTTTTGTAAATGGCTTTGACAAGTTCGTTATTTAGAAAAATTGGACGAGGTTTTCTGGGAAAATTTTGAGTTTTCATTTGAAAAATTTTTTTATCTTAATAAATATAACATCTATGATAAACAAATTTGGTAGGTAGGTTTACGATATAAAAAGTAAACTATACACCAAAATTTAGATTTCTATGTTACAAGAAAAAAAAGTTATAATAAAATATTTTGTGCCAGATCATTTCTATGAAAATTCACTACCATAACGCACTTGCTGCGTCCAGACCTTTATATTCTACTATATTATTTACCATTTAAAGTATAACTTTGATTTCTGTGACAATTGACGATACAAATTTGACTAAATACAAATGTAGAGACATTTTCTATTTAGTACAAAGTGGCTTCACTAACAGCAACTATTAGTAAAATGTAAAAACCAATTTCGTCTTTCCAAGCTGTAAATTTTGTCGACGCATGGAATTTTTTGGCCTCCTCCGCTTAACAGTTGTCAGCATCTATTTCCTTACTTACTTAATTAGTTATAATAATTTAACAGTATGTACTAAATGAAGAACTATTAGGCAATGCGGAACCTTGCGGTTTGTTTTTTATTATGTTATTTTAAGTTTTAGCATCCACTCTTTAGTTTTGGAACCTTTTAGATTAAAGTATATAACCTAAATAATTTTTAATATACAAAGTTACGAAGAAATATATTACCAAAAGGGATCTTTTAAAATCTGAAGAATATATATATATATATATATATATATATATATATATATATATATATATATATATATATATATATATATATATATAGGGACGTAACTCCTTTATCCTTAAATCTTTAATGCGTCCTACACACACAACCCCCCCCCATATATATATATATATATATATATATATATATATATATATATATATATATATATATATATATATATATAGGGACGTAGCTCCTTTATTCTTAAATCTTTAATCTGTTGAGACACTCCTTCGATTTAGGCTTCTCTGTTGGATTTACACAGGATGCTCTAAATTTTTCTTCTTAAAAATACAGAAGTACAATAGCAATAGCAATAGCAATGGATATAGTACCAATGGTAACGCCTAAGTGGGAATACTGGATGGCTGGTCGGGTATGGAATGGATGCTGTTGTATTTAAGATAATGCTTCTTTTATCTTCTCAATCTTTTTAAAATCAATTGTCTTAAAATAGATATTTTGTTGAAGTGTTGGTTGCTGCTCTTTAACTTCTATTGCTTTTAGCGTCCAATTAGTAGCATCTTCGTACGTTTCATTATTCGTCTTGATTTTGCAGCAATTGAGGGATGTCACCAGTCTGTTTCCTTGGAAAACATTTTGCTGTAACGATTTTCCGTAATTTTCGACAATAGTGATTGCTGAACTAGTGGATATTAGAGTCTCCTCATTCTTGTTACTTTGGCAGAGGTGCAATCTTGTAATGTGCCAAGCTGAGAATGTTCTTTTCATGGGCGATTTTTGCATACAACCACGTCTTCTATAGAGGGAAATTTCTCTTAGGTCCATAAATTTGAAGAGGGTGTTTCCAAATCGTATGTACTGGGTGGTGATAGGAGAATATAGTTTTGTTGTATACGGTAAACATGAAGATAAGAACCGAGAATATGTTGTAGGATAGGAAGTTTTTAAAGGAATAGAATCGTATCACTGACCGATATAATATGAAATTTGTTACAGATGTTATAAAATATAAAAAATAGCAATTAAAAAAATAATGGCACCAAAAGTTATAGCAAAAATCTATAATGAGAAAAAATGTTTATATGACAATTTTAAACTAAGACACTGATTATGATTTGATATATTTAGTTTTCATGCCAAGATGTATATAAGTGTTATCCCACTCTTTTCGCAATTTCCTTATAAAAAAATCAAGTAAAATAAATATGCCAGGTGAGGTCTTCAATTTTGAAGACATAAACATTTGTCTACGTGATGTGTGTCAATATTTAACATACAAACTAATCAACCTCTAACCATAATAACTATAAGAACAATTACAAAAGTAAAATGACTAGTAGTAGTAGCAGCAATGGTGAAGAGGCTAACGCCAGGCAAGTAGGCCACATCGGGCCCTTTTTTTTTTTCAACCCTGGCATCCAGCAACTATGTCCTACTCCTCCTCGGTTTCGTCATCAAACATACTTGAAGTAAGGGACATGACGGTCTTCCATTGAACTAAACTTACTTGGCTCCTCTGTAGAGTCATCGAACCAAACAATTCTGTTTCAAGATTCCCAAAAGCCTCATATTCACAAAGGTAGTGGTAAGACGTTCCTTCAGTCTTGCCACAGTCCTGGCAAATGGAATCTCTCTCGACACCGACCAATCTAAAATGGCTTTTGAGGGTGCAGAGGCCTGCTAACACACCCCAATGATGCTACAAAGCGCAGACAGACCCTTACCAAGAAGCCAGAGAATCCTCTTTCTATCCGGCCTTCCCACGAAGTCGCTCGCTTGTCTACAGCCACTCTCTGGCCTCCGGTGCTTCTCCATGGCCTCATGGGTCTACCTATTCACGGCGTCGGTGACCACCTTCCTACTTATGCCTATAGCAGGTTCTGGGCCACAGAGAGGCCGCCGGCTACCGAACCTTGCGAGGTCATTCTCCACTGCATTATCCGCCACGCCACAGTGTCCGGGAACCCTCATAAGTTGTACCTACTTTGCACTGGACAGCCTTGCAAGAGCGTCAGCGAACTCTTGAACCAGCATTGATCTGTTTCTGGCGCGTAAACCGACCGGGCGAGGGGTGATGACTATCTGAGAAAATAAATACATTCCTTGGGGTTCCTCACATCCTGTCAAGTAGCTGCAGATAGGAATGCGTATACCTCCGTTTTGAATGCCGTGGTATATGCGCCCAGAGCGTAACTCTCGCGCACCCCCAAGCCATCGATATATATATATATATATATATATATATATATATATATATATATATATATATATATATATATATATATATCGATGGCTTGGGGGTACGCGAGAGTTACGCTCTGGGCGCATATACCACGGCATTCAAAACGGAGGTATACGCATAGGAATGCGTATACCTCCGTTTTGAATGCCGTGGTATATGCGCCCAGAGCGTAACTCTCGCGCACCCCCAAGCCATCGATATATATATATATATATATATATATATATATATATATATATATATATATATATATATATATATATATATATATATATATATATATATATATCGATGGCTTGGGGGTACGCGAGAGTTACGCTCTGGGCGCATATACCACGGCATTCAAAACGGAGGTATACGCATTCCTATCTGCATATATATATATATATATATATATATATATATATATATATATATATATATATATATATATATATTTCCTGCCCCGGAGAAGTGCTGCTTCTCCAGCCGTGATCCGTCAGTAACACAGACCAGGCTAGAAGGCTGAAAAGCCACCTCATTATCCCTTCATTCATCCTTGCTCGGGATTCTGGGGATATATGTCCTAGTCAGCCTAATATAATCCTCTGCATTTCGGAATTTCCTTTTCACCTCCTTGGCAACTTTTGCATGTCCTGTAGTTGCCTCCTCACCTGTGTGACCCCATAGTCTCCCTTCTGATACAGATGGGAAGCGGTGGCAGCATCAGATCTTTAGCGGGGATAAGGGTAGCGACTTCACCGGTGATACCTAGACTTTCCAACGTTTGAAGTTTGGCCAGCTTCCGAGTAGTAGTTTGGTTGACACCACACCACCAGACTATTGCCCCAAAAAGGACCCTCGGCCTTACGATCGCTGTGTGAATCCAATAAAGGATCCAAGGATTAGGTCCCCAGGTCCTCCCTATCACACGGCGCAACTTCCAGAGGATCGCTACTCCCTTCCTCACTACTCTTTCTATTTGCGACCCCCATGATAATTTGGAATCTAGAACCACCTCTAGATATTTAACCCCCTGTACTAAAGCCAGAGGTCTTCCACACATCACTAGGGGTCTAAACTCCTGCAGATTCCTCTTCTTGGTGAGTGGGATCATCTTCGTCTCCGCTGGGCTTACAGAGAGTCCCAGTTCTAAAAATAACTAAATAATAACAGTAATAAAGCGAACTCTATTCAACAAGAATATCGACACACATCAAATCACTACCTTATTCCAACTTTTTTAATATAGTTAGGCGTATTTGTTTGATCTATTTAATTATAAAGAAGAATCTCCAAGAAAGGTAAAACCTTTAAAATCAGTTTTGGCGTTTAAAACAAGGTAGCTGGTAGCTGTTGTCACGCATGTCCTTTTATACTTTTAGAGTTTCAAAACAGTCTAGTTTGCGCTTGTCATTACAAAAGCACATACCCTCCTGCTTCAGTTCACTTTAAAATTTTTAGCCTCCACCTTTCACTTACAGAGCTAGATTGAATTGTGTATTTTTGGTCAGCTTTTATTAACCGTTTTGGTAACAATTTTTTTTAAGAAAGTACGTTTTAATTGAAATTCACTGTAATAACACATTTGTATCCAACCTCCTTAGGTTGTGTTAATTAAGTGTATGTATTTATTTATTTAAATGGAACCAGCAGTTTTATGTAAATTCGCTGCTATAGCGAGATTTTTGCAAGAAGAGTTTTTATTACCGTAGTAGGGATTTTTTAAATCATAAGTAAGGCATGATTTTCGTTTGACGACGTGTAAAAATTGTTCCTATTAAGTCCAGCAATATCTATATTCTCTTGAGTTAAGCCTGCAGGATTTCATCTTTTGTGTTACTTACGTTACAAGACGAATTTGTATGATAGTCTGACCTTAAGCAAATTTAAGTCTGTTGGAACGTTGAAGCTTTGGACAAAGCATATTATTGTAGCGCTTTACTAAAGACAATGTACTGGCAATTAAGGCATTGTTCATCAAATGGGTGTAATTTGCTCAGACAAATGAAGTTGCCGAAAACTCAATGTTTGTCTTAAGTAGCGGCAGCTTAGATAAATCGACCACAAGTAATTTGGTGATATTTGGGGTTGTATTGTATTAGACTAAATTAAGAGGTTTTTATGTATCAAAGTATTCGTGATCAGGTAGAAACACTATTTAGGTGGAAAATAAAAACTTTGTGATAATATAACTCTCATCAATCTTAGTGATATGTCGCAAAAAAGAGTCACAACGTGTTGCTACAGCACAACTAGGTCGCCGACATATAACATTCAATTTATTGTTACAGTTTAACTACAAAATTTTTAACATGTTGACACAGCCAAATTACGTAACAGTGTGTCCGAAACATAATAGAAATTAATGCATTTAGTACCGTTAATATTTAAAAAAGCGATTTATTCTTTTGTTTCGCGGTAAGAAGAACGTAACAGTAAATGTTACATTCTTCCTACCGCGAAATATTTTTAACATAATTTTATAAGTAAACGAGAGTAATTCTCTTTTGTTTTTAAAACCTGTGTATTACGGTCTGCTTTTCAGCTTCCGTACCATTTTACTAATTCTGCAGAAAGTCTGAGAGAATTTTAATAATCATTGAATCTTTTTAACAATGACAAATAACTATCGAATTGGAAGATTTTATGAAACCTCGCTTATATTTGCCATCGTAAAACACTTCTGAAGCTTCTCTAATATTCTTTTAAGGCAACAAAGAAAGGGTCTTCATACGAGGATATCTCACACAAGGGAACCGTGTTAAGGATAAATAAATATAATGCTGTGTAATTTCTGTTAAGATGTGACGGTTGACTTTTGATCTGTACATGTTGTTAGTGACGAGCAAGAGAGGCTGCGTAGTTTAGATTACCATTAATGGAAAATTATGCGACCGATTTCGGTCCACAAAGTGGAAAATGTGCTACTTAAGTAAAAATGTGCGTCGAGTAGGGTGAATCTGTTTGACAAAGCGTTAGAAGTGACATCTTTGAGATCAACCACTGTCTGTTAATGCACCTAATGCAATTACTGCTAGCGTTATATAGGTTGTGTTTCGGTGTTTAACTGAAGTTAATAAATTTATTCAAGCCCACTTGGGTAAATGGGTCTTAGTCTCTAGTCCCTAGTCTCTGGTTCTAGTCTCTAGTTCGCAGTCGTGGTGTGATCCGAGGTCTGTTTTGCAGTCTAACTCTGACTCTCTACAAAATTCTAGGGCTGATGTTGAGCTCTGGTGACTGATATCGCAGCATTTAATCTCACTCTGAATCTGAGTCTACTCTGACCTCCAAGTCTTTTATGTCTGGGCGTGTATTCCAGAAAATCTAGAACTTGCTGGGGTTTTCATTTGCTTTAGTACAATGTATAATCCACCAGCTGCATGGATTATCAAGCTGGGTTACAATATTTCATCTAGGGTTTGACTTTTCCCATTTGGCTGATTGGAGGTGTTTCGAAAACAAGTGAGTCCTATTTAACTTTATGAATGTGTCAAAAACTGTTAATCAAAATTTTAGAGAGAATTCAGATTAAGCTCACTTATATTCTTTCACATTCTTAAATAGTGGCGTTGCTGTTAGGATTACTTTCACTTGAATTTTAGCTGTAACTATGTACAATAAAATTGTTTAATTGGTCACGCATTTTTAAATATAAATATTGTTCATCCAAGAGATTAATAATTTCTTGAAACCTGAGAGTAAATATAGTCATATATTTTCAGCAGTTCAGAGTAAATTAAGGAGCATCATGCTCAGATCTAAATTTATCTTGTAACAGGGCAAGCAATTCTAACAATCTATGCAGATCTGTCTGGCGAGAAAGAGTAATTAAGCTGGTAATAATTACATTTAAGAACTTCATTTTTATTTGCCGATAATATTCCGTCGTTTTCTTGTATTTTTATTTGCTATTGATTGAATGATTTAAACTTTACCTAGCACTGCATACAATACCAAACCATTTATTATTGTTTCATAAAAGCTTGTAATTATGTTTTACTTATGCTCTTTAATTCAACAACAATTTCCTTAGTGAGTTCCCACCAAATCCAACAGCTTTATAAAACGTGATATTATCTAGATTTCTTTATGAACAAACATATATGGAGCACTTGAACTGAAAGCATTACAAATATGAGATTTTGTTCAAGACTAACCAAATAGTAAGTATTAGTTTGATTATCTTTATAAACTGACGCGGTAACTTGATAATAATGTCTTTGCTTAACTATTAAGATTAACCTTGGCCTTGCTGAGTAATTTACAAACAAAACTGTCTCGTCTCTTTCGGGTTAAATCATTAATAAATAATTTAAATTTGAAGCTTAGATTGATTAATGTTGCTGTCTTTGTCTTTTGAATAAATAGGGTAGGATCAAAAGTAAGCTGATATCGGAAAAACGGGCTCATGTATGGTGGCAGCAACCAGTCCTTAAATATAATATTTGGAACATTTGTTTATCTAATTTTCTAAGATTTTCCACCTGTAGTTTTTATAGCTGTAAAGAACTCCAAACAGTGCATCTTCATCTAGGGAAGTAACAATATTTCTGCCATTTTTTAACAAACTTTTCTAAACTGAAATAAAGTTTTGGGGCTGCTGTTACAAAAAATGGTTTGTATTAATTCTGGAACCTAGGATGAGTAATATTTCCGACCACTTTGTACAATTAGTTTTACTTCAGATTAGCTTTATTTTAATCCTAGTGATAATACTCACGAGCTCGGCTTCGAAATTTTACATAGCTGTTTGTTATGTATTCCCATTTTTCATCTTTAGCAAATAGTAGAAATAATGGAAAACCATTTATATCTTCCGGAATATTCGTTATTCAAAAAGACTGTTTTTCGACACATTTTTCGCTTCGAAGTGGCGATATCCAGTTTATGTGAGTTAACTTTCGGGTTAACACGATTGACTTTTTAAAACAATTTTATTTTACTATACAAAAATACACTAAGGTATACATATAAACCACAAATAATAAAATACTAATATCAACATAAATCTGATATAAAAGTACGTAGCACGAAAGGACTCAGACTAAACTGCGATGAGAAGTGAACGACGAGTCTCATGTCTTGCCCTTTTTATAATTATAGATGAGGCGTCGATTATTCTTGGATACAGGTGTCTATCTCTGCATCAGGTATTCCGTTGTTCATCGATGCTTTAGATGGATCAGATCCGTCGTATATCCATGAGAATACTACATTTGCGGGTTTACTGTCTATTGTTTTACATTGTATTACTATGTCTTCATAATAGGCTATTGTTTCCCAGGCTGGTATCTAGCGTAAACAACTTTGTTGATATGGCAACTTATTTTTAGTAAATTTTCTTTTAAAAAATTCAGTAATAGGGATTTAGACGTTTAAATTTTGAAAAACTTTCTACAAATAAGCGCAAACTACGACACCTAGAAGCCACATCCGGGGCTATTTATATGTATATATATATATATATATATATATATATATATATATATATATATATATATATATATATATATATATATAGGTAACACACTGATTACTCAAAAAATATTGGGCTGATTTTGATGATACGTACCTTCCTTTTGTAAGTGAATTGATAAGTTCGTTAGCCAAGAAAATCTAGAAACATTTAGGGTTTTATTAAAACAAAAATTTGTATCTCCAAAAATAAATAACACAGCTATGGCCATAAAATTTGGTTCGTATGTTTACGTTATAAAGAGTAAACTATACACCAGAATTTGGATTTCTATTTTACAAGAAAAAAGTATAAGCATTTTATTGAGTAAAATGTTTGGTTCCACCTCGTTCTTATAAAATTCACTACTATAACGCACTTGCTGCGTCCAGACTTTTGTCAATAATTAAATAATTATAGATTGGCAGGTGGTTCAATAGTTTGAGGTGTTTCGTTGGCCAGAAAAATGGGACCAGTTTTTTCGGGAACAAGTTTATTTTCGGAATACTTTTGTACTTTTTCAAACAATAAAGTTATTTTAATGAAATATGGTACATTGCTTTTACTATCTAGGTTATACAGGCAACCAAATTTGATGCCTGCTTTCATTAAAAAAAATACATATTTGCTGTTGAAAACATTTTTATGAAAATTCACTACTATAACGCACTTTCTGCGTCCACACCTTTTTTAAATGTCAAGGTACCGACTTTTTTGCATTTTCAAAAATAGCGTTCCTTTCGTGATACGGCACTATAAAACACCACCAATAAGAAAAAAAACTGAGAAGAAATAACTTTCTTGAAAATCATACCTCTTTCGGTTGGACTTTATTATTCAATTTTTTATTAACTTACCCAAAATGTGACACTATTTGTAGGTGTTAATTGCAAACAATATTTGTTGTCAGCCGTGTGCAGTTTGTAATTCTTTAGAGAGCTTTACGTCAGAAAACTGGGATCTTTTACAATTCAATAATAATCATTATTATGGTAATATTAAGCAAGAAGTTGGAATTTAAAATACTAATTATGGTGAACTACGGTGGCAGAAAACGTAGTTATAAAGAAGTGTACATTGTTTTCTATAAAGTGTGTCCTATCGTTCGCAAACTAACGAAGGGTATGTTTCTAAATTATTGCCAAAATTTTATGAAACTGATGGCGTCAAAGATAAACTAACAACAGGCATAGAAATAAACGGCTGTAGCTGGTAATAAGGCATTGAATGTATTGTTGTGTTTCCATGAAACCCCTCATTTATCTACAAATGAAGTTGCTTCATCACACAATGTTTCACAAAAGTATGACATAAATTTGCTGAAAAAAGAAAAATTTCACCCACACGAAGTACAGCCGGTATAACAACTTATAGATGTCCATTTTGAGAGGCGAGTTGTATTTTGTAATATTATGATAGGCAAATTTAATGAGAATCCCGAATTTGATAAAAACGTATTTTCTCAGATAAACTACTTCTGCACTGCGTGGATTTGTCGATAAACAAAACTATCGCTATTTGTCTAAGCAAAATCCACGTTGGATGCTGGAGACTCAAACCTAGCAACGACAAAAAAATCAATGTATGGGCCGGTACAATAGACAGCAGTGGTATTATTGGTCTCTTCTTCATTGTGGAAAAATAGCTAAATTTATTAATAGAAGAAATTATACCGGCTGTCGTTGCAGTGGGCCCAGTTAATGAAGTACGGTTCCAGCAGAATGGAGTTTTCAGTCATTTTGGGAGACGCGTGCGGCTATATTGGGATGAAGTTTTGGCAGAAAATTGGATTGGACACAGTGGTACTCTTTAGTGGCCTGCTGGCTCTTCTCATTTGACGCCATGTGATTTTTGTCGATGCGGTCACTTGAAAAATGTTGTCTGCAAAGACAGGCCGTTAAATATCAACTACCTGAAAGCTACAATTATTGGCAAAACAAGACGAATTGTTCACTACAGGTTAACTAATGTAGTAAATTCCTTTGACACGCGAGTTTAGTTGTGTATTGATAATAATAGACAACATTCTGAACACTTAATTAGTAAATAATAATTATTGCTGTTTTATTTTATTTTTGTTTTATCAGGTTCTTTTGAATCTGCAGTTACCTTTTCTAATGTTTTACTTATGGAAGCTGATTAAAATTTCATAATGCCATATCAAGAAAGAAACTTTCTTTCCGAAAATATGAAACAAACATTTCTTATCATTGAAAAAAATTAGTTGCAATAACAATGAAGTTGGTTATTCTGGGAAAAATTAAATGTCGTCAGTTTGAAGCAAAAAAAATGTCGAAAAAGCTTTGTAAAAGGATTTTTTTCTGAATAACGAATGTCTCAAGAAATACAAGTGCGTTTCCCTACTTTTTACTTATATCTGGTATTTATTAGAGATGATAATTTTATTTTCAACTTCATAAAGGGAAATTTATATTGGACGGTAAATTTGTGAAACCCTTTTTTCCGGTTTTATTTGTTTGCGTTTCTAAATTTAATTTTTAAGACCGTCTATTGAAAACATATTATAAAAAAATCTATTTAAATGCTTGTAGTTTTAGATGAACGTTTTTGTACATCATTTTTGTCAGTCTGCTTTGCATTGCTTTGCTCTCAACTCGTCGACGCCATCGAGTTGTCTCTTTTGTCTTCCATCTACTTTACAAGATAAATACATTTATATTTCGGAATATTATTCTAAGCGTACCTGGATCTGTTAAGACTCTAAAACTGCGAACAGGGCGTATTGTTGTAGCGTTTTGCTGAAAGCAATGTACCGACAATGAAGAGATGATGTATATGAAATGTGTTCAATTTGCTATGATAAATTGAGTTGCCCTGCAGCTCGACATTGATTTAGAATAGGGGCAAGTTATGTACGCTTAGTGAAGATAAGTTGTACCTATCAAATCTGTGTGTATTTTCAGTTTCTCCTGTAAACTTTCCAATTCTCAATGCTACACTTGATTGACAGAAATAACAGGTTGATAATTTGTCAAAATTTGTTTCAGAATCGATTAAACGATGCAGTGTATTTGGTACGAATTATCAAACTATCCGGGCTACTCCATTTATAAAAAAACTGTTGCTCCCTTATGTTAACAATACATAATATTGCGAGAGTTCAAATTATAACCTGAAAAGTTAATAATATGTAGCTGTCGGTATACCGACGGCCACATATTATTAGCTTCTGCTAAAGCCATGTATTTGGTATCCCGCTGGTAGCAAATTTTCTTAAAACATTTCAAATCATAAAAAATAACAACATAACTGGTTTCGAAAATAATATTAAAAATAATATAATAATAATATAAATTTATTTGTCGCTCACAATTTTGCAGCATGCCATACTAAGAAGCTACTATTTGTATTAATTGAAGATCTTCCTACAAGAAGGAGGCAACTTACCTTCAAAGGTGTTCGAGAAAATCGAAAAACCTTCCTATTTAATTGTTAATTGCTTTAGAATTTGTTTCCTTCTTTGATAGTGTGCGATGGTCCTTCGTGTTTAAAATTCCTGGTGTAATATAATAAAGATTTCCAGAAATGTACTTTTTTTATTTGATATTGGACTTACCCCCTTACTGCTTCTCAACGGTGTGATGCTCTGAAAATATTTGAAAAAATATCATGGAGTTGAACAGAAAAAAGGCTTTATTTATTTCGTAACATCTATTAGCATAACATTAATTCTCAAAACTAGCATATCATGTCAAACAATTCGAAAATTGTTATTATTCTAGAACTCATTGATGTTAAGTGTCACTCGAATAAGTTACGGTGGTCTCTTCATCCGCTGGCTCTGCCTCGCATTTAAGATTATTGTAGTAGTAACTGCAATATTAGGGAACATATTTTTTCACAAGTACCATCACATTGTCGTACTTCGTACTTAGAGGAAACGCCGAATCATACACGCGATGCTCTGCACTTGGTAGTGCAAACGGGGGTCATAAATTATATTTTTTCTGATGTCGAAAGCATTCACAATCAGCATGCCAGTCGAGATGCTACAGTTGACATTGACAAACTTTTTAAAGTACTGACCCAGAATGCCAACATAGTTGAGAATCGTGTCTTGGTTAACAGACACACCATCAACACTCCTTGGACTCCTTCACATTGTTTATGTGTTCTTGAGGAGTGTAGATCCGCTCTACTTTCCGAATATATTTCTCTGTTCTCCAAAATGACCGGCCACAGGGTATAAAGCTGTGACCAGGATCAAAAAAACGGCGCACAATCTTATCGAATCTACCATTTCGTGCCAAGTAGTAAATATACTGCATTACATAGTGATTTTTGCTCTGCGCGGCATAGTTATCAGAAAAAAATGTACAACACTTTTACAGTTTGCGCCATTTCATTTTCAATATAGTGCGCCAGAAATGTGTGTATATAGGTAACAGACGGTTTCCACATAAAATGCCTATTAAAAATTAATCCCACTGATTACCACCAATATATAACAGGACCCTCTTCGTTGGGGTTGGGGTATTCTCTTACTATTTTTTATACTACCAATTTTACCTAATGACACCAATATCTGATACTTTATATAACTCTGAGGTTACTGCCCTTCGGATGTTAGACCTAAAGAGAACTAAAACACTTACTTAAAAGAACATACCATTTAGCCTTTAATTAGCCATTGTTTAACAATATGCTAAAGAACAATAAAAAAGGTATGTTTAGCTTTTGCTGGTAAAAGCAAAATAATTATTTGCCAAAAACCATTGTAAAATCCCTCTCTACTTTACAATATTTTTCTCCTCAGTTATATCTACATGAACATCAAACTAAATTAACTGCCCAATGCACAATAAGAACACTTGTTTTTAATGTAACGCCAAATATCCACAAATTTACTAAAAAAATAGCTCTTGACTGTAACAGCTAAAGTAATAAAAATTAATCAAAGCGTCAACTTCTTACCATTGCTCCGATTCACTTATACCTTTTTGTTTTTCACAAAAACACTAGCAACAAGTCCCGTATGTCCAAAAAATCCGCGCTTTTGATCTTCTACAACTATTAATATAGGTTTAATAGAACAGCACATTGCTTTACCCAAACGATAATTATTCCGGCTAAGATCTACTGGCTAGCAAGATTTCGACTTCTGTCAAAGACTGCCAATCGATGAATCAATAAATAACAACAGTCCTCTTTAACGTGTTACGTACGAGTATTAAATAAGAACGACAATTCCTACATAAAGGATTCAGGTAGTCAGATCCTGAAGTGCTATATAATTCACTTCCGGACATACTGTAAATTTAACATTAATCTGAAGTTTTGGAAATTTTATTTGTGTTGTATGTATGTTTGGTTGTTCTGTTCTTTGAATGAGGCGTTAATCTGGGGGTCTTGTCAACGTACGATATTGGACACGCTAACGCTACTTACCGAAAGGTGCTTTGGGCAAATTTTGGTGAGACGAAACTGCTCTCTGGAGTAGATGCTTGGCCGTAGTCGCGGAAATAGACCACCGTTAAGCAACAAAATACATACATGCATAGTGTAGGAAGGTATATTGATCTATTAATCTAGTAATTCATAAAACATTCCAGTAGGCAGAATTGCAGTTAGTAGCTATAGTAACAACTATGAGATTTTGTAAACAAGCTGCCAAAGGTTGACATGCAAAAGTGAAATAACGACTGGATTATATTTTTTAAAGCACGATCTCTGAAAAACCTGGATTTTTATAAAAAAGAGTTACGATCAATTTTAGTATTTATTTTTGGAAGGGTTATTTGAAAAACGGCTTTTGCTGGTATGATAGAAACATTAGCTGATCAATGTCCCTCATATGCAACTATTGAAAACTGGGTTGCGGAATTAGAAAATGATGAACAATTAACTAATATAAGCACCGCTTTGGAAAATTAGTTTCCGCGATTACTCAAGAAAACATTGATTTTGTCCACGTGTAACGTAATTATAACTCAATGGAATAACTTTTATATAACCCATTGAAAAACATTATAGGCATTAATAAACAAATGAATAAACAAATAAATCAATAAATTAAGCGTGAAAGGTAAATTAAATAGGGCGTGGGTTCTGACTGTTGATATTTGTATGTGATTTGACACTGGACAATAAAAAGAGAGAAAGGTCTGGTTAATACAGTTTATTATAAAATCAATTATCAAAAGTTACCAATGCTAATTATTTTACAACTAGAAATAAAATGATATTTAATGGCAAGTTGCAAGCATTTATTATTTACTACTTTAAGGAAGGAAAAATTAAAAGTATCACTAAAATCAAGCAGCTTTCACTTAACGCAGCTTATATATATATGTACATCTGTAAATGTAAGATAGTAAAAGTCTGTGGCTGATTGAATAACCTTTCCAAACTCATAAATACCTGCACCACCACCCACTACCACTTAACAGCTTTGACATGACGTAACCATTTAGAGCTGGACAATCTTCTTCTACCAAGCTGGACGATCTTCTTCTAGCAAGCTGGACCTTCGTTTAAGTTGATTTGGCCATTTAGAGCTGGCGAGACTTCTACTATGATTCAACCATTCGGATCTGGTAAAACTGCTATCATGATGTAACCACTCAGAGCTGTTAAAACTTCTAACGCACAGGACTTAAACTTAACACTGGATTCTGGTCGAAACGTGTTCTCCATTAGTAATAACGGGCCCCCTGGCTAACAACATTGGCTCCTGGAGTAACTGTACAGCTGTATGAAACAAATATTTTGCATATATACAGGGTGATTCACAACGCAAGGGACACATAATGTGTGCGTGTAGAGGATCTCAAAACATGCCGATTTTTTATATAAAATGTTTCTCTGTCGCCCATGTTTTGTGAGATTTTGACCTCGGAAGATTCTTTATTAATAACAAGAAACAGCTGTATTGCAGCAGTGCCATAACATAGAACAACCAAATTTGGTAGATGTTTTTCTTTTGTCAACATACTTATTTGACAAAAATTTGAAGTGGCTATAAACTCAAAAGACTAAGATACCTTTTCCCAGTTAAATTATTAAAAAAAAAGAACGGAACAACAATGAAGTTACCTGCAATGTTTTAAAATTAACTGTCTAATCTACAAATAAAAATAACAGTTTTTTACCTAATAATCCGCACCAAACATTAACACCAAATCGGTCTTGCAATTGTCTTTTTTCCTTTAGATGGGGATTTTCATTTGCCCAATAATGCCTATTATGGCGATTATACATACCACAATTTGTAAATCTGGATTCGACAGTCCAAATTATTTTCAAATGAAAATTTTCATCTTGCTGACATTGTCCTTGATACCATCTGCAGAATTAAAGTCGCTTAGGGTAATCGTCAACATTTATGCCTTGTACGATTGTACGTTTGTATGGATGATAATGACTTTGTTTTAATACACGGTGTGCGGTACTTTTTGGAACGTCAATTTTTTCACCATAAAACCGAACAGATTGCGGAGGGTTTTCGTTTGAAACCTGTAAGACGCCATTATTTCTTTCTTCATTTCTAGGAATTGGTAGTTTCTTTGCGTGTAAGCTACCGTCGTTCAATAGATTGGTCAGTATCCTGCGATATATTTTAGTGTTCGGTTGTCGTCTTTCTGGGTAGTTGTTTTGATATGAATATGCAGCTGCCTCAGTATTTAGGTTAGAACGAATATAACATTCCAACATGTCAAGATATTCTTCATTACTGAACATATTGTTAAATAATATGTAAAATAAACAGGAAACAAACTATTTAGTACAAAATTTTAAGCAACGTGTTAAATACACCTCAAATTGTTCAGATAATTAAGACAGACATTATTCTTAATTGTCGCGATAGTGGTATATCCATAGCAACCTTTCTTTTGTTGTTTTTCAGTTGACTTACGTTTAAAAATCAAACAATTTTCAAAGGCGTCTTCGTAAATCATTAATCTGCTTTTTATTGAGTGCTGTTAGTAAATTTAGTTATTTTCTAGGTTTACCTATTTAATTAAATTATGACAATTTTTAAGGATAATGTTGTAATGTAAAATATTATATGTAATAATGGACCCATTCATTGGTGTACTCAAAGTTCATATCTTTTTTATCGTGAATCATTACGGAAAATTATGTTAAAAGTATAAGTCTATTGTTAGACTCCATGGCCTACTGCTTTCTGAACACTTTTTTTGTCATTTGTTTTCTGGTATTGGATTTCATAGCCTACTATACTCAAAACGGTTTTTCTCAAGATTGTCAGTACAATTAGAAGATTTGTCAAGCATGTTGTACATCAGTGAAAAGCTCTTTTCAGAGGCTGAGCCAAAAATCCATTATGGCTGCCATAATAAAAACAAACGTTGATACCTCTAGTTCAAAAACAAATGACAATCCAAAGGTGCGAAGAGCATAAAAAGAGTACTCTATAAAGAGTGTTTTGATAGTGTACAAGTCTTTGACATGTCAGATCAACGCCTACTTAGATATTGAAGAAAAAAAAATCGACAAATTTTGTTTTTTTTTCAAAATAACGAAAAAACGAAAAAAGACATGGCGAACTACAAATCATATTTGGAACGAGCAGGAAATTCCACAAAACATTGCTAATTTAACCGTCTTCCTATATCTAGTAGTAACGGAGATAGCAATACATTCCAATCCAGTTTTGGACACATGGACACACAGTATATATATATATATATATATATATATATATATATATATATATCTATATATATATATATATATATATATATATATATATATATATATATATATATATATATATATATAGTCTTCAAAGACAAATGACATTTGTAATCCAGAGTCCAAGTTAACTTTAGGATGTCAAGCATTTTCTATATCGAGCCATGAAGCAGAAAGTGAGTGAATGGACATCGGTGATGATGTCGCTAGGCTACAATTATATATATGATTGCAATAAAATAATAGAAAGATAATAGAAACGTGTAAAACGTTGCACATGAAATTATGTTGAAACCTGGATGGCTTGGGCTAACACGTACAAGAATTATTGCACATTTCCTATGAACGTGTGCTTCACATTGTTTATCTCGACTTGAGAATAGGGAAGCTTTAGGCAGAACTGATTCCAAGACGCTTACACTTTGATCAGAATCACAGATGTTTGACAATGTCGAAGGAAATGTGTTACTATTTTTAAGTATATTAGCCTTTTTGGTCCCGTTGTCACTATGGAAGGAATGTGGCTACATCACTATTTTTCAAATATTAAGGAACAAGGGCAAGATTAGAAGTATTCTGGTTCTTGCAGACTCAAAATATTACGTGTTCAAATGTTAGCTGGCAAATTTCTTACTTCAGTTTTCTTTAACAGAGATGGGATGATTTTCCTAGATATTCTGGAATAAGGTAACAACTGTCATGGACCAGACTACGATAAGCTACTAACTGAACTACGTAAAACAATGTAGAAAATATCTGCAAAAAACTGACCAAATATATGTCCTATTTACAAGACCACCCAACAAGTTGTTGATTGCAAACAATTGATATAATTTACTTTTTGTTAGTTGGCCATTCACCATGTTTTATGGATTTAGTACGACCATACTATTATTTGTTGTCAAAAGTTTAAAGACATTGGAAAGGTAAACGATTTTCTAGAAACAACCAGGTCATATGTGCAGTGAAGGAGTTGTTTGAACACCACGAATAAGCTTTTTTTAGAGGATTTATAATGGCTCAAAGAACGTTCGGATAAATGTGTAGGTTTAGGAAAAAAAATTATTAGACTTTTTGTGACCCGGGTCGAACGATATTTAACTGAACCGGATATGGTTTCAACAAAAAGGTGTAACTTATCACACTGCTTGCAATGTTGAAGATGTTTAGCATGTCGATCATGCCTATCAATTCTCCGCCGGAAGTCCTGCGATTTGACGTCATTAGATTATTTTATTTTGGGTTACGTGAAGCCACAAGTTTGCATCAAGCCAAAAGTTATTAAAGCCATTTAGGTGTTAATTTTTCACGCACCCTTGTTCTGATTTCTCTATGTCTAATGTAATCATCAAAAATTGGTAATGTCGCATTGAGTAATACACTCAAAGCAGATGATATTTTGCACGCTGTTGAACGAGGTCTTATTTTATTAACAGCTTCCTAATAAAGCAACAAAAACATTGCACTCATACTATACCTTTTTAACCAGGATAATTTGACTTATTTTGGTACAGTGATTATCCTGGCAGTAACTGAAGATAATATCTCAAATTAACTTCTTGTTCTATAAATATTTTCCTTACTCAAAAAAAAAATACTCTTCTAAAACAAAAGCTAAGATTTAAGTTAGGAAGAAATAATTATGGGGTGCCAGTTGTATTTTAAATATTTTATGACCTAAACGACTACTATAAAGGTTATATGTATGATAAGATTGGAAAACGGTATATTGCTGAAAACAAGGTGCGAATATACAATAACTGAACTTTGGTGATTTTTTTACATAGGATTTTGTAAATACTTTAAAGATAAGAAGAAAAAAAATGTATCATGTATTGTGGCAAAAAACACCTTATATTTCACGTTCAAAATAATATCTATCGGCTAGCCAATAACTTTACAAAACATATGCATATATATATATATATATATATATATATATATATATATATATATATATATATATATATATATATATCTATATATATGTATATATATATATATATATATATATATATATATATATATATATATATATATATATATATATATATATATATATATATATATATATATATATATATCTATAATTTTACTTAATTGATTAGGTCTTTTTTTCCTATACGAAGAGGTTCATATAGTAGTGTGGCACTTAGACTTTTTTCCAATAACGTAAGTTGGGCAATATTATAAAAGATCCAAAAGAAAAACCTTACAGAAGAAAAAAGTTAGAAATTTATAGAAAATTAAATTAGATTATTATTTCCTACCCTACCAAATTTCTGGGGTTTTAAACTAAACGTTAAATGATATTAAAATTACAGTACAGCCAACGAAAGAAGATAGTATCGTTTTTCCGACGGTCACAATCAATCAAAACCAGTCTGCAACCCAAAACAATAAAATTATTTTTCTGTCTGCGTTGGTAGGATTGTAGTGCCAAACTGTTAAGTTTCACACGGTTTAACAGAAGGCATAGAAAAGCGGCGTAAAAGTGTCAGACTTAGAGTGGCATTGGCTAAAGTCTGTTAAAGACGGACGTGAATCCTTTACTCCACCGGCATTGTATCATTTAACTTTAGGCATCTGTTTTCATATATATATATATATATATATATATATATATATATATATATATATATATATATATATATATATATATATATAAACCTATAAATAAATAAATATGTTGATGCGTTGGTTTTCAAAAATATTTGTCAGATATATATTTTTTGATACATATTTAAGAAATGCTGTAGACTCCAAGGAACTCCTGAAACTCCGTAAAATCGAAAAATTTTAGCTCTGACGTAAAAAATCTCAAAACATATAAAAACTCTGATTGCGAGGAAAGAAGTAGGTCTGTCTGTATGTCTATATGTCGGTTTGTATGTTAGTTCTCAAGATAACTTTCGAAGGGATTGAGCTATAGCAGTCCACCAAGAACCGATTCGGATTGTTTCTGAGTAAACATTTTTTTTTTACATGGGAAGTCAATAATTGACGGACCCAGTTCAAAGAGAGCTGTGGAGCTGCTAAACCTTAGCAGAGGACAGCTCAGAAACACAACAGGTCTCTTGACGGGACACATGGCCGTCAAGAAACACCTACATAAAATGGGGCGGTTCGAAGGGGACCTCGCATGCAGACTCTGCGGCGAGGGGGAGGAATCAGCCCAGCACATCTTGTGCGAGTGTATAGCTCTGGACCGGAAAAGACAACTGATCTACGGTCACTCTAGACCGGAGACAGAGCAATATAAAACTTCACCCTACCAATCGCTGTGCAGACTAGTTCAAGGCACAGTGATTTTGGAATGGGTGGAGTAAGACTAGGGGTATGCACAATCAACCAAGGGTTGCGGTGCTATCGGGGCGGCAAGGCCGCGGACGAGCCCTGAGGGAACAAAAAAAAAAAAAAAAAAAACATTTTTTAGGAGAATAGTGATATGAGGGGGTTGATTGATTGAAATTTGCGCGTTAATATAAAAAAACCAATATGTTATTTCATGGGTTGTTTAAAACATAAGTTAAAATTATATAACGGACCGACGTTTTCCCCTAAAACTGTTAGTAGGAGTTGTCCTGTAAGGGTGAAATATCAGAGTTATTTTTATTGACAGGAAGACGTGCATTGTCTTGATGGAAAGTCGGTTTAATTAACCCTAGTAAGTATGGCAGTGTATGTATATAATTATTCGCATTCAAATTTCAATAAATAATAAATGTCAATAAAAATTAGAGTTGACCTGATACCGTATGTTATCGCACCTCGTACCATCACTCCCCTTGTAAGGGCCGTATGCAGTTCCACACAAAATTCTATATTTCTGGGTTCTTCACGTAATCGCTTTACTCTTTTGCGGCCATCGTAGAACCAAAAACAGAATCAGGACTCGTCGGATTTGATTCACTATCACAATTTGATCTGCCGTTACACCACCCAAGCCGAGCAGCACGATGTCGAGATGTCAGTGGGATACATAAAAGTGGTCTACACGAACGACGACCAAGACCGCGACTTAACTTTACGGTTAAGACATTTTATTTAATACTTTAAACAATCAATACTTAATTACTTAATTACAAGAAATGAATAATACAATATAATAAAAATTAGACGCTCAACCTACATGTGATCTACTGTCTAGCACGCGATGTGCAGACTACTAACTCGGAACAAGAATGAACGGTCTTATCCCTGTGAGCAGCTTCTTTATACACCTCACTCCAAGCGTGGCACTTATTGTCTCTGGATGAAACAAAGGATCTGCTGATGTAGATTCTCACAGTGATATTCCGTCCAACTTGCTGTTTGAGCCTGCATACTTGTGGGCTCCTTTCCGTCTACGGCTGACTCAGCGGTTCTTACTGTGGGAAGGCGACTTTGTAGCATAACGGGCCATTGTTTGAGCTCCATTTATCTCGCGTATTCTTCGATGTATCGTTGTCATAGAGACATTGTTTCATAACGCCCAACCAAGCATTTCCAATTGACCGTGTCGTGGAAACTCTGTCCTGCAAAGCCGCAATCATCAAATGACAATCTTACTGTGCCGAAGTTACGCGAGGTCGTCCGGATCCATAACGGCGATTATAGATTCCTTCTTCAGACCACCTAGCCCGACAATGTAGCACTGTTGACACACTTCGTCCTATGCAGTCGGAAGTTTGTCTGATTGCAACTTCCCGCATACCAGCAATGCACCCCCCTTAGGAATTCACTTAAATTATTGTAATATTCCCGTAAACTGCGCCTGTGCAAAATGACTTAATTACTTAATAAATTGAACACAAATCGCGACGAAATATTGCTTCATACTGAAGGAAACGCAAACTTAAAGAAGTAATTTTTTGATAAAACCAAATATAAAAGCGTACACCTGTTGAACATTTCTCTCCATATTATTATCATTTCATGTCAGAGAGAAAACAGTGTAGTTTAGAAACTTTCGTTGCTAGTGGTTGACTCTTGCTGGGTGTTCGGATTTTTTGAAAAGTCAGTAGATAACTAAACATCTTGCATTTTCTCATGAAATTTACTTCTACGTTGATTATGGAGGGGCTAAATATGAATGCTCTTTGCAATCAAGTCATCGACACCGAAGTCATTTTGAAAAAAATATATTGTCGAGAAGAGTAAATTGTGTAACCATTTAGGCAAAAAGACCGAGAGTATTTATTCGATAGTTGTCCGCTATTGATATCTCGCGACTGACTTCAAGTGGATCTAAATCCGGACGATAGTGAGGTCACCATCACCTATCAAACATAACCTAATTGCACTTTATCTCTCAGATTTATAATTTTATAAGATATATAACACTTTGTATGGTTTGAAGATAAAAGGTAATCAAATACTTACTCGGCTTTGGTCCTGTCCTGCCCAAAGTCCTAAATTCATGAGATCTTTTTTATTAACACTAATTATTCGTGGGAGTTGGCTGAATCAAGACTCCTGGCAAATCAAATAAACATTGCACATAACAAGAAAGAAAATGAATATTATATGTTACAAGAAAGAAAGTAAACAATAAATGTGAAAGTTTGGGGTTTAGAAAATTTCATGAGCAAAATATTGACTAATCTAAATAACACAGTAATATTTCTGATAAACATAATTGACAAAACATTAAGATAAAATGCAAAACACATTTATCGCTCTCGACAATCTCACTGAATATGGTTATAATTTTGACTGAATTAAAGTTTATGCTGCAAGTTAATGAAAGATTTAACTGACGTAGGAAGGTTGTATCCGTTTAGTTTCAAGGGTTACACACAGAAAACTGAAAATTGCTTACATGTCGCGCAGTCGAATTTCTGGACCTACACCTAAGATCTCAAAGGTCCCAATTCACCTGTTGGTTGATTGCGGAGCCTGCATAGTATAAGATGAGCATTCGGCGCTCACCATAGGCGCTTGGTTTCTCCCAAGAGAGAAATCAGGAAGTGATGGACAACATTTTCGTGGGTGGTGACCAAATAAATTGTACGACCATATACTATAAGGAGGTCAGGCAGCCCTGGGGCTGAAGCTTGATACACTTGCGATGAAACAGTAGGAGGTACTTCGCTTGATATTTCTGCGACCAAAGATATACCTGAGTGTATACTGGAATATCAGACAAGAGAACTAATTTGCTTCGGAGATTGAGGTTGAAAATCTGCTATAAGAAACTGAACTTATTCACCCAAAGCCACGTTGAACGACTTTCACTGCATAAGACACAAAGGACTCACTGTTCAAACTACTTTTTTCGCGAACGGGATATTAATTCTCGCTTAAACCGAAATAAAAATACCTGTAACACTTACAGACAACTATGCTAGTCGATATTAACCGCGAAAGTTCATGTTTTATTTCTTTTTGCCCCGATAGAAAGCTTCACGCTTTAGTTAAGATGTTGCTTCGAAGGTAGTCGGCGTAGAACACTCTCTCTGATGCAGCACGTTTGTTCGAGTATGTTCTTTTGCCCCTTATTAATCACTCATCTAGCTCCATGTGTGTGAGGGAGGCAGAGAGCGTAGGATCTATTTTCCGTGAGCGCGGAGTGATCTTCAACCATCTTCTATTACATTACGAGAAATTGTTAAATAACAACGATCTTTTTCCTCAAAGCTAATATTATGCCCCGTGATATTTTAACTTCAACGTATATAGGAGGAATGCAGTACGGGCACTACGATGGTAAAAGTCAATAGCGAATTTTCAGTAAATTATTTTGAAACTAAAACTTAAATTGTTTTTCAGAAACAGTCACCTGCTTTTATTTGAGGTTCTCCTTATGCCAGTAAGGGAGTCACGGTGGTGAATGAAACACAATCGTTACAATTCTCACAGAGATTATTTTGAGTTATAATAAGAAAGTAAATTAATTTTTAAAGATAATCAAAAGTTTCATAAAATTCGACTACCACAGAACAGTTGCAATGTGATTCCTGTCATTAGTATACGCTGCTGTTTGCTTTTCTTATAATAAATTTTATTTCTTGATACTGCCCTTTGTATCCAAAGTCAAGTAAAATCCACAGTAAATTACCTCAAACATATTTTATAAAGAGAAATGACATCAGTCGAGCTTGTAACATTTACTCCCTGTCGAGTTTAGAACGCGAATTGTAAGTGCTTTTATTCCATTTCATGAGATTAATAAGCTGTTATCTTTAACAGTCTGTAAAAGTTGAGGGCTCTTGTAAAATCAATGTTACGTGTGATTCGATTACGTTCTCTTTGATTATTGTGCTTTAATAAAATACTGTTCATTTATGTTGTCACTTTAGCAAATAGCATTTGCTTCTCTTCGTGACAAATTACTAAGGTCAGTAAAATTAATAGAGCTTTCACTGAAAAAATATTAAAATGCTGGTGCAGCAACTGTATTATGGTGGCGATTTTTTATACAAATATCTTCGAAAACTATTATAAAACACTTAATTTTTTAGGTCGTACGCCGTTCTTACATTTAAAGAGGCTAGGTATCCGAATTCACCAAGCGAGAAACCTGTAAAATTCCATTCGGGAAGTCGGGTTTCGGGTGAATTTTCATTATGCAAAGTGACTAGCTGAGAGGTCACGATGGTGAAACTTCGAAAATTTTCTTGAAGTGAGCCCAAATTAGAGCAACCAGAACATTTGTGCTTCAAAACGGTTTTCGCGGTCATTAGTTTGAGAAATACATTAAACCGCGTCTAGAATTTATAAAACCTTAACGTTTCAATTTCTCTTTTGGAGCCATCTTCAAGTGATTAAATAAAAATGATGTGGAACGAACTCTAAGGCCTCAATGATGTGCGTATATTGTAAAGTGGTGGAAAATTCGGTTGGGTTGTTGTAGCTCGATTATGGGGCCTTCTCCCCAAATCTCACTGGATATCATTTCTAAGGTCTCAGTGTGTTTAAACTTAGACCTGAAACGAAACTTACCGTTCGTCGTTAGTATTGTAGTATTCATAGCATTCCGTATAACAAGCTCGTTATCAGAGTAATTTGTCGGGAAGGTGAGGTTTACTAGGTCATGTATTTACGTAACGGTGCTCAGATAATGAAGCAGGTTAAAAGGTATTTGTAGAGTCAGGTAAGAAGACAGTTAAATTGCTTATTGATTTATTTGTGATTTTGTTTATTTGTATTGAGAAATAATAGGTTTACAGGTAATCGAAAGTTGAAAAACATCATATATCTTGCTTAAACTATCCCAATATTTTTCGATATCGATCGTGTCGCGGACAATTCTGGTTTTGAGGTTGTAAACCACGGCTGTTGTTTTGGCATTGTCGAAGTCTATTTTGTGTCTTGTATGGATGTGATGTGAAGTCGGATTTTCCAATAGCAAGGGTATAAAAATTTTTACGTCAAAAGTTCGATAAATGTTTTTAACGAAAATCACCAAAAACATTTTGTTGCGTGAAAATTCGTAAAAATTTCATTTTTTACGAATTTTGATAAAAGTGTTCCTTCAAAACTGCTAAATATTTTTCGACAGAAAAATTTTTTCTCGGAAAACATTAGAATTTACACAATTTAAAAAAGTCACCCTAATAGCAACATTTTGTACATGAAAACCAGCTAATAAAGTCAATAAAAAATTATACAACTTTTCTTTTGCCCTCAAAAACATTTTTACTTGTATGATTATGCAGTGAAAAGCGAAACAGGTTGCAGCTAAAAAATAAGCACCTGTTAAGTCACAGAAAAAATCTCTACGCCTGTATTAAGTATAGAACTGTTTCCACAAGTTAGAGCAATAACAATTGATCTGCTCTTAAAATTCAATCTAGTCTTAAAATTCCTCATTTCCTCATCAAGGTTTTTTTCTACCAAAATTCGTTAAAAAATTTATAGGTATTGCATAGCCTGACCAGGTTCTTACCTTGAATTGAATAACAGACTACATTTTTTTAGCTACAAAATGACGTTTTACTCCAGGAAAAGTTAATCTTTGTAATATTTAATATATTTTGTTTAGCAAACACAATGTTTTGGTCTTTGACATCCCGTGCCAGCTTTTTTTTTCAATTAGATGCTTATAACGTTTTTACTTTTATCTTAGAGATTTAAGTTTTGGTATGTAGTATATTGTATATAAAAGAAATCTGTGTACCAAATTAGGTTGCCACAGCTTTATTATTTTTAGAGTTACAAAAATTTTTTAAATAAAGCCCAAAATTCACCTGGCTAACGAACTTATCTAAGTCACCTCCAAAAAGGTATTTTTTGATATGTTATTTATATATACAGGGTGTTCCTTAATTGGACATTAGCTAAGTGGTGATAGCTGCTAAAAAAATAAAGTGATTGGGCTCAATATGCCTTAGTAAAATGTTACTCGTTTTCGTTTTACAGAGTGTTTAAATAATTTTTCTTAAAACTATTTTTTCAAATATCTTAAAAGTCGTTCAACGTATTATTATGAAATGTGACATGGTATTATTAGGCATTATCCGTAATACGATGGGGGTACCAATTTCACCACTGCCGCTTGGTGGCGCCACCGACGGCAACACTGGTTCATTAACATCGTCATATTTTTTTGTCCAACCTGTATGCACATTTTCGAACAAAAATAAAGAAAGCTCAGTTTCACACAAAAAAAGGTATACTTCTTTGAACTCGAAAACTTGACCGTTTTCAAAATACACATAATTTTTCAATGAAATTAGATTAACGATTATGCGCAAACATAATAGTTTGTCGAAGGCTTCGATCTTAGTGCAAATTATGTGTATCTGTTCTAGATACTTTTTAGCACAATAAAATGCACGTTATCGAAAGAAACTTTTTTTTTAAGAATTCAGCAAAGCCATTAATTAAAATAACACCTATAAAACTAATAATTAAAAAGAAATAGTTAACAAACTGGATATCAGAAAGATGGTTACAAATTGCATTGATCTACCTACTTAAATTAATTGAAAATTAAACTCCAGCTTTAGAAGCAAAACAACAACAAATCAGAGTCTCATTTTCGGACTCGTTTATTAAAATTCTCTCTTACTTTCAAAAATGTTGTTGAGCTTTGATATCATTAACACCCTGTAGATCTTTTCCCATAATTGCTGGCGGCTATTTGTTTGATTATCGTAGACCAGTGACTTTAAATCAAATTCAATTTATAAATCAAAGTTTTTTTAAATATTACGATACAAAAAACCCACGTCAATTTTGAGCAAGGAAAATCAACACAAGAAACATTTATATAAAAAACAAATTGTCACAAAACTGTTCATTATTTAATGTAGGAAATTTGTATAATAAGGGTTATTATATGAAAAATTAACATTTTGATAAAAAGGAAGAGATCATAATTGTGAATATATATATATATATATATATATATATATATATATATATATATATATATATATATATATATATATATATATATATATATATATATATATATATATATATATATATGTAATTTGACAATGGCAACTTAAAAAAATTCCTTCAGATAGCATTGTAACCATGGCAATGGACAGGTGAAAAGCGAAAATCGACAGGAATTTGTTTTAAAAAAAATATCTCTTATTTGGTGAGCACTGAAGAAGCCAACACGCTGAAGAACCCGCTCTTGAAAATTTTTATAGAAAGTGACATTTAAACTAAATATGCATTGAGGAAATCAAGGTTCTGTTACAAGGGGCCCAGTATGCCTTATGGTGTTCCCTGACCCAGGACTTGATGGTTCCCCTGGCCGTGCGTTTCGATATGCCCAAGAACGGTTCTGGTCCAATAAATGGTTATGCTGACGCTGTCTTCGCGAAAATGGCAGCTTCTTTATTGTCTTAACGCCGATTTGTTGGCGTGAAGGTCTGGCATACTGAAAAATTCATAAGGAGGAAGGATGACGAAACCGGTCTGTGTTCCCTGCTTTACATCTTACCATAGATCCGGCAGGTGATGGTGGCTAGTGAGTGATACAATTCAGGGCCCGTCATGGTACTAGCCAGGGAAGTAGTTGTTTCCGCTCGCTAGTTTTTTCCACAGCTTTTTGCTATATTATGTGCTCGTGGAAGCCATAGTGTAAGCCTAGAACCGTCACAACACCAGAGATGGCGCTTTGCACTATTTTCTATTGCATGTTATGGAAATACCTGACTTAAGGCTATGATGACGCCCAACCTTTTTTATGCCAATGACAAACTCTCAACTTAAACGCAACCTCAAAGCAGTCATAATACGCAAAGTTACCGGTGGGTTAGGTGGCCGCCAGCTTTTAAACAGTGGAGATGGGCGGCGTTCCTAAAAGATTTTATACAGTGCGCCACTTGATTGTTACACCTACCCCCAGATATTCAAATAAGTTTGTTAGTTAGATCGCCAAGATCTATAGGTCTTACCTCGAACAATCACCAGTGATCCGACTCCAACCAAGAACACGCTGGACCCAATAACCACAGCAAGAGAGACAAATAGACAGAGGCACTTGTATGCATCAACGGTTACACAATCGTTAGGCACCTATATAAATTTGCAAATTCACTAAACAAATCACTGGGCAGATTTCAGGAGTGGGACAACCCTCAAATAAATCACTCTGACTAATTACCACAAGCTAAAATACATCGCTTTATTAATAATTGGACTATCAAAAATCTACGCAGAATACTAAATAAAATGTTGGTGTATTAATATAAATGATCATCAGACACCACAATTTAAAATCCACATTCAGTAGCACATGTCCTGAACTGAAAAACATAAACATCTAAGCATCTCTCAAATCTGGCTCTGTAAAGTTTTAAACAGTTACTCATATAGTAGCTCATTAGCATACGATCTCATTAATTAAATTCAACAATTAAGTTTTACCAGACGTGCCGACGCTTATCTCACATATATAATATAAATATACTCATAGGAAGTAAATGACAGCTTATAATATTATCAACGTTCTATTCTGTGTCAGTAAAATAGCTCTAAAGTTAAGCTTTATAGCGATAAAACTAAACAACACCACAGCTTACTCAAATGCAAAGCAATTATATAAATGTGAAATCAAACTACTAGAGAGCTTTATCTATTTGTTATTAATAAAAATTGAGTATCCACATTAGTGAAAGTAGCGAATAAAATTACTATATCAATTAAAGCTGTTAAGAATTTAAATTATCAAAAGCCTTTATATCACTGTTATCTCCTATCACTTATCTGAACCAAAATGACTTCATGTATGATCCTCTTGGCCATCCTCGTTAAGTTATGACTCCCAATACTCTTTCCACACACGTGCCAACCCTTCGGGACGCCTATATACAGTCCGGGAACCTTCGACCACGACTGCATTGCTACTACGAAGGGATCACCAATCATCCATAAATTTCCTTCACTAGGTCTCCAATCTCAATACCCATACGACTTACGCCCAGTTTCACAAAGCTCGATTAAATATTTAACGGCCGGTTAGTTAATTAGGGCTTCAGATGACCAATCACAGCTCCACAATATATGGTTGTCATGGCAAGAACCCGAATTATAGTCTGTGATAGGTCGTCTAAATCTCTGATTAACTAACCGGCCGATAAACATTTAATCAAGCTTTGTGAAACCGGGCAATAGAAGCGCAAGGGTGATGATAACCATATATTGAACCAACTGATGCTAAAAGGTCAGTACAAGGACACACATATACCACTAAAATAACCCTGTACAATAATCGTTTCCACCTGATACTAGGCTAGTTTACTTTCTAGCTCACACTAGAACAATTTCTGCCTGGTACAAGAATAATTTCTGCCTGCCACTAGAATAGTTTAGTTTCTAGGCACTAGGATCATTTCTGCCCAATACTATGATAGTTTAGTTTCCAGCTGTAACTAGGATAGTTTAGTTTCTAGCTGGAACTAGAACCCTATAAAACACACAAAAAACGAATATCGCTAGTGATAAAGCAAACTTTATAGTTACCCTTTATCTCCGATTTGAGGTTAATTAAATTATTTCGATGTTGAAATATACAATAAATTAACACGATTACCAGTGCGGCACTCTTCCTCCAGGCTCCGAAATTCCTCAAATATTTCCTCTCACACGTGACGAACTTCCAACTAAAATGGCGTATTAAATCTCCTCTCGCGGGTATTGCTGCCTCTTAACCACTTCTCAGGATACACGCAATTCTAATTTAAGTGTAGACAAATTCTAACTCTTAGGGTGGATGAAACCTCTCTTTAAACCATTTTTCTATCATTTTAATCTCACTAAATTTACTGTGACGCCCATCTGTTCCTTCGAACCGGCCTTCAACCACAAACCCTCTTTCACAATCCGTTACATCTCTCGCCCCTCTTCCCCACCGTGGTACATTCCGCTGAGACGACGCTGTCGGACCTACGCCAGCGACCTACCTCTCTCTCTCCGTCTAACCTAGTGACTCTCCATATATATTCAACATTGTTTAGCGCTCCGCGATAGTTCCAATGCCTGACGCCAGTCGTCACCCCACAACTACGATATACCTTGACAAGTCACAAAATACACCGCATACAGCTATATACAGTCTGTTCCATAAGAATCAACCAGACAACAAGTTAATAATTCAACAAACCAAATCTCAAACCAAGTGGCATAACCGCAAGTAAAGCCACCTAAAATTATTAAAGTGAGAAAGGGCTAGTTTAAATCAACGAAAAATATAGTAAATATACTAAAATTTGTAACTAACGCTTTTATGTCGTTACAAAGCTTATTTGTTGGGGAGCAGGTGTGGCATATTTAGAAGTCTATAACAAGGACGAAACCTGTCTGCGTCTCCTGCTCTACATTTTAGTGTCAGTCCCGAAAGTCTTGAAGTGATGGTGATTGGTGAGTGAGTGATGTAATTCAATGCCCGTCGTGGTATTAGCCAGGAGAGTACTTGTCGATCGCTAGTTTTCTTCCCATAGCTTCCTTCTTGCTATACTGCGTGCACGTAAAAGCTATTGTGAAAGCCTAGAACCGTCACACCAGAGATGGGGCTCCGCATTATTCTCAATTGCATATCATGTAAATGTTTGCCCTGAGGCTGACTTGTTGGAGCGCAAGTGTGGCATACTAGGAGTCCATAAGGATGACAGAACCAACCTGTGTCTCTTTTGCTTTACACACTCGCAACCACACACAAATAATATATATATATATATATATATATATATATATATATATATATATATATATATATATATATATATATATATATATATATATATATATATTGTGATGAACTCCGGCTCAGCAGATGGCCCGACAGATAAGTTGCCAATCCGTCCTTCGGGCGAGACTTAAACGTTTTTAATTAAACTATCCTCGGGCGCCATCTTTATTCCCTATTGAATAGGACGGGGTCAGATCCCCGTGAGGACTTCTGCTAAGGCCCTCGTAGAACACCACAAAGTTACTGTTTCATAACAGCCTTGTCCCAGGGTAACTCGAGTGGACAAGAAAACTATAGCCAGGGGTCGTAAGTTATTATGTCCCGTAGGGTGCTCGAGAGGTAAGTGTGTTTTAATCACTTACTCCCGAATAATGGCTGTTTTCCCTAACATATAAAGTTGGAAGCAGAAATATTCTATGCAGGTAACTATCGACTACGATATACCTCCGCTAGTCACAATCCGTCACAGGATTCTAGCCCTAACACATTTACACTAGTACAAATACCTACAGGCAGTGCAGTGAAACGCAACTAATTACATAAAAATTCTCTAATAACATCCAGAATATTTACAAAATGAAATCGACAACAATAAAAATCAATTAAATAATTAAAACCAAAAATTCGCTACAAATCATGCGAATATCGAGACACATATCTCAATCCAGATAATGTTATCTCTGGCAAGACATTCTTTTACAAAAAAATTGATACCACAAATGTGTACTATTTAAAAATACAGTGATATTCACCTAAAATAATATGCATAATAATTAATGCCAATCAAGCGAGCGCCTAACATTAGTACAGCAAACAAAGCATAACAAATCACGGCAAGCGTCAAGCAGGACAAGCCAAACCTCAAATGAAGAATGGTTCCGCGACGGGAGTAAGCAAACGGCTGCCACGCTGACACGGCCCTAACTCGCTAATGAATACCACTAGGTAATTCGTTACCTAATATGGAATACCCTAACTAGCCTAGAATGCCCCCGGCGATTGCGTACCATTCTGGATTGATCTCTGCTTCCTCCGAGGACTTTACCGTCCCTCAAAGCAAACATAGTCGCACCAATACAGCACACGATGTCGGGCACATTAAATACTACCCTATCTCAGCACTGTCCGTGCTCCCGTTTCCCTTAAATGGGTACGAAACGTGACCAGCTTGGCCCTTACCTAGGCTGGACACTTTCACTAATTACCCACCTAGTTTAGCGAGCGCATACCCTCCAGAATAAATCTATGATTTCCCAGAGGACGTACGTCCCTCCAAGCGATCGTAGTTCACCCTGTATAGTACGTTTTGATTCGCTAAAACACCCTAATTCCACTACAGTACGGCATGATTATTTGCCTTACTTAGATCTCCCTTAGATGGGCAATCGTGACTATTTAGTCACCACTAAATCCAATACACTCTATCTACACGTGAAATCCTAACTCCGCTGTTAATATTTCACATAGAACAGCATTAATAAAACACAACCAGTTTAACCATTTACAAATTATACTTATACACGTTTCCCGAAGTGATAACTAACCTGGTAAACTGATACCTTTACAGAACACAGTCCTCCTAGACTATTATTCTTTATCAATAACAGACCAACACACGGCCTTTTCGCTACTCTATAGCGACACGGGACAATCTTCCCTCAGGTATTACACCTAACTAACGTTCTAATAAATTACAAAGCAACGGTACGGTCGACGACTACTTGTTGTCACGGCGATGATTCGAACCCCTCTGTCTCGCGTTGCGTCTCTTCTCCACTGTTCGCTTGACATGCGCCTAGAATACATCTTATTGCGCCTGTCAGACTGGCGTACAGCGGTCCATTCTACAAAAACTGCGTGTGGGCTCTGGCGAATTTTCATACTTTGATGGGAATTTAAAATGAGTCAGATTTATTGTTCAACAAATATCCGTTATTTATACCGCCTAAACGGCTTGTTAGCTATTCAAATAACCGCAATAAATCGGACTTCATTACAATATATATAGATATATATATATATATATATATATATATATATATATATATATATATATATATATATATATATATATATATATATATATATATATATATATTTGTGTGTGTGCGCGTGCGTGTGTGTGTGTAAAAATGAAATGTGGGTTCTATGGGTTCCTGGTTCGCTCACACGCAAATTTGCGAAAACCTGAACTTTTTTCAGCCAAATGACGGAATCGCCTCGAAATGTAAACATTTAATTTTGTTTCCAGAAATCAGTATATCGCAGTTATCTAAATAATTCAGTAGCAGTTTATGCATATTTTAAGGCTAATATAGTAATATAGTATATTATAATATGAAACAGAAATAATGTTATTAAAATTTTCAGATGGCATTGAGCTGACCGTAACCATGATGCTAACAAACGTCCCCAAAATGAAAGAAGACGTCCTAAGAAATATTATTGTAGATCAGGTGAGGTACTTTTTACAGACAACTAAAGCGTTTACCTCTAGACCTTTGTATAAAAAAATATTAATATGTTATATTATTATTCTACAATAGGAAATAATTTCTTCTACATCTATTTAACCAATTACGGTTTCTTGTATTGGAAAGAAAACAGGTACTAAAATCATTTATTTTTTTTTCTGATAAAAGGCCATGAAAACCATCATCTATGAATCTGACGTAATCGCAACACCCGAATCATCATTTACCTAGCTTGTTTTTGGTAAACTGTACAAGTCTTTGATTAATGGAATCACTCGGTCATATCACAAGACACTTCTATGTGTAATTCATATGTGGCACGGAAAGATCCTGATGAAATGTAAACTCCACAAATCAGAACTGATGTTTTGTTGATTTCTTCATTTTTATACCTATCACTTAAATGTATTCTCCCGTGATGCAAATATATCATACACACACCAAGCCACCACCACATCTAATAAGACCCATTCCAGATAAGTCACGATGTTGTCTATATAGGATCAAGGCATGTTCGTGATCACCAAGCTGATCATATAAGCAAGTTTCTACCAGAACAGTTTTATCAAACACTTTGAGACAATGATAGAGCTTAGTTGTCAACCGACTAACATTCTAAACATAAACTGTTAAACTTTCGAATCCCCTAGTTCTAGGATTGGCAAAAAATTGCCAGTTTTCCTCTCACTATGACAAAAACTACAGTATTGTACAGAACATGTAGCTATCACTGTTGTGCTAGCGTAGAGAAAAAAAATTCAATATTTTTTCTTATATTTGTCTTAATAATTTGACGGTAAAATCAATTGTTGTTTTAGATTAGCAGTAACCTAAACATAAACCATAGCAAAATTGACGTTATTAAGTTATCGAGGTAAGCCAAAGAGGCAATAGCCTTTCTCTTTCCTTAATTTGTATTTGTTTTTAGGTTACAGAAAGGCCACCCTGAAGCAGAAACTACTCTCCGTATAATTATAAATCGCAAAGAAGAAAAACGTGCACGTTTTACCTTAGGCAGATGGGTTGAACGTAACTATATAGCCAATCTTACAATTAACCCAAACATTCCGATCAGCATTTCATCACGGCCTCTTCTATACCTAGTAAGCGTCTCAGCCAACGTACCTGGAGAAGTCAGAGAAGGCGAAGAATTTATACTGACTTGCGTGGCTAGAGGATCACCAGATATAAGCTTTCGATGGCTTAAAGATGGAGAACCCATAAACATTACTGCGGGCACACGAAACAAATGGAGTAGAATCATTAAAGATCCTCATGTTGCTAACCAATTTACTGCCTTGCTTGGAGTTTCCTTTGCACATCAGATGGATAAAGGTACTTTTACTTGTCAAGCTTCAGATGGCTATGAAGACCAGTGTAGAAAACTTAGGATCGAGGTCCTCGCTATTCCAAAACCAAGAATTGAGCCAGTTAGTCTTACTGCTCATAGAGGAGACAATTTTACTATCAAGTGTGTATGCTTCGGACAATTCACATACTCCTGGACCAAAAATAAGGAGCTCCTTCCAGTTCGTACACATAGTGAACGATACGAAATTTTGTTTCCGGGTGGTAGTCTTCTGCAAGTATCGACTATAGAAAGAGACACTATATATTCTTGTCTAGTTCAGGGAAAGGCAGGTTCTGCTGAACATTCAATTCTCGTGTCTGTGGTAGATTCAACAGTTAAGACGTGTCCTGGTGAAAGGTTAGATAACGTTTTATGGCCAGAAACAGCACCAGATACTGAGTCTTTACAAGAATGTCCTAAAGGTTATTACGGATTGGGTTATGCCTTGAGATCTTGTGTGTTATCCTCTCTGCAAGGTCCGTCATGGCTTCCGCCTGATTTTTCGGCTTGCATTAGGCAGATTCTTCGGGAAGCGTATGTTGAGGTGAGTGAGATTAACTTAAAAACATAATTTTTCTACCTGCTTTTTATAATGTCAAACGTTAGTATATAAAACCCTAAATACTATTTATGGTGCAATATCCGGCACTAAAAGGTGGTTTTAACCTTTCAATGGAATTTTTAAGTCAACTTTTGGTATTAAGGAAATCACAGCTTTAACATCATTTAACTAAGCGCGAACTAGGTCTGCAGAACGCATTGACGGAGTTAGTTAGAATGTTTATATTTATAGTGTTCACCTTCTGTTTTCAAGGCTAGAACATGCAATACAAAAAGTTTATTTTACATAAGAAGAATTAAAATGTAAATACTTGCATAGAAATTTTTTTAATATATTTTTATATAATTTTTTTCCACTTGTAGTCTTAAAAATCACTTCATATGTAAGTATTTCACCCATTCTATTTTTTCCCATATAAGGAGTAATTCGCCATTCCACTTTGCAGCCTTAATAATAAAAACAGTCTAGACGCAGCAAATGCGTTATGATGGTGAATTTTGATGAAAATGTTTTAAATAGCTAATATGTGTTTTTTTTAAGAACGTAGGCATCAAATTTGGTTATCAGTATAATATATATAGTAAAAACAATGTACCATATTTCATCAAACATTTTTCGAAAATTAACTTTAAATGTTCCCGAAAAAAACTAGTTTCCTGGCCAAAGAACCTTATAGGTTAAGAGCAAATTAAGCTATTCCAATTTGAGGCATTCACACACACAGTGCGGCAGTGATTAGTATTTCTTCAGATGTGCTTGTCGGTGCTCATGACAGGCTCCAGTATTCATATAGTGAATTTATAGATCCATAAAGAATGTGAACTTCCTTAAATTACACGGCATTTTTTTCAAGCCCATTATACTTTAGATTAGATAAAAACTCATAAATCTGTCAGGTAGGATATTAAGGTAGTTCGTCAACCTCGTCCGTTTAACAGAGATACAATAGACAAACGATGCGCCTCCGACTACAATTTTACTTGCGGTTTTCTTTCGTCTATCTAAGTATCATAAATACAGCGTAGCAGTAATTTAGTTTAGAATTATTTCATCCTCTGATGATGCTAACATGGTTAGCGAAACAATCGTAAGGTCGTTAAAGAAATGTGTTGTGGTGATTTGGGTTCTCCAAGTGTACTTATAAGACTTCAAATGTTACAAAATTGAGTAAAAGTGAATATTATTTGACATTTAACTATGTTTGGACTTTACGTCTATGCTATAAAATTGTATTGTATGCAAATACAAGAATTTTTCTACTAAAATTGGTTTAAAAAAGTTGATATCGATGAGAAATAATATCTTTATGATTGGGTAGAAAAACTATTGTCCATAGAGAAAGATTTTTGTCATTTGTGATTTTAATTTAATTGTAAGCAGAGTTATGTTCGCACTAAATAACATTGCAACAACGATCAAACCGATATTTCTCATAATACCTACTAATTTTGTCAGGTGAAATATTCTAATTCTAGGGTAGCGATTTAATAAATTAAAAATTTAGCAGTATGTAGATGTAGGTATTCAGCCATGCCACCACCTTCATATATCTAAAAGAGTTGTGTGCATTTCCCGTTTTAGGAAGTTTAATATATGCATATCTACTTTTAGCTTTATTTTTTGTTTGAATATTCAGCTCCACGTTGCACCTAACAAACCGCAGACTTGGTCGAGGCTCACCACAATTCGTAGAAATTCGTTGCCGAAAGTCTAGGGAAATCAAAACTTAGTGGAATAAGTGAATAGAAGTGCATATTATCCAATTCGATTTCCCGTTCGTATCCACCTATGTCTTTTTGGATAGAATTTTTATCAGGTCTAGAGTGTACTGACAAAATTCGATAAGAACTCAACGTTTTAAAAAGTTCCTCGAAAATACATTTCAATTTTATGAAGCACAGATTATGTACAACCAACTTCTTACTGTTTTACTTGACACTTCTAAATAGTGTTATTAAATTTTAGTAAGAATAAGTCGAGTTTATTGTTTTCCAATTTTTTCGTTTGGAAGTACTGTTTAAGAAAGAAATTATTTCGGATAATGTATTTTACCAAATTCAGTTAACCACATGTCATATACTGTAAATCAAATACGAATTCACTCTACCCATATTTAATTACGCTGAATTCACTTAATTTGTAAAATAGATTATATCGAATAATGAAACAGAACATTATATGCTTCTTATTACATTAACAAGATTAATTTCAGAAATGAAGATCTGGCACTATCATATAATCAAAAACGATGAGCGATTTTGTAACACGATAATTTTTGCAGCGTGCAGCTATATCGTTTTTTTTTTGTATATTCATAGTCAAAACTAAAATAATTACAATGGCCAGAGCGAAAAAGTAAAAGCTGCTTATTTTGTATTTAAGAAATTCCTGTAGTAATAAAATTTTTCTTTCTTGGTAAAAGTTTTTATGTGTTTTCGTTGTAACATATCTTAGACAGTTTCGTTCCCCAGGAAAATCGGACCGGTTGTTCCGGAAAAAATTTTGAATCTTTGAAAATATAAAGTTATTTTAAAGCAACCAGAGGCATGGATATTTGTTCTACAGACTATAGATGGTGCCAAATTGATTGTTCTTAAGCTAAAGAAAAATTGATTTATATTTATTATGGGCTGCTGTACTATTTTAAATAAAATTCGAATCTACATAAAAACTAGGTTTTTCTGAAGTTTTCGTCTTGATCTACTCTTTCTTTTTCCCTAATAATGTGTTTCTTAGAAAGTTTGATTCGAAAGATATTATGTCTCAGATAATGACCAACAAAATTTGCCTTACTACACTAAATTTCTTTCAGCAAGAATCTAAATTTTCTCACCATTTCTAGCACGCATTTATTCGTTTTTCTTTTGATGTACTCTCTATTTGTTACTCTTTTCATGTCCATATTTTAAAATCACCTTTTTAGTGAATTTTCGTAGAAAAAATTTACTAATGGGGAGATCCCGACTTTTGAATTTCGAAATTTTTTTTGCAAATGAGCGCAAACTGGGACCCCTAGAACCCATATCCGGGGTCAGTTTTAATTTTTATATGTTGACTTCTGCTTCTGCTGCTGTTACAATCTTTACTATTAACATGACGCTTTGCTTACCCTTACTGCTACACGATTTTACATACGTATCACCCTACAAAAACCTACTTGTATCCCACCGCATAAGACGTTCCTGTAGCTTCACTTTCGGTTTATTTTCCTCTCTTTTTTCTTTATGATTCATTTGCAAAGCTCACTGGTCCGTTCTATCGAGAATGAAAATAGTAGAAGCATCCTCTTACTAGGCATCGTGTGTCCATTTGCTATGATTGTACCTTTAATTCACACTGTTAGTCAATGCTCGCTCTCTATGTAACTTTTATTTATCTGACCTAACAAATTACTTGAAATTTCCATGCAACATTCCTTTTTACGTGTCTTACGTGGTCTCCTGCTACATTCATCACCTTTATAACGCGAGGCCCCTTACCATTACATTTCCCGTTCCCCTACTTTAATTATCATAACGAGCAGATTTCGTCTTTGTAAATAGCTATTAGTCAATGATCCCTTCTACAGATAACGTACCATTTCTGCCTAACATACACGGTTTCGACCATCATGTCTGTTTTATCGTTTCTATTGTTAGTCGATGCTCGCAATTCATATTCTTTTTGGTGAATTTTCGTAGAAAAAAATCACTAATGGGGAGATCCCGACTTTTGAATTTTGAAACTTTTGCAAATTTTTGCAAATGAGCGCGAAATAGGAGCACTAGAATCCATATCCGAAGTCAGTTTCAATTTTTATATGTTTATATATATATATATATATATATATATATATATATATATATATATATATATATATATATATATATATATATATATATATATAATATATATATATATATATATATATATATATATATATATATATATATATATATATATATATCACACCGATAACTCAAAAACTAATGGGCCGATTTTGATAAAATTTGGCATGTGCGTTCTGTTTGTAAATGGCTTGGATAAGTTTGTTAGTTAGGAAAATCGGACGAGGTTTTCCGGGAAAATTTAGAGTTTTCCTTCGAAAAAAAAAATTGTCTCAAAAAGTAAAAAGGATATGATAACCAAATTTGGTAGGTTGGTTTACGATATAAAAGGTCAACTAAATACCAAAATCTAGATTTCTATGTTGCAATAAAAAAAGTTATTATAAAATATCTTGTGCCAGATCATTTCTATGAAAATTCACTACCATAACGCACTTGCTGCGTCCAGGCTTTTTTTCTTCAGGTTGTGCTTATTCAAAGTTCAGCTTTCCGAGGCATACATCATAATGCTCCATGCATTGTACTTAATGCACTTGTTCTAGTCTAAATTAAAATGTTGTTCAAGTGTAGGCTGTTGGCTTTTTACTTATTGTCATTACTGATGCATGCAATACCAGATGATGCAACACCAGATAATGCAATACCAGATGATGCAATACCGAATGATTTGACACCTGTTTCCAGCCACAGTGTCCAACGTCAGTCTTTTAACGGATAAGGCTAGTTTTAAAGTGATAAAAGTTGCAAGACCAATATTGTTAACAATTTGTATTTTATAAGTGATAATTTTACGTAGCTAAGTCTGTCGTTCGTCCACTTATATTTTCACACAAATTCTGTAGATAAGTTTCCTAAATTATAAAGAATATATGGGTATATGAGTATCCCAACATAATCACACTGTTGAACGTATGTTTTTTCTGAATATTTATTTCTGCAAAAATTATCATTTTCGTTAACCCCTGCTCTTTTATGTGCAAAACATTATCGTTAGGTAATAATAGATATTTATAAAATTCAAGTATTTCGAGGAATTGTCAATTTATTCCAAGGTGCTGTCTGACATCTACCATTTTTTAGGGTATGCAGGAACTCCGCTAACAACTACTTGTTAAGGTGTAAAAGGGAAAATATTTATCCCCCTTTTTAAACAGACTTTGATAATCCTGTGTCGGAGTTATAGTTCACCTCTCCTCGGATGGTTACAACTTCTGAGGAGTTTTTGGCAAGCGGAAACCTTTTCGCAGAAGAAAATTTAAAATGCCATGAAACATGTTGTTTAAAAATAGTTAGGTATGTTTCAGGATTTGTTATTGTAGGTCTTTTTCGATTGTTTTCCACAACACTCGACTGGAGGAAAAAAAACGAATGAGCGGGGATTAGGAGTATTATTTATATTTTCTTAATATTAGGCGGTGCACCATTAGCCAAAAAATAACTGCTAATACCGGAGGACAGACTAAGTGAAGACTATAATCAGTGATGAGCACTCATAAGTACACTTGGAGAACCCAAATCACCACCACGCCTTTTTGAAAGACCTGACAATCGTTTCATTAGCCAAGTCAGCGTCATATGAGGACAAAAAATTCCAGAATTTCAAACTCAATGCCTATTAAGTGAACATGACACGACTGCACAGGTGAATACAGCGAGTTTTGATATTTGACTTAAAAATATTTAGTAGCACATTTAAATAGGAAATAGCTGATTTTGAAGGGATTTCAAGACAGGTTATGAAAGTATAACACAAAATGAACACAGTGGCGCATCTACATTATTTTCTCAGACAAGTGGATAAAGTGAGTTCTGGCATGGAACACCCTCTATTACAACTTATATTTGGAATAGAAGTTTTATTTTCATGCTGACATAAATTGGTTCGAAAATAGATTTTAATTATCAAAAGATCAATATTTTTGTGCCTAGTATACTCAGACATCAGTAGTAGATTTCACAACTAAAGTGACAACTAAACACAATATAAAATGTTAGCTAAAGTTAAGTTTGCATCTTTGTTATATAATATTTACATATAATATTATTTCTAAAGTTTCAGAAAGTGCATCTCGGTTACTCAAAAAAGGATGCTTTAAACATTTTGAAAAATTATCAGAGACGACTAGAACAGTTTCCAGAAGACAATATACTGCCGGGAGAGGGTGCTGGTATCGTCCAACTTATTACAGAAATCGTCATCTTTATCAAGAAATTAAAACAAGCTGACGTTGCCAAAGAAGCCACACTAAGCTTCTTACAAATTGTCAATTATTTGTTCAAGATTGCTAATTCTTTCGTGACTTTACAGGTAAAAACTTTTATTATATTTTATTTATGAAGCTCATCTTTTATAATGAATTTGAAGATTTCTTATCGGTTTTAGTATTAGGTGCCAAGTAAATATAATGCACAAATCTTAGGTGCCTACCAAGGTATATTGCTATATCTATTGAAAAGGGTATATTGTAATTAAAACTTGAGTTAAAATGATTTTGAACCCAAAAATAACAACATAGAAAAATGGAGGATGTCCGTGTGAATATTGCTATCTGTCTGTGAATGTATGTACGTATACCCATACATGTGAGCGTACTTTAAAGTGGATTGAATCTTTTTAAATTATTAGTAGGATGCAGAAAAGTTGCCGTTTAAAGTTGCAAACACAATATTGAAAAAAAAATTAACATTGATTACTTAGGGTTCCCAGTCACTTTAAAGAACAAAAAAAAATCCGTTAATTTTTACATTTTCAGATACTGTTTGAAGTTGCGAGTAACAGATATGGTATAAAAATATTCCTGTATTTTCCATGTATTGTTTTACACTTTCAACAATACTAGTATGTTAATATAGGCAATAGAGAAAGAAGGCTTTTGTCAGCTATTTCTTGAGGCAACATCTTCACTGGTTCATTAGCTGTGGGCGCACGATTATTAATCGTATAAGCAAGTAATATTTTGTTGTAGAACAGGGAGTAGTTGTTTTCGCTTGCTAGTTTCCTCCAACAGCTTTCTTTTTGAAACAAAAAGCAGAGTCACTCCCAAAACTACAAAAATAATAACAGAGAGTTATGGGCTAAATACGTATTTCGATCACAGAGTTGCCTTCATCGGTAACCGTCGCCGCACTGTGGTTTTTTGGGTAATTCTGTTTATTGTTTCAGCTTCCAGCCAGTGCCCAACCTCAATCTTTAGCTTTCTTTCTATTACCCTCTCTGTACGTGAAAGTTACTGTGGAAGCATAAAACCGTCACAGTCCCAGAGTAAGCGCTTTGTTATTTACCACTATATGTTACAGCAGTCCCTGTTTTAAGGTCGATACCTGCTATGTTTATTACTGAACGGTCCGACGTGCTCGACATAGCAATCATGCCGAACATCACCCTTATTTACGAAATAACCACACTTAACGACCCTAGCCCGAATTACAACAACATTGGTCTGTCGCAAGTCGCAAGAACGCACCGTTATGCCAAGAGTGTGCTTCCCCAAACACAAACATCCAACCCACTACTTACGAAGAAGTTTCCCAAATAATCAAATCCCCAAGAAAATAGAAAAGCTCCGGGCTACGATGGAGTCTCTCCCGCAAAGCAGTAGAATTCATAATTACGATTATAAATGCCATGCTAGGATTTAAATATTTATCATCCATGTGGAAACTTGCCGATATCATCAATATCCCAAAACCCAACAAATACACGCTGTTTCCCCAACACTATATGCCAATTTTATTTTTTCCGTCAGCGGCAAAATCGCCGAAAGATTAATTCAGAAAAGGCAAGCCTCATATACCTCTGGAAACCCTATCCTTTCAGATGATCACTTCGAATTCAGACACCAGCACTTCACCACAAATAAAAAATGTGATCACTGCTTAATCGTGTTACATATCAGACCCCAAATTCTGCACAGGACGAAAATTATGGTGAGCGAGTGGTCTTGGACAAGTCAGTTATAATTTTCGTGTGAAATTTTCTTCCCACGGCTGCCTTCCTGTTGCCTTGGAAGCTGCTGTGGAAGCCTATCGCTGTCACAAACCGAGAGATGGCGCTTCGCATGCTACTTTATTTATATATAGATTCGTACCCATTTGAAAAAATGTTTTCAAAATTTAAGTCACGATCTCCTTACTAACATTTTTTTTTCTACGAAAATTCGCTAAAACCCCATTCTGTAGCTCAACAATAAAGTTTACGTTGTCCTCGAGATACATAGTGGAAGGCGAAGCGCCATCTCTCGGTTTGTGACAACTATAGGATTCGCGCTATTTTCCAGTATATATAATATATAAATATATTGGAAGGCGAAGCGCCATCTCTCGGTTTGTAACAGCTATAGGCTTCCAAAGAAGTTTCCACGGCAACAGGAAGGAAGCCGTGGGAAGAAACTAGCAAACGAAAAATACAGGTATTGATTATCCATTTAAATAAATTTATGTCCTTTTGTTGACTGAATCTCAAAATTAAAAATAATTCAAGGAGGGCTTACAAAATGTAAATTTTACGAATTTAATTAATATTTTCTCAAAAAAAAACATTTCAAAATGGCAGCCGGTTATCTTGATAGAAATGTAAAGTAAGCCATCTGGAAGACGAGCCAAATTTGGCTCAATTACGTTCGTGCTCATTTGAAAAAATGTATTCAAATTTTAAAAGGAATCTTCTCAGTGGCAATTTGTTTCTAAAAAATTCGCTAAAAACGCATTCTGTAGCTCAACAATAAAATTTACGTTGTCCTCGAGATACGTAGGCTGCGCTTTTAAACAGCTATTATATAAAATAATACTATATTACTTCAACTTGCTATATTGTTTCAAAATTTAAATATGTATTCTCTTCTTTTTGCAATAATATAAAATTTTATTTATCTTAGCAGTTCAGAAAACGAAGTAAAACAGAGTACACATTCATAAATAAATTAATTATAACTTCGCTTTTTATGCGAAAATGCCTACAAGTCACGAAAACAAATAAAAACGCCAAGTTGATAATGGATTTCTCTGGCTTATTTTTCAAGTGGAATATTCGAAAAAGCAAAACAGATTGAAAAGCATTTATTTCATTGTTACAAATTACAATGGGACGTTTATTATCATATATCTTTGTTAAATTTAAACATCCAGTTTTATGTTTCTACCAAATCCGCGATTGCTGTTTTGTTTCCCGTGAAAATAAAATCCAGCTGCAATTAGCACCATGTTCATTTGCATTTTTATACATTGTGATATTTTTCAATCAACATTGTAAGGTATATTGTTAATTAAAGATAAATATTCGACGTTAATGGAAATAAAAATAACAATGATAAATAATATTTATCACAAATATTATGTAGCTCTCCACTAGACATTTTTATTTTGTGTTCCCAGTAACGCAGCGGGTTGTGCGTTTATTCACGTTCGAAACAGTCCGAACACCCAGTAAGAATTGATCAATTTCAGTAGCGGCTCGTGCCTTAATGCATTGGGGGTGCGCAAGAAAAAAAAAATTCGGGACGCAGCAAGTGCGTTAAGGTAGTAAATTTTTATTAAATGCTTCAAATTTGAATAACTCAAGTTTCTACGAACTTATAAAGTTGAATTTTGGTGTATAGTATGGTCTTACGCAGGGCAACATATGCACCAAATTTAATTAAAATACCTTTGTAGTTTTCATCCAAGCCATTAATAAATGAAAGGCACTTGCCGAGTTTCATCAAAATCAGCTGCTTATTTTTTGAGTTATCGGTTGGATATATATATATATATATATATATATATATATATATATATATATATATATATATATATATATATATATATATAGGGTACGCGGGCCATTTTTTGGGCGCAATTAGTGCGTCTATCGGGCTGTTTCAAATGTGCTCATGGTATTCTTGTCGGAGTTGAGTGCTGTTAAAGCAGGGGACGGAAATATTTTTTTCAACATATTTTGGAGACCAGCGATGCTTTTGTGGCAAGGCTTTATACTGCCTGTTTCGCAGAAAAATTGATACGTGCTTTAAAATGAAAAGTGATTCTTTCTGGCCATCGTTCATTACACAGCCGTCGTGCTGTCGCCCATTATACACTTACTCAATGTAACATTCCAGTTTAGCTAATAATTGCAAATTTTGAGGTTTCAAATCGCGACTTTGACTTTTTAAAAAGAAAAACTATAAAAATGTACAAAGTTTTTTCTGGGGATTTTCTTACCTTTTTGCATCAAGAAAACTTACCCATGGTGCGTAAGATGCAATGGGTTGTGTTATCCACTCAAAATATTTTGTTGTGCTTTTATCTGATCACCAGTGGCACCCAATTTTTTTAATGCTTATAATTTTTTTTGCATATAGGGTAAACTTAATAGTACAAACCTGTTTCCAAACAAAATCCAAAATTTTTGCGGAAAAAATGGCTAATGAACTTATCCAAGCCACTTAAAAAAGGAAGGTACCTACCACATTTTATCAAAACCGGCCAATTTTTTGTTGAGAAAATAATGAGGAAATTTTGATAAAATTTGAAGTGTACCCTTAAATAAAAGCACAACTGACCGCTTTTCATGGAACTTGGTAGGTTTATTGAACTTGTTAGGTTGATTAAAATTTTTTACTTGCCACATGGTACTAGTGTTTTTCTTGAACTCTCAAGTTTTCTTTTGAAAAATTTTTGTATCGCTTTAAAAAAAGTGCGACAAATTGAATCATAACTTCCACACATCTGTGATAATCTCCGCTCCTCAGCAAGACATTCCCATGAAATGAATTTAGGGTCCATGACTTGACCAAAAAGAAAATATTCATATTCCTATACCCATACTTCTGAATTCTGAAACGTTATATTGCTCGACATTCAACAAAATGTCAATTTTCACCAAATCCCCGCATTTAACCTCTACCTTCTAAAGCTATCTTACCCAAAAACAATTCGAACCGTTCCTTCCCTGGACGCTAATTGGATATCAAATTTGAAGATGATATCTCAATTCGCTAAAAAGTTATCGCGCCTACTAACAGACAGACGTACAGGCCGACAGACCGACAAACCAACAAATTTTTGTTCCAGAAGCAAGTTTTTATATGTTTGGCGACTTTTTACGTTTTATCAAAAAAAATCGAAATTTCTGTCACCGATATTCCACCCCCAAACATTCAATCCCTAATCTAGTTTCAGCACAGATAACTTGATGTTTGATGAAATTGAAAGTTGTCTAACAAAAAAATCCTACAACGTAATATTACTCGAGTTTTGACGAAGAAACGTCAACCTGCGCCAAATCACCACCCATTCATCCCCTACCCTCTGGAGTGATATTACCCCAAAACAATCCGAACCGTTCGTTTATCGGGTGCTAACTGTATACTGTATACCAAATTTGAAGACGATATCTCAATTCGTTCTAAAGTTATCGTGGCTACAAACAGACAGACACACAGACCGACAGACCGATAAACCGACAGATAAAAAAATCTTTCCCAAATCATGTTTTCTATACATTTTGACACTTTTTACGACGCTTAAGAGAACAAAAATTTGTCGCCGATCCTATGCTTGCACACGGATTAACGATGTGGAAGTAATACAATATACAGGTGGCCTTTTCGAGACTGTATAGATTTAAATTTATATGTTTATATTTTTTTCTATAAAATTGGCTAATTGGTTAACATAATGCACTTTCTACCCTAGGTCTTTACATCTAACTTAATGGTTGTTAGCGTGAATGCTGATTTTATATTTGACCTATGTCTACATTTGCATGCCATTTTTCAGTAAAAGATCCACAGTGTATTTCTCTTGAAAATAACAATTTTAAATTTCTAAAAGCTCTAACCTATTATGCAGAATATTCCCTTATATAAAGAGAATATAACTGTAGACGTTTTCCTTGTTCTATACCAACTCTGTACACTTTAAACTAGTTTCCTTAGTTTATACGCTGTCTACATACATTTAAAATTCTCGTGGCGGTAGAAGAGTTTTTTATTTGTTTTAAGTGAGAATACCGCGGGTAAACTTTTCAGTTTGAAATTCTGATGGTTGCTAACTCTATCCTATTGTCTAATTCATTTACAAATGGTCTGTGAGACTTTGAAGGCCAGGTTTAGTTTCATTTCAGTTAGGTACTTGATATAGTATACAGTCATAAGATTTGAAGGAGTTGCAACATTTACCTGAAAATGTCTCCGGCATAACAAAATCGACTTGTTCATGAGTGTTTTTAAAGGATAACTTTCAATATTCGAAAACCCGCTTATATACTTCTTATAATTATTATATTAATTAGATAATTTTATTTTAGAGAATTTTTGTATAAAAATATCGCTAATGAAGAGATTTTTACTATCACAGGTGAAACAAATTTTTCTTTGAAAATTTTCGCGAAAACCAAGGTGAACGTTGCACGCTATCTATCTGTGGAAATACCACTCAGAAGACTTAGTTTTTGCGCAGCTGAACCTTAGGTTGGCACCAAACGACGCGTTTGATATCGTTTCTTTTAAATATACAGGGTGATGAGAATTATCCGTGCCATTTGGTAAAATTCAAATCTCAATTACTCGCTTATTTCAAATGGAACGCCCTATATTTTATGAGCTATTTCGTTTCGCAACTGGTTTCCCTTTCAACGTGTATTAGCATTCCCTATACTCAAATTTCACCGTTTCCCGAATAATTCAATTTGATTTGATTCACTTAATCCAAATTGTCACAATAGATTTAAAGCAGGCTTTTGAACTTGATAATATGCTTGTTGACGTCTACATGTCAAGTCCCACCTCTTACAAATGAGAACATGACATTTGTTGGGCGTTCTCGCGTAAAGAAAGAGAACAGTTTGTATTTGCATCCAAATCGCCGCATTTCCCTTGTTTAGTTCTACAAAGTCAATGTGTTGTCAACTAACTTGTAAAACCAAAATACAACTCAATAAGGTAGGTAGTTATTTATTATAAAGGAGTACAGAAATTAATTAATAGCTAGTGGAAAAGTAAAACACAAAAACAAATAAAAAAAGTGTGGAACTTATAACAAATGATCAAAATTACTCCCGCTGACATGGAGGCATTTTCTTATTGGTCTCATAGCCTTTCTGATTTGTCTCGAGTTAAGTGAATTGAAGGCACGTAAAACTCTACCTACCCTGTCTTTTTTGTGTTAGCGGGTTCGTGGTAAACTTTATTTTTGATGTAGCCCCAGATGCTTGCATCCAGAGGCGTTAAGTCAGGGGACCGTGGTGGCCATCTATGGGGGCCGTTATTGGCAATCCACGTGTCTTTAAAATGTTGGTGTAAAAAATCATGAGCTAAATGAAAACTGTGGGGCGGTGCTCCGCCTTGCTGGTACCAGCTTGCTATAGCGTCTTTTAAACTTAATGTGTTGAGAGAAACTAGAATCACGTCGTGCAAAATATCATTATAACTCACATCAGTGAGATTTTCATCGTATATTTTAATCCCAAAAATCTTATTGTTCTTAATTGCACAAAACACATTGAATGACCACCTGTCTTGGAAATAGTTGATCCTGCTAACATGGGGATTCTTATCTGACCAGAAGTGAGTATGGTGGCGATTGTGCATGCGATTTTTGGAGAACTTCGCCTTATCACACCAAATAATTCTCTTGCAGAAATTCTCATCTTCTAGTGTTTTCAATAGAAACCATTCACAAAACTGAACACGTCTAGGATGATCGCTTGGTTGCAAACCATGCATCAGGTGGTAAGAATAGGGTCTATAATGATGCTTTTTCTAAATTCTGTGAATCATTCTCGCTGACAAGCGTAATACTTTTTCGCAATCCCTCATGGATGCCTTGGAATCAGCAACAAAAAATGCCAATACGATCACTTCGTTTACCTTTTTATCGACGAGTGGCTTACGCTTCTGTACTTTTGGACGAAAACTTCCATGCTGTGAACAATTTTGCGGCAACCTCTCTATTATGTCGTGGCTGGGTTTCGGTTTATTCGGGTACTTTTCTGCAAATGCATGACATGTTTGGCCCACAATTTGTTGGCACTCACCATAAATAATTAGAAGCTCCAAAAAATCGTCGTTTGTGTACTGCAAATTTGCCATTTTTGCACCGCTATGACTGATAGTATCTATATTTTTATGACAATAAGCTTCGCTTGACGATCTTTTGACAGGTAGACGTCAACAAGCATATTATCAAATTCCAAAGCCTACTTTAGATATATTGTGACAATTTGAATTCAGTGGATCCAATAAAATTGAAATATTTTGGAAACGGTGGAATTTGGGTATAGGGAATACTAATACACGTTAAAACGGAAACCGAATGCGAACAGAAATAGCTAATAAACTATAGGGTGTTACATTTGAAGTAAGCGAGTAATTGTGATTTCAATTTTACCAAATGGCAAGCCTAATTCTCATCACCCTGTACATTTAAAAGAAACGCTATCAAACATGTCGTTTAGGTGCCAATCTAAGGGTCATCTGTGCAAAAATTAGGTTTTCTCAGTTGTATTTCTACAGAGAAATAGCGTGCAACGTTCACTTTGGTTTTCGCGAGACTTTTCAAAAATATCGAAAAATTCCGAAAACGGTTGATTTGTTACATATAGTATATTAATAGTAATTTATCTCAAGTTCAATTTAGAATTCAAAAATATCATGAAAATTGCCAAGTTGTAGTTAAAATAAGCAAGTTGATAGCCACTTCTGGTTAAATCGGAAGTCTGACATAAAGTAAACTATCTTCACTAAACTGGAATTTGTCTGAGTCGTATGTATGTAAATTTTCAAATTTTAAATCGGAGTAGTTATTGAGAAACGGCTAACTAAAATTCTTGGCGCCACACCCTGTATACAGGTATATATTACTACAATAACTAGAAACATAATTCGCTAATTTTGATACAAATTTGGCACATTCGTCTCTTTAGCCAAGAGCTTGTACGAATTCGTTGACTAGCTCAACTAGACTGGTTTTCCAGCGAAAATTAAATTTTCGCTGAAAAAATTTGTATAATTAAAATTTTGTAGGCAAATTGTCTTAATAGTGGAGTATACTACATATCAACTTTATAGGTTGTACCCTGATGGATATTTGAGATATGGGACTAAAAATATTGCTGTTCCAAAGAAGAGCACAAGACAAAAGGCTTTAATACACTGAATTTGTTCACTTCGATGAAGCAAAAGAAACGGTATTTTAGAGCAGGTTAAAGCCCAAAAAGTACCAAAACACGAATATAGTCTTTATAAAGAACGAAAGTGTCAAAAATTACCTCAATTCAGTTCAGTTCAGTAAGCTAGCTTTAGAATTTATATCCATTAGCCACGGAAATTTTGATTTAATTATTTTTGTTTTCAGTTATTTTTGTATTAATACCCGTGACACGTGGTCATTATAAAATTAAACTTAACGTATTTTACAGTAAACGTATTTTTTCCGTTAACCTACACTTCTAGGTAGCTCCACGTTATTTGCTTTATATAAAGATGTTTATCTTGATAGTTTTTCTTTTATTTACATTTTTTAAATTTTTCTTTATAATAATAGAGTTTTATGTTTTTCAATGCTTATATATTTTTTATCTACTTTTTTAATATGTCTGATATCGACAGTGTCTGCAATACCTGCTCAGGGGTTTATCAGAGCGTATTGCCATAAGACACACAACAGAAGACAATGGATAACATGGAACAAGGGATTACCTCATGCTAAATAGGCTTAGTTTATAGTTACGCTGCTTATAGGAAGCGTGCACCTTAACAACTACCGCCACCAGTAGTGAGAGGTACACACACCAGCGGTCCCATTCGTAAGCTGACAGAGATCAGTGTTAGTTTTGCACATGGAAAAGTATTTAATACGAGTGTATTAAGAAAATGTCTAAATCTCAAAAATATTGTGGTGCGTTGGGTTGCTTTAATAATGAAAAAATATGTGATGGTCGTAACATGAGATTTTACGATAGAAAATACGGACGAACCCATATTCAATTTTTTTACGCTGTAGTAAATTCATTGTATCTAGAAATTTATAATATACTGCGTTATTTACGGTATTTGTAACTAGGGAAATATATATATATATATATATATATATATATATATATATATATATATATATATATATATATATATATATATGTATATATATATATATATATATATATATATATATATATATATATATGTATATATATATATATATATATATATATATATATATATATATATATATATATATATATATATATATATACAGTGTGCCCGAAGTTGGTGATGCATGTATTGCGATCTCCGAAACTGTTAGAGATAGGAAAGCGGTCAAATGGGGAAAGTTTTAGACAATTCTGTTTGTAATTGAATGCAGTTTAGTTTACGATCTTATCTCTTTTGGTTTTTACGATATTTGAAAAAACTAAAATCACGCATTTTCGAAAATACCCTGTATTTTTTTATTTGTGAAAATTTCTGAAATCTGTATAAACTTTCTTATATCAACTTTTACGTAGGAAACACCTGTATTGTCCGATTTCATTTCCAACGTTTCGATAGTTTGGAACCATCATACACTTTGTTTTTTCACAGGGGCTTTTCAAAACCGTGAAAGGTTTTGAAAAGCCCCTGTTTTTGCCTTTACAAATATGTATCAGACTTAGTAAAAAAAGTTAGGTTATGGGTTGAAAAACGAAAAATATGATTTTGTTACGAATTTGGCAACGTCGCACGAAGAAACACTCACACTTAAGCTGATTATACTGCATTTAATCTCTTAACTATAATTAATAACAACATATCCTCATCAGTAATAGTTTCTCCTATGTGAAAATCTTTTAAAAACATAGAAATTACCCTTTTTGAAATTTTAACACGAAAAAGAAAGGAAAAAACAATAATGTGTCAAACGGCATAATACTTACCAAATAAAATGTCTAATTTAACGTTCAAAATGCGACCCATTTGCTTCTATACATTTCGCACATTTTTTTATCACCGATTTAGTAACACGATTAATTGTCTAACGGTTAATATTGGACAGAACACCCCGCGTTCGCTGTTCGAGGACTTCTCTGCTTTCTGGGGATCAAATTCATAGGTTTCGTTTTTAACATGTCCCCACAAATAAAAGTCTAATGGAGTGAGGTCGGGTGAGCTCGCTGGCCATCGCACCGGGCCACTGTTGGATATTATTCTTTCATCAAATGTCTCAGGTAAAAAAAAATTGTACTTCCCTGGAATTATGGGCGGGGCAGCCGTCATGTTGAAACCATACATTACGGAACTCATTATCTGGGAGAACTTCCATAATTGCTGGTTCTATTTCATTTTGCAACATTGCAAGGTATCTTTGTCCTGTCAATGTTTGATCATAAATGAAGGGCCCAATTAGTTGTTTTCCTATTGAAATAAAAGAGTTTAATTTCTTCTAACGATAGGAATATTAAAATAATTCAAATGATAGAAGAATAATTTTTTTCAGAATAAAGCGATAAATATCGCACACCAAACATTAAAGCCAAATCGAAATTGCAATCTACGCTGTTCCCGCAGTTTCGGTAGCCCAATAATAACGATTATGCTTGTTGAATATTCCGCAATTTGTAACATTAGTGTCGTCCGTCCATACAATGTTATTTTCATGTGTGAGTGTTTCTTCGTGCGACGTTGCCAAATTCGTAACAAAATCATATTTTGTCGTTTTTCAACTCATAACCTAACTTTTTTTACTAAGTATGATACATATTTGTAAAGGCAAAAACAGGGGCTTTTCAAAACCGTGAAAATCCAATATGGTGCCCATAGGAAAAATGATGGTTCCAAACTATCAAAACATTAGGAATGAAATCTGACTACACAGGCGTTTCCTGTCTAAAAAGTTGCTATGAGAAAGTTTTTACATATTTCAGAAATTTTCATAAATAAAGAAAATACAGGATATTTTCGAATTTTAGTTTTTTTCAAATATCGTAAAAACCAAAAGAGATAAAATCGTAAACTAAACCGCATTCAATACAAACAGAATTGTCTAAAACTTTCCCCATTTAACCGCTTTCCTATCTCTAACAGTTTCAGAGATCGCAATACATGCATTACCAATTTCGGGCAATAGACAATTTAGCTGCCCCATTACCCGACTCAACAAATACCTCTAATCCGCTTATTCATATGAGTACCGTTACGAAAGCACCTGACCTAATAGACCTTAACTCGACTAATTACAACGATGACGAGGCAGGTAGGCGAAACTTTATAAATAATACAAGACTTACGATGAACTATTACTTAGGTCTAGGATTGAAGACACTCAAACCTCACAGACGATCAGCGAGATTTGAGAAGTAGGCAGATTGAGGCCCCACAATCGAGCTAAAACAATTCAATCTATCCCTACTAGTAGATAGTGGGCCACCTGGGTCCATCCCCTCCACTTTTTACTGCGCATGCGCGAGTCATCATGCGCATGCGCTGACCTGCGCAGACCTGTGACAGTTGACAGCTGACCTGTCAGATTTGACAGGTGTCAAATGTCACTGACCTGACAGCTGTCAACGTCAGCTGTCACCTGACCTGACATGTGTCAACGTCAAATGTCACCTGACCTGTCAGATGACGTCACAAGCATTCCAAGATGGCTGACCTGTCATAGACAGTTGCAACCCGGGTTCTCTCTATGGAACTAACCTGAGATGACGTCACAAGCATTCCAAGATGGCTGACCTGTCATAGACATCTGCAACTCCGGGGGTTCTCTCTATGGAACTAACCTGAGATGACGTCACAAGCGTTCCAAGATGTCTGACCTGTGTGTCCATAGATATCTACAAGTCAGGTTAGCTCTCCATGTGTGTTTGTCTGATTGTTTATTAAGGTTATGTATTTGTTTATTAAGGTTATGTTCGCTCACGTGTCATCTGTTTGTTTATTAAGGTTATGTTTGTATTTGTTTATTAAGGTTATGTCATGTGTGTTGATTACCATGCATCTGTTTGTTTATTAAGGTTATGTATTTTGTTTATTAAGGTTATGTTCGTAAACACAGCTGTTTGGTTTGTTTATTGTGTTGTTGTTGTTAAGGTGTATTGAAGTTTGTTAGGGTATTTCGTTTTTGGCGGGAAATTTGAATTTGTTTGAAAATTTGTCTGTTGTGTCCAGAGATATGACTCATCGAGCTAGAGAATATTCTATTTGTAAAGTTGTAGAGTGTAGAGAATATTCTCTAGCTCGATGGGAGACATCTGTTGGACACAGTCATTCGGTTTAGTCACACACATACATATATGAGGAAGATATATTGAGCGGGTAATTTGAAATTTTGATTTTAATTTGAAATATGATTTTTGAAAGAAAAGCATTCGCCAGAAATTAGATTTGAACCCCCAACCACACAACTTACTCAGAGAGATACCTGTCGCTAAACCAACTATTCCACAGACACACACGTTAAAAGTTTGTTCGCAGTTGTATATATAAAACAAAAACCTGTTGCATATGCTAATTTAAAACGAGTTTATGAGGCTGATGTGTGTGTGGGCAGGGGGTGGTATCTCTATTACATTCCAATTGAATAATAGGAACTGTAATGTTAAAAACAATTGTTTATTTATAGTAAAAAGAAATTTAAAACACGTACCAATTTACCTATCTAATATCATTTAATAACAAAAACGTTTGAAGTAAACTATATCAATAAGAAAAACGTATTTACATCTAGATATGATAATGAGTTTATTTTAATAGCGCAATAAAACTCGGGGACTTGGTTTTATTGCCGGCGTGTTTGTTTATGTTAGTGTGTTTGTATTTTGAATGAATGAATCTAAATTTATATAGGGAGTGATCAAAAACACACAACTAACAAACTCGATTTAAAACAACTAAATTAAACTTTGATATACGAGGATTGTTTGATAAGTATTGTTTGTATGTAAACATAAATAATATAATAGTATACTTACATACAGCAAGAGACGTCATACTTGTTTCACGACTTAGCACACACTAACGTATGTTGAGGTCTTGAATGGGGCCCGTTATAGAAATAACACAGTTGTTTAATGACATCCACTTGAACCAAACAAAACATATAGACGCTGTTGTTGATTGTTAACACACACACACACACACACGTCATGACAGCTCGAAGTCTTTACTTAGACTGACAGAGCTGTGTAATAAAAGACAGACAATTGATTGCCCAACAAGTATCTTAGATAATCTTGTTTGAGCTTGTACAGCTGTTGAACAAACACGTCATGACAGCTCGAAGTCTTTGCTTAGACTGACAGACAGAAAGGGGTTAATAAAAATGCAACAAAATAAAAATAAAACAACTGATTTACATACAATAAAAATTTATTAGGATTAATTAAGTTGTACATATTGATACATAAATGACATACTATTATTACATAATGGCTCTAACGATGCCCGTTAGAGGTTTATATTCCATTACACTGTCATGAATAACCAGACAATAAACACGAGTATTCTTTGGGAAGTTGGCGTGACTCATAAACTCCACCTTAATGTCCACCGTTGAAGACTTGATTGACTCGTTCTGGTGCTGACAGTCAATCACAAATAGAGCTCTGTCCTTAAACTCGTCATAATTCAAGATAGGCTCCGACATGTTTTTATAACAGAAGCTTTTTTGAAAATCTGTATACATGTTATAGGCTTCTGCATATTTCGATTTCTCAAAATCCATATTCATAGATTCATAAGGGTAGCATTCTGAATTTAGAAACACTCGAAGGTCCATCATACCAATGTTATCGAAATAGTCTGACCTCTTCTTCACGTTATCCTTACGATCTGTTTGAAATGCTATAATCACATATCGAGGTCTTTCCAAGTTGGTTGCAGTTTTAACAGCCCACACATCTCTGTTGATATCTCTGAGTGCTGGTAACTCGTATATGTCCCATTTACGGTATGCGAGAAATATAGAGGTGTCTTTGGCTATTTTATCCATCAGTTCCAATTTCATTTTATCATTGGGAAAGACATGTTTTACCTTTAAAAACATATTGGTTACGGTAATTTTTGCTGGTGCCGTACCTGTGCTGTAATAGCCATTGGAATCGTTTCGACTTCTTGTAAAGCGGAAAGTATGTTTGCCACAGAGAACTCCTTTGAAATGATGAAAGAAACTGAAGAGGAACCAGACAGGTATGAGCATGTGAAACTTGTTATCATTTAAGGTGATGTGCTCCGACGACACATTCAGACCGGCGTTGCTAAGAGATTGGGCTTCATTCTTACTGAACGATAGCAGACTTTTGATGATGGTTGTGGTGTATGGGTCTCGCACTCGTTCCACTTCCTTGTTATTTAACTCATAGGTCATTGATTCAAACAGAGCTGCTCCTCCATTATTTGACAGATAACAAGCACCAGTGGCATTTTGGATTGCTACAGGTTCCAGAGCACCTTCGATTATTAGAGCTGACTCAGCCAGACATACGAACGCATCTTGTTGGTTGATGGCTATTTCAATTTCATCGCTGTTACCAAACGATTTAGTTGGTGAATAGTAAGAGCGCAGCTCTTCTCGATCGATGCCATCATCAAACACGGGTTCTTTGAATATTTCTAGTTTTGACGACATGATAACCCAGGCTTTGCAGGAACTCAATATTATCGGGACGAAGCGTACCCTTTGACGTGTCTGACTCAACTGAATTTGATGTGGTAGATGCACTTGCTTTTATATCCTTAAAGACCAACATACTAAGCAACTTTTATAAGTTTCAAGCGAACAGACACCTCTTCACCTTGAAAGTTGACAGGAACTGAATCTTGGTCGACGATGTCGATGCTTATATTGGAAATCTCTTGCTTGTTCACCGGCAAGTAAATTAAATTTTTAGGTTCTATGTCGATTGCGTAGCCAGGATCAACCATCGGAGCAAACTCATACAGCGTATGTGAGGGTTGTCCGTTATAATAGGAACCAGACACGATATTGGTTTCGATGCGAATCTGTCTAACATCCACTATATCAACAGGTAAATCAGATTCATAAAAGGTGTCCGGCTGAAGAACTTGTTTTGAAAAGCCCAACATTCGCCCAATCGAACCATCAAATTCAAAACTGACATTTGTATAACACTTTAGTCTGCATTTGATGGTGTTCGGATTAGGTCTCAGAATCAGAGCCTGTTGCTTTTGTTCGTGTGTTGCTGTAGCACCAACAAGTTCATTTTGAAGTAACTCTTCCAAGTGTGTTATTTCATAAGCACCGGTGGGTATCGTGATGGTTCGCCAACCGGTTCCTTCTTTTACATGAAATTTGTTTTTACCTTCATAGATGTTGGGTATGTTGTTGTAGGTGTGAAAGCCTATCAAGGCAACAGCATAATTACCATCCAAAACAATTGGTGGATGGTAGTCTGACGACAGATGGGAGCTGCGGTCTTTCAACACAAAGGTGTGCGCCATGACTGATACACACAGGCTACTGTTTCAGTCTTTTATTGCATTGGTTTTTGCAGATACAACCCATAACCGTAGCGCTGTTTCTTGAGATACATGCCTTTGCCCAGTCTCTTGCATTTTGGCTTAAATTTCAAGCCACTCCCTCTCCTACCCATCGCGATGGCTTCCATTGTTTTGTTGTGTCGTTCTTCCTCCTCTAGTTTCTGTTTCGCAGACTTGGCATCGTTCACGGCTTTGGCAATACCTGCAGCACCGCCACCCAGAGCTCCTAGTGCTGACAGCCCACCAAATATAAGAGGCAACAACGGAAGGAAGCCTCCACTTTTAGGTATTGGAATAACTCGAGGTTTCTGCACATTCTTACGTCCACCAATGTTTCTAACGATTGTATGAGCTATATCAAACACGGCGTTCGCTGTTGGAATAAGGTTTCTATCTTTTATAACTTCCTCAATCAGACTTAGTATGTTTTTAAAGGGGACCTTCTTCTTTGGCTTCGAGTTGATTACATAAAACCCCTCATCAAGTTTTCTGTTAACTTTCATGGTGTTTGTAACGCCCCCGCAACGTTTCAGCAAAACCTGTATCTGTCTTTGTTAATAACAACCCACACTCTGTGACACCAACATGCATACTGACTGGGTGTCTCACTTGCATTCATTTATATATACACACCCAATAAAATATAGTTTAGTTTAAGTTAAGATGCGTACCAGCAAACACGCTTCTGCCTTACCCATTACAAATATAGACGATGTTGTTACGGACACAGCTCAACAACAACTGAGGCATGGTCCTCTCTTTCCAAACACCGTTCGCTGTATCATATGTGGTCCGAGTGGTTGTGGTAAAACTAATGTCATGCTGAGTTTATTGTTTGAAGCAAACGGTTTAAAATTTGATAACGTGTATGTGTATTCAAAGTCTCTGTATCAACCGAAATACAAGATGTTAAAGGAGGTGATGAATGCAACAAAAGGTGTTGGTTACTATCCTTATAGAGAAAACGATGAAATATTAGATCCGGCAGATGCCAAGGACAACTCTGTGTTTATATTTGATGATGTAGCTTGTGACAAACAAGATAAAATAAGAGCATACTTCAGTATGGGCAGACATAAGAATATTGATTCATTCTATCTCTGTCAAACATATACACGAATACCCAAGCATCTGGTACGTGACAACACCAATGTTATTGTGTTATTCAAGCAAGATGAAACCAATTTAAAACATGTGTACGACGATCATGTAACCACCGATATGGACTTTAAACAATTTAAAACTATCTGCCACCAATGCTGGAAAGATAATAAGTATGGTGTGTTGGTGATTGTGAAGGAAAACGATGTACACAAAGGTCGATATAGAAAAGGATTCGATAGATATATATTATTCTAACAATGGTAGACAGGACAGACAGCTGTCTAACACAGGTGTCTAACACAGCTGTCTAACACAGGTGTCTAACACAGCTGTCTAAGACAGCTGTCTAACACAGCTGTCATACAGCTGTCTAACACAGCTGTCTAACACAGCTGTCTAACACAGCTGTCTAACACAGCTGTCTAAGACAGCTGTCTAACACACAGCTGTCTAAGACAGCTGTCTAACACACAGCTGTCTAACACACAGCTGTCTAACAGACAGCTGTCTAACAGACAGCTGTCTAACAGACAGCTGTCTAACAGACAGCTGTCTAACACACAGCTGTCTAACACACAGCTGTCTAACAGACAGCTGTCTAACACACAGCTGTCTAACAGACAGCTCTCTAACAGACAGCTGTCTAACACACAGCTGTCTAACACACAGCTGTCTAACACACAGCTGTCTAACAGACAGCTGTCTAACACAGCTGTCTAACAAGACAGCCGGATATCGTGATAAATAAGAAGGCATGTACCATGACTGAGTCAGTATATGTTAAACCACCACACAACCTGTATCGCTCAAACAAATGATTAGACCGTCTGGTAACACCAAACAGTTGTAGCACAATGGAAGTGTTGGGTAAGGAAGAGCGAAAAGTTAAGAAAAAGATTTTACAACTTGCTGACAATATTCGAAAAAAACATTTAATGCTTAAACTTAACAGAGCTGAGAATGATGATGCTCTGCAACGTTTATATAAACCACTTGTTGAGCCCCTAAGTGAAATATCTAAAAACACAGCAGCACTGCAGCAGCAGCAGCCCCAGCAACAACCAAAGGCTGAACAAATCAAAGACGAAGTCGATATACCAGAAACGAAACCCCAAGTACAGTTCCTTAAAGATCATGAAGTTTTTGAAGCTGAACCAAGGGAAGAGGCTGAGGCGGCAAGTTCCGATGAGGATATCCCAACATTTGAAGAGCTTGAGGCAGACCTACAAACTGTCACAACCAACCCTGCATATCAAGAATTTTTGGAGCAATATCCTGACCGAGTTCGATATTATGTAGACAAGTATTTTACTGAACCACCAAGGCTCGGTACCATTGATCAAACGTATGGTGCCCGCTACGCTAAAGATACCGGTAGCTGGAGTCTTGGTAACAAACACTTAGACTTTACTGATGCTGAGATTCAACTGGGCCAAAGGAGATACCCGCAAACACAAGGTTTGCTAGAATTGTTATTTATGAAAAGACCCCGGGGGTATACTTATGACGATCTTCAGCACTATAGAGATATTCTAGAAGCAACTAGTGTTTATAAAATGAACTATGATCCTAACGCCCGAACCAAGGGTTGTTCCTCTGAAAAGTATCTGACTCTAATAAAACCAGTGATAAATCCACGAGGTCGTAGATCCTCAACACCTCAAGGTTTTGGTTACACCTACGAGGAAGACGATGACGACAGCAACGACAGACATCTTAACAAAAAACAAAAGACTGAACTTAAAACTCAGAGTGATAAGAGCAGCGATAGCAACGGCATGAGCCCCAACAACAACATCAGCACCAACAACTATATGATACAAAATAACAAACAAATAGCCTATGTGTATTGGAATGACATAAACGAGTTGGTTGACAGACTTAGACTTTTAGTGGCTTCCCAAGTTGCAGGTAATAATGCTCATAACAACGAAATTCAGTCAATCTTGGAAGAACTAAAAGAAGCTAGTGTTATCACCTAGTAAACCCACAGCCATGAAGAGGCACCAACGACAACAACAACAACAGCACCAACGCAACACTGAACCATCTAATGTTAATAATTCTATAAATGTATTCCAACAAAGAGTTTACATACTTGTACTTAGAATCAAATAAAAGTCTTTGTTAAAATTACTGTGTTTTTATTTTGTAATACAATTAAAAAGTATGTCTTAAAGCAATAATATCCTGAACAAACTTATCTTGTGGTACATCTGCTATACGTAGGTTGTTTCTATGTGCTGTAAGGTATTTCACTTCAGTCTTGATTCTGTTAAAGAGATTTACTGAATTTGGATCGTACAGCTTGTTTAGGATCACTTGGGCGTCGGGGTGTTTATTTTTAAAGTTCCTCACAGCCCTGGGGAAACTTTTCTTTTGTGTTCTTACGGCATGATACGGATAGGGGGCGTCTTTCTCGTTTCTTGCAAGTAAACCAAACACACTTATTTTTCCCCGGTTACTTGGCTTTGGGGATATATCTTCAAGATATTCTGTGACTTTAGCATTTGTTTCTCGCATACGCTGCACCTCATCATTTATCTCCATTAATTTTACTTCAATCGCATCTAGGCTGTCCCTGTATTTCTGATCAAATACGTTTAGGAAAAAATCAGAAATAATTTGGGTGCATTTGTCATAGAACCGAATGGATATCCAACAAGCCAAATTTAATATTAAATCTTTACACACATATGTACCAGATATCAAGTTGTTTTCAGCCTGTCTCCCACCAAAGTCCACCAGATATGTAGCTGTTGTTGGTATTACTTGAGTTGTTGCTTCCGTTTTAAGAGGGGTAGTAGTCCGGCTCCCAGGCGATAACTCTAAGTGGGCTCCCTCAGTTGAAACACTTGTCATGTCGTTGTGCTGAAACCCTAACTCTTCCTTTAGCCGACTGTTGTAATAGGCAATCAACTCTTTAGTTTTTTTATTTTCCAACCAATGTCTGAATCTTTTCTCACCAATCTTACACAGTTTAGTTGCATTAAAATAGCCAGTGTTTTTATCGATAATAAGTTGAAAGTCTCCAAATAGACCATACCAGAAGTTGTCTTTAATTTGCTGGTAACACACATCACTTAATGTAGCCATTTTGAAACAGATTTGGGTAGAGTAAACTGAAGCACGTCTTTTCTCAACGACAACTGAATTATGAATAAGCTTAAGAGTGTGTGTAGCCACTTTATATATGCTGCCACAATAACCGTTTTTTAAAACTAAATTTGTTTTTACATAAACCTTACTAAATGTGTGTGTGTCTACAAATACGTTGTTTCTTATGGGTAAAAGTGTCAAAAGCTCTATATTAGGCAAAAATACATGTAATCTTATGGGAAATAGGAACGATTTAAGGTGTTAGCGGGGGCCTTTTCTGCAAACACAAATACTGTGATGATGTCATCCTTTTCATGTCTGTATTCTAGACAAGCTCAAACACGAATGATGGGGTGATTGAACAGATATAACACAAGATAACATTCGCCAAGGTCATCAACCGACACGTTGTTTACCCCTAAGCGAGCCTCTCTCTTGTGTATATTAAACAGATACACAGACAAGCTCAAACAGGATCAAGGTTAACAACTGTAAAACGTTGTTTATCCTTTGTAAGGCCTCTCTCTCTTACATCAGTTTGTTTCCTCAATACAAGAGACAGAGACACTTGTTCAGTATGTGTTAAGTCGTGAAACAAGGATGACGTCTCTTGCTGTATGTAAGTACACTCTTCTTATTATGTCTGTTTGCATTCAAATAACAAATACAAACATAACCTTACTAAACAATCAGATGATTGGTAATCAACATGTATACGAACACCTAACCTCATATGTAAACAACAACTGGCTTTTGTTTTATATATACAACAGCGAACAAACTTTTAACGTGTGCGTCTGTGGAGCTATTGGTTTAGGGACAGTGTATATCTGAGAAAGCTGTCTATGGCCGATTCGAGGTTCGTGGGTTCAAATCTAAGTTCAGGCGAATGCTTTTCTTTCAAATACACATGCATCTGTCAGTTTAAGCAAAGACTTTGAACTGTCATGACGTGTTTGTTAAACAGCATGTATAAGCTTCAACAATGGCAATCAGTTGTCTGTCTGTCTGTTTCCTCAACACAGAAGACACCTGTTCAGTAGTGTGTGTGTATTAAGCTGTGAAAGAAGGCTGACGTCTCTTGTTGTATGTAAGTACAATCTTGTATTATCTCTGTTTGCATTCAAATAACAAATACATAACCTTAACAAACAATCATATGACTGGTAATCAACACGTGTGTGAACATAACCTTAATAAACAAATACAGACAGTAGTGTGTGTGTGTGTGTGCGAACATAACCTTAATCAACAAATACAAACATAACCTTAATAAACAATCAAAATGGCTTGGTAATCAGTCTGTATACGAACACCTAACCTTAATAAACACATACATACATAACCTTAATAAACAATCAGACAGATGGTATTCTTCAAATACACACATGGAGACCTGACTTGTAGATATCTATGGACACACAGGTCAGACGGAACATCTTACGTCATCACAAGACAGTTAATACCTAACCTGACTTGTGGCTATCTATGGACACAGGTCAAACATCTTGGAACGCTTGTGACGTCATCTCAGGTTAGTTCCATAGAGAGAACCCCCGGAGTTGCAGATGTCTATGACAGGTCAGCCATCTTGGAATGCTTGTGACGTCATCTCAGGTTAGTTCCATAGAGAGAACCCGGGTTGCAACTGTCTATGACAGGTCAGCCATCTTGGAATGCTTGTGACGTCATCTGACAGGTCAGGTGACATTTGACGTTGACACATGTCAGGTCAGGTGACAGCTGACGTTGACAGCTGTCAGGTCAGTGACATTTGACACCTGTCAAATCTGACAGGTCAGCTGTCAACTGTCACAGGTCTGCGCAGGTCAGCGCATGCGCATGATGACTCGCGCATGTGCAGTAAAAAGTGGAGGGGATGGACCCAGGTGGCCCACTATCTACTCCTACTAACCGCTTTAAGGAGTAGGCAGATTGAGGCCTTACAATTCATTTCCTTTCATATTTCTTTACCTTTCGAAAAAAGCTTCAAAACAAAAGCCTAGACGTCGAATTTAGTCATTTCCGAACGCGACTTAACTTTACAGTTAAGACGTATGGATTTTTAAAACAATTTATTGATTGATTAAAACAATTAATACTTAAGATTAATAAAAAATATATAAAATAAATGAATAATACAAATAGCAACATAAGTATGATACACCAATGTTAGCACACGATGTGCAGAGTCTTATACTGCAAACAAGAATGAACGCGCCGCTGAAGGCGAGTCGTCTTTATATAACGTTCTTCTTGGGAGTGGCACTATTGTCTTTAGAGGTGACTTCTACTTCTATTCTGTTGACACAGCTTCCCACACTTTACTGCGTAGTTTCCAAAGGTGCCTTCTGATTGTGCCGACTTGGGTGTCTGTATACTTGGACTGTTACTTTGCATTATAATGGCTCATTGTTGGTGGCCCATTTATCTTCTCCCTCCTTGGAAGAACGAAGCTATGGTTCGTTCCGAATTTTCAAGGGAAATCTGTTTTCGCTGGTTCTTGAATTTATAGTTTTTCTGAGCAAGTAGATATGCTTTTAGTGTTAAGTTTATGCCAACATAGCTTCAGCAAAAGTGTGCAAGTCTACAGGGAGAAATTTTCAAGTAGGCAAACTCCTGATCGCAGAACATTTGCGTCTATCGAAAGACGGCTGAGGGAGACTAGAATGCTAAGTGTACACATACCTAATGCTGCCCGTAATTATAACGTCCGCCGTCTTCGTGACGAAGAGCAAGTATTGGATATCGTAAGTGAGAATCCCAGCATTAGTACGAGGCTGTCAGATTACCAAATTGGAATTCCAAAAACAGCAGTCAATCGTATACTGAAGCAACAGCTGCTGCACCCATACCATTTACAACCTGCCCAAGAACTGCTGTCTGATGACCATGACGCACGCCTTTTATTTGCACGCATTATGCGTCAGAAAAGAAGGCTAGATGCAAACTTTAAAAAAAAAGTGCTTTTTACAAATGAGGCACGTTTCACGCGGCGAGGTGTTACAAATTTTCATAATGAGCAACATTATGCAGACAAAGATCATCACGCAAATCATGTAAAGCATTTTCAGCGCGAATTCAAAATTAATGTGTGGATATGAATAATTGATTGTCATTGGATTGGGCCCGCAGGATTACCTAATAGGCTAACAGCGGCAGGTTACTTACACTTCTTGCAAGAAACTTTGTCAGAATTTTTAGAAGATTTGCCGATCGCATTACGTCGTGATATGTGGTACATGCATGACGGTGCACTTTTGGACGCATTATAAGGGATTACATAAGTGAGCAATTTCCCAATAAATGAATTGGCAGAGGTCACGATGCTCCTGTTCCTTGGCCAGCACGTTTACCAGATTTTAATCCTTGCGACTTTTCACTATGGGTGCATATCAATACGTATGTTTACAAAGGGGAGATAAATACTGAGGAGCAATTGTGGGATAGAATTGAAAAAGCTGTTGCATCACTGTGGAATAGGGGAAATTTTACGCGTATAAGTTTTAATTTTTATGGAGACTAGAAGCTTTAACGCGAGTGATTGGTTGCCATATTGAACCATTAATGAATTAGACTTAATTTGTTTCAATTTAAACTTTACACGAATTTTACTTTTCTTATTGTTTCTATGGTTAATCAATAAACATTTTATGAAGTATTGTATTTCTCCATCAAACTTCAAATTAAAAGCTATTTTGCGCAAAAAATAAAAGAGTAAGCAAAATTTTACCAAAGCAACAAAAATTTGAAAAAAGATCGGTCTTTGAAAAAAAAAATTGCGTGTTATTTATGTAACGGCCAGAGAAATAAATGCGATAAAAAGTTAGGGGTAGGGGTAATTTACACCCTTGCAGGGGTACAACTGCAGTAGTTCTCATAACGACTAAACCACTTGCTCATTACAATATTTATGTGAAATTTGAGTATGATCGGATTACCTGTTTAGGAGATTGGTAAAAAATAGAAAAAAAAAAACTTTTAAGCCCTCGGGCGGCTAAGCTGTGCAACTTTGTATAGTGATGAGTTGATCTTAATCGACCTAATTTTGGCTGAAAAATTTATGGTAGGCCGGTTGTACATTATTCCGGGACAGCTTGTTTTGTATATATATATATATATATATATATATATATATATATATATATATATATATATATATATATATATATACAGTATGCAGCCCATTTAAGATGTATAGAAACACCCCTGTAACTTTTGTATTCATATTTTGTTTTGACGAACAAAAGGTAATATAAGATGAAGAACTCTATGAATGCTGTGAAAATTGTTCCCTATGTCATCTGACCGAGGCCTACTAATGCAGTTTTTCTTTACCAAAAAATGGGAAAACGGTTGGGGCCATTTTTAGGTAGAAAATAAGTACCCAACCGCATTTGTTGGCGATAATAGATACATACCAAATTTCATCAAAAAAGGAGAACTAGTAACCATATCAGAGAAGTTTGTCTGACCCTTGTTATATGGAAACACCCTGTAACTTTTACATTTATACGCGATTTTTTTTATCGAGATCTCAAAAGATACAACATGAAGAAGTCTATAGATCCTGTAAAAATTGTTTCCTATGCCATTCAAACACGGCCTACTAAAACAATTTTCATATGTCACAGCATTTATAAACTTTTTTCTTCAACTCTAGAGATGTTATCCTTCATGGTTCGAAATAATAGAGATTTTTTCATTAAATTGGGTAGGTGACAGTTTTGAAGAATGGCGAAACCAGTGGCGTATGTATTTTTTCCTAAAACCAACATTAAACACCGTGATATTGCTGACGATAATAGATACATACCAAATTTCATCAAAAAAAGGAGAACTAGTAACCATATCAGAGAAGTTTGTCTGACCCTTGTTATATGGAAACACCCTGTAACTTTTACATTTATACGCGATTTTTCTTATGGATATCTCAAAAGATAGAACATGAAGAAGTCTATAGATCCTGTAAAAATTGTTTCCTATGCCATTCAAACACGGCCTACTAAAACTATTTTCATATGTCACAGCATTTATAAACTTTTTTTCTTCAACTCTAGAGATGTTCTCTTTCATGGTTCGTAATAATAGAGATTTTTTCATTAAATTGGGTAGGTAACAGTTTTGAAGAATGGCGAAACCAGTGGCGTATGTATTTTTTCCTAAAACCAACATTAAACACCGTGATATTGCTGGCGATAATAGATACATGCCAAATTTCATCAAAAAAATGAGAACTAGTAACCATATCAGAGAAGTTTGTCTGACCCTTGTTATATGAAAACACCCTGTAACTTTTACATTTATACGCGATTTTCCTTATGGATATCTCAAAAGATAGAACATGAAAAAGTCTATAGATCCTGTAACAATTGTTTCCTATGCCATTCAAACACGGCCTACTAAAACTATTTTCATATGTCACAGCATTTATAAACTTTTTTTCTTCAACTCTAGAGATGTTATCTGTCATGGTTCGTAATAATAGAGATTTTTTCATTAAATTGGGTAGATAACAGTTTTGAAGAATGGCGAAACCAGTGGCGTATGTATTTTTTCCTAAAACCAACATTAAACACCGTGATATTGCTGGCGATAATAGATACATACCAAATTTCATCAAAAAAATGAGAACTAGTAACCATATCAGAGAAGTTTGTCTGACCCTTGTTATATGGAAATACTCTGTAACTTTTACATTTATACGCGATTTTTCTTATCGATATCTCAAAAGATAGAACATGAAGTCTATAGATCCTGTAAAAATTGTTTCCTATGCCATTCAAACACGGCCTACTAAAACTATTTTCATATGTCACAGCATTTATAAACTTTTTTTCTTCAACTCTAGAGATGTTATCTTTCATGGTTCGTAATAATAGAGATTTTTTCATTAAATTGGGTAGGTAACAGTTTTGAAGAATGGCGAAACCAGTGGCGTTTGTATTTTTTCCTAAAACCAACATTAAACTTTTTTTTGGCAGTTGAAAATCTTTTTAGTAGGCTGTGATCGAATGACATAGGAAACAATTTTCATTGAACTTATAGACTTCTTAATTTTCTATCGTTTGAGATCGCGATAAAAAGAATCGCGTTATAAATGTAAAAGTTACACGGTGTTTCCATATAAAAAGGGTCACAAAAATTAACTTGAAAAGGTTAATAAATCCTCTTTCTTGATGAAATTTAATATGTATCTATTGCAAGGTACGCCGACTGTAGTGGCGATTATAAATGCAACATATATATATATATATATATATATATATATATATATATATATATATATATATATATATATATATATATATATATATATATATATAACTTTGTATGGCAATCAAAATTAGTACACAGGTTTACATTTTAAAACGTTATGGACCAGATATATCAGTTGAAACAATGAAAAAACTATGAAAATTCGCTATCCTAATGCACTTACAGCGCCCAGACATTTAATTATTTAAAAGAAGAATTTTGTAGGAATACAAAAATTGTGTTAAATAAAATGCAATGTAGTCTTGTTACCATTAAAGCTAAGACAATTCAAGTTCTATAAAAAGTGTCAAGATAGTAATGATGATAATTAACTTGTTCTCGTAATTACCATCTCACAGGTGTTCCTTAAAGAAACTTGAGAGTAATAAAAGAACTAATAATGAAAAGTTCGCAGAAAGTTACCCAATTTTAACTTTTAATGATCCTAAAGGGTCTTTGATTTTCCACTTATTTCATCTATCTAGATAAGTCACTCATTTAGCAAACTACAAAGTTACGAACTCGTTCATTACAACTATATTCATCTGTAACTTACTAGTTCATTAAATTCTCTTTTCTAATTTCAGCAAGTGGAATCTGTTCAGGCGACTTTAAAAGATGTATTACTGACAGAGAATGCTTTATTAAATACTCCTGGAAAAGAGTTTTTACAAGAATACTCTAGTTTTGATGTTTATGGCGTCTTGTTTCCTAAGAATGCAATTCTCGCTAAAACTATACGAAGGTAAGTAATTTTAAAGTTTTTATTGTTTTTTTTTTAATTTTCAGTATCTGTTTTTTTTTTTCATTGTTGCACATTGGGTAATTTTACATTATTGTGCATATCTATAAAAAAAATCCCAAAACACGTCAATTTTAGAATACAAATTGACACCCCGCAACGTGGAAACCTTACCCTTACATTCAATACGCTTCGAAAGAAACTCTCAACCACCAAATTTTTATATAGAAAGTACAGGCTTGTAATTCCTCATTCACAATATATCTTCATTCTGTATTCAAAATTGCTATAAGTTTTCAAATGTATTAAAAAAATTAACCGAAAAAAAATTCATCTGATCGACGAATTTTGTTACAACACACTGAAAATGAATGACTAATCGGATTTTATCCTCTGTAATAAAAAAATAAGAAAATAATGAGTCTTGGCAGCTTCCTAATCGTAAATAAAAATGGCTTCTAACGCCAGTCAACATCTGAGTCGTGTCCGACCTAATCGCAATCGTTTTTCTTCTTCATAAGTCAGTTAAGTCGCATGGCCTAGTTTCGTATGCGATAGTTTTCACATATTCACTGGAATTTGTGGGTTTGCTCTATCAAGATATAATTTTGCCAAAGTTGGCACCAAATTATTTTGGAACAGTGCTAAATAATTATCTGCATTCAAATTGCCATCGATGAAAAGGGGACCAATCATATGGTTTTCAACTATTCCTGCCCAAACATTAACCTTTTCAGGGTATTGCGTATGTTCTTCTTTCATCCAGTGTGGAATTCCTTTAGACCAGTAGCGACAATTTTGACGATAAGCATGTCCGTATGGTGTAAAGCTGCACTCATTAGAAAACAAAATATGTTCTAGTTGGATAACATTGTTATCTAACATTTCCATTATTTGCTCATAAAAAGAAATTCAGATCAAAATCGTCTTTGATGAGCTTCTGGGTATGTATCAATTTATAGGGATGCATTTTATTTTAATATTCAAATAATCTATGGATGCCTAACATCCAATGTTGTGGCTGCTTGTCGACTTAAAGTATGTAGGTCTCCGTCAAAGTCAAGCATTAAATCCAATTTGGGATCATTGCTCAGTGCACTGGAATATATTTTGTACCTGCCGTTCATGTCTAAGCTGGCTAAATTGCTTTTCAATTTTACTAATGGTCTCTTGGGGTATAGGTATACATATCGTTTTTTTTTTATATAGGCATGTTTTATCTCCGTAACCAATTATCTGTAGAGTTGTTATTTAATGATTTCTGTCAAATAAACCATGTTTCTAAAATGCAGTTAACAACTGACAAATACTGTCACGCGGTTACAGTCACACAGCTAGCTGCTAAGGCGTTTTAAACAAAACTAACATTGCCAACTATGAAGAATGGTGATAACTTTATATATATATATATATATATATATATATATATATATATATATATATATATATATATATATATATATATATATATATATATATATATATATATATATATATATATATATATATATATATATATATATATATATATATATATATATATATATATATATATATTGTGATGAAGTATTATTTTCTATCGGTCTGTGGTACAAAACGCCTAACTACTAAGTAAGTAATTAATTAAATAGAAAATAATTAAATACAAACTATATAAATATTTGCTAAAATATTTTCACCATGAAATATTTTAAGGCGATTTATATTTAATTAAACAGGTATTTCATACTTATTATCTTATGTGGTTGTGATAAGGTGATAAAATTCCAAGCATGGCAAAGTTTTTGATCGGCTGTAAAATTCATATAAAAGGAGAAGCAACACGGGGCACAAGCAGTATTGTTAATTCAGCTGTTAAGTTAAGTCGCCACGAGTCCGCACCGATTCCGTTTCCGTTTGCCGTCCGAGCGCACCTCGTTGGTCGATTTCCGTATCCGAAAATATTGTTATAGGTGAGAATTATCTGTTTTAAGTAATTCATATTTTGTAGCGAATTTTCATACTTTTAAATCATCATGCTTCTCAGTCCAAATCTCCTCAAGTGAATTATTTCTGCTTTTCCTGACCTGCCGCCGTCCCTATAGACAATTCCCGTATGTTAGATTGTCTTGCATTATTTTTGTGAGGATGCTGAGGATTCACAGCTCACATAAATAATCGAGATATATTCATCTTGGTTTGATCCTGATAGGGACGCTGAGGATTCACAGCCTATCTAGGTCACTCCAAGTGATACTTTCCTTTCCAATTAGCCCCGTACACTTCATCTGGCTCCCGGCTTTCCGCCCCATACAGTATAAGCTCTTGTGTTATTTTAGTGAGGACGCTGAGGATTTACAGCTCGCTAAAGTAATCAAGATGTTTTCGTCCCGATTTGACCCTAGCGGAGATGCTGAGAATTCACAGTCCGCATAGGCCTCCGGGAACTGTCTTCCTGACTCTCCCGTCTGCACTTTTTCGTCTCCGCGGTCCCCTGCTTCGACGGAGAAGTTATAGCTAGTAGTCTGATGTTGTCTATCGCTGTGTGTTGCCCGCTTGCCGTATCCTCGCTTGAGTGAATTACCGTCCGTATCATATATACCTGACCGAATCCGTACGCTTCGTCACGCACTACCTTTACCGCTTTAGCGAGATCCACGTGCCAATTGATGTTAGTGTCCGCATATGTTATTTGTACATATCTTGTAAATATTATTCTATATAGATATATTTTGTAAATAGTTTGAAATCTGTAATATAGGGTTGGGTAAAGTAAAGAGCCTGATTAATTCTTATCTAACCCATTATCATACAAAATCTGCTACACCTTTCGTTAAGACAGAAGTGGTCGGATCAGTCAGCGATTAAACCCCGCTCACTCTGGGGTCACTAAATTTAGCCTATATTACCTAAAGGCTACCGAACCCTTCTCCACAGAGTTACCCAGGTACTCTGATCGGTATATCGGTCAGAGTTCAGTATAGAGGTCGTAGACATCCTCAACAGGGAGTAAACCCTTTAAAAATCGGCGCCCGAGATAGATCCTCCGATAGTAACCGTCAATCCGTGTCACCGAAAAACGGTCTGCAAGCCAAGGCCTCGTCACAATATATATATTTATATATATATATATATATATATATATATATATATATATATATATATATATATATATATATATATATATATATATATATCTTTTAATTGATACCGTCAAAAAATGACATTGAAATTATTTGTGCTTGCTTTGTCATTATCAAGAATGAAACGCGATTAGTTATTAATTTCTTAGTGTGTTGTAGAGAAGTTCGTCAATCAGATGAATCCTTTTTTTACTACTAGTTTTGTAACTAACTTAAAACCATAGCATTTTTGAATAGAAGATGTAAAGATCTTTCAGAAGAGGTGTCGCAAGCCCCTGCTTAAAATTTTGAGGGTTTTTGGGAAATTTATGCCATTTCACTATTCCACACTGTACACGTGTGGGTATGTTTATGTACCTAGAATCCGACCTAAAATAATAGAGGATAGCAGTTCGGGGGTGAAGTGTGCAGGAGGTCAAAATTCACAAGCGACTCGTGAGAAAAGATATAACTAAAAAATATCCGCCGTCGATTTTTGAAAAAATATTCCACATTTCGGCGACGGGCGAATCTGAAGTTTCGATATAATCCTTATATGCAGGGTGTCCGGAAATTATGAGTCAAAACTTCAGGATGTGATACCTCACAAGAAATTAGCGCCACAAAGACCTATAAAATTTTAAATAAAGCTCAATATTAACGGAGATACCGGTTTTAAAAAAAGTTTAGTTTTTCTTATATACATCTTTTATTAGAGATTTTATTCACTTCTTATCTTCCACATGTATTACGAGGGCACTGGTATATTTATGTTGTAAAAATAATACATATAATCCAGTGCCAAAACGCCTAACCTGACCTTAACCTTCGATATATGGCCCACAACTTTTTGCCAATTTAAACAGCACCATATTAAAGAGCATTAAAAATTATTCAGAAAAGTGTCTCTTGTTGCAATACCATAAAATCAGCATATTCTGAGAAAAAACTACTTCAATCATTTTTAAGCTTTAACGCTGCTTTAAACTTATTTTCACAGTCTCAACTCAATACAAAATTTATTCACTAACTACATTATTAAGTAACATTTTTGATAATCAATACAAAGTGCATAACGTATTAAATATACATTTCGTCCATGCTCTTACAATAAGTTCTCGGAATGTTGTCCTTCCATTTCGACACATAAGGAAAGAGGCAACTTGTTAATTCTGGACTTGAAGGTTTGGAGGTTCGGAGGAGAAGAAAAAACATGTGCCGGCAAAGAATTCCACAAATTGGAAGTCCTCGGGACAAAAGAGCGGGCATAACAAGATGTTCCATGTCTGGTGACCTGGACAGTAAGTAAAAGGATGCATTCGCTCTGTTCCCCTGGTAGATCTGTTGGGGGCAGCAGGTGGGGGAACTATTGAGGAAAGCTCCTCTGAGCAGTGCCCGTGCATATATTTATAAAAGAGAGAGAGGTGACCAAAGGCACGTCGGTGGGCAAGGGATGGCAGCCTTTGGGTGAGGGTAGGGTCACCGATAAAACGTATAGCTCTCTTTTGAATGGAGGCCGGGATAGCCAGTATAGAAAGTGAAGTATATAAGGTATAGAGATTAGCTGGTGAAAAGTATTTGCGAGCCCGGAAGAGGAAACCTAATTTCTTAGCAGCCGCTTCTGCAATTGATGTGACTTGTTGGTGCCAATTAAGATTTCGATTCACAGAAATGCCAACAAGAGAAAAGGACTCATTACTTTGAATAACTTGGTTGTTCATTGTGATGGGTCTAGGGTTGGTGTATCTCTTATGAGAAAGAAAGCAAGACTGAGATTTGGTGGGGTTGAATTGTACAAGATTTCTACTTCCCCAGTCTAATAATTTTTGGAGATCCACGGAGACAGAACCCTCCATGAGTCTGCGATTCTCATCTAATTGGGCTAAAGAGAGAGGCTTAGAATATTGTATATTTGAGTGGAGGGTGCTGTCGTGCGCGTAACTGTGAACTGGGTTGGATGTCCTAGAGAGGAGGCCATTGATGTGGAGAAGAAACAAAGTAGGGGCCAAAGCTGAACCTTGAGGAACACCTGCATTAATTGGATACAGTTTAGAGGAATGGCCATCCACAACAACAGAGATGCTCCTGTTGAAGAGGAAATTTGCTGTCCAGGTACAAAGTTTTGGTGGTAGGCCATAGGCCGGAGGTTTATTAAGCAGCGCTGGTGCCAGACCTGGTCGAATGCTTTCGATATGCCTAGAGCGACAATCTGTGATTCACCTTGTAGTTCCATAGACTTGTTCCAAGAATGGGTGACAAAGGAAAGGAGGTAGGCAGTTGATCTGCGCTGTGTTTATATACTTTTCCATCACTTTAGAGATGGCTGAAATGGGCCTTGAGTTGCTAGGAGGCGCTTTGAATCCTTTCTTGGGGATGGGTTGTACTCGAGCAGTTTTCCAGTTACTAGGGAATATGCCTTTATTGTAAGATATCTGAAACAGACGAATCAGGACAGGAGCAAGTTCTGGTGCGTATTTTTTGAGAACAGTTGCGGAGATCTCGTCAAGGCCAGAGGCTTTCCTGGTATTAAGAGAAGAGAGCATCTTTCGTACCTTTTTAGTTTTGAAAATGATATCCGTCATTTTATGCGCGACATTGGGGACTGTTGGTGGTTGAACATTTGGAGGTGGGTTGAGAGTAGAATTGCCGGCGAACAACAAAGCAAAAAGTTCAGCCTTGCCCAGGGCGGTAGAAACAATTTCATCCCCTGAGACAAGAGGTGGGAACGTGCTTTTGCAGAAATTATTCCCAATAGATTTAGCAAGAGTCCAGAAGGGTTTGCCGCCGTTGGAGCTTAAGAGGACATTGTTTTTGATGTTGTTATAAACGAGTTTTTTGCCACAGAAAGAATGCGGACATAGCGGTTTCTTGCGTCGTTAAATGCTTGACGGTTTTCTTGACTGGGATTGTGTAGAAGCGTTTTGTAAGCTTTGACCTTTTCAAGTCTGGCCTTGTCACAGAAGTTAGAGAACCAGAGCTTTTGAGTGGCTGTAGAGGTTTTCTGTGTACGTGGAATAAATAATGCCATGCCAGCTTGGATAATTTCGGTGACGTTTTGTGAGATAGCAGAGAGGTCAGGATGAGAGAAGCAGACAGATGCCCATGGAAATAAGGAAAAGTAATCACGCATTTCGTCCCAGTTTGCGGAGTTGTAGTGCCAAACAATACGTGGGTGTGATGACTGTGTGACCTCGGGTTGCATTGCGCAGGAAGCAGTGACCATGCCGTGGTCTGAGCGACCAAGGGGGGCGGTGACTGATATCTTATAGCATTCAGATTTTGTAGTAAGAAGGAGATCCAAGGGATTTGAGCTGTGTGTTGGGATACGAGGAAAGTAAATAGGTTACTGAACCATACTGGCTGAAGAATTGCTGACTGCAAAGGCCTCCGCTGCTCTCCCTTGTGGATCGGTTTTTGAAGATCCTAGCCTTTCCTTATTATGGACATTGAAGTCACCAAGAATAGTGACCTCAGAGGAAGGATATTCAGAAATCAGATAGTCGGTTTTTTCAGAAAGGTAGTCAAAGAGCTGGACAAAGTTGTTGTCAGAAGGTGACCGGTAAATGCAACAGATGAATTTAGTTGCAGCACTGAGAGGGAGTTTTATTCATAGTATGTCTTTTCTTCCAGCTTCTAAATTGGGGAGTCTGGTGCAGGGTAGATTGCTGCTGACGTATGCGCACACGCCTACATGCAATTTAAAGGAAGTAAGGAGCTCATACCCCGGGAAATTAAGGTGATTAGTGGCTGTTTTGGCACTGATTTGTATTTCGGTGAGGAAGGGGAGTTGGGGCCTGTTAGCCTGGAGGAAATGATGGACGGAGTTCAGGTTAGAATTTAGACCACATATATTTGAAAAGGATATGTTAAATCTTGATGTTGGCGCCCCCTGTACACCACTCTCCCGGAGATTCGAAAGGAAGGGTATTTTACCTCCGGAATCTTTTGTACAAGGAGGAGCCATCATCATTTTTGCGTATAAGGGAAACCGACTCATACACCAGAACCGGAAACGTCCGTTGGGACTTCACCGCCCCTTGATGTATAATAAGTATCACCATCAAGCTTTTGTAGGAAGAAATATGGCCCAACTAAATGGTCTTCCACGATGCCGGCCCATACATTTACAGAAAATTTATTCTGGAACCCACGTTTCACCACCAAATTAGGATTCTTGTCACACCAATAATGTTTATTATGGAGATTTATTACACGATCATGCCCAAATTCAGTTTCATTCGTGAAAATAATGGAATTGATGAAATTTCTGTTACAGTCATGGAGAGTTATAATTGTCCTGCAAAAATTCAGTCGTTGAAGCGGATGTGCAGGAAGTATGACTTAGACCTTTTGATACTGAAATGGATGTGGGAGTTGTTCGTGAAAAATTTCATGGACTGAGCTTTTGGGAATATTTTCCTGAGATGCAATTAACCTGACGCTTATATCAGGATTATTATCAACCGCAGCAAAAACATGAATCAGCCTCAGGAGTTCGGATCTTGAGTTAGCGACAGAAGCCTTTGTGGGCAGAAATGTCGTCCAACTAAATTGTCTTCTACGATGCCGGCCCATACATTTACAGAAAATTTATTCTGGAACCCACGTTCCACCCAAAAATGAGACTTCACGTCACAGCAATAATGCTTATTATGGAGATTTTTTACACCCATGTCCAAATTCAGCTTCATCCGTGAAAATAATGGAATTGATGAAATTTCTGTTGCCATCATAAAGAGTCATAGTTGTAGTGCAAAAATTCAGTCGTGGAAGCGGATCTGAAAGAAGTAGGACTTGGACATTTTCATAGTGCAATAGATGTATGAGTTTTTCGTGCAAAATTTCATGGACTGAGCTTTTAGGAATATTTTCCTGCGATGCAATTTACCTGACGCTTATATCAGGATTATTATCAACCGCAGCAAAAACACGAATCACCCTCAGGAGTTCAGTTCTGAGTTGGCGACCGACATCAAACGGCCGCGTCTTAAAAGAGCCAACCTCCTAATCGCTGATGGATAAGTACTGAAAAACTGCGATCCTGGAATCCTTATATCAATTTAGCTAAATGAACAAATCCTTATATTTGGAAATGCATCTCAGTACAAACGTCTTGCTCTTGATACATTTCCCGCGGCTAAGTCTTAATAATGATGCATGTCGCGCAGTTCAGCATTCGAATGGTGATTGTAATTATAAATATTATTCATTTTATCAATTTTAATCACGATACTTATTACATACACCTAAATTATCACAACAGAATAATTCATAAAACACTATCTGTCAAAGACTAAGGCAACTTCAAGCTATTGTTTTCAAAGCATTCCTTGTAATTCGTACAAATCAGTTTGAAGCATACAAATGTTTGAAGTCGTTTTTCTTAGAATCTGTTCATTTATAGTATCGCAGCACGAGATACTTTTTTTAATAATTTTTGATGCTCTAACATGATCTTGTTTAAATTCATAAATTTGTGAAAGCAAAAATTTGTGGACGACAGATCGAATGTTAAGGTAAGTTTAGGCCCTTTGCCACTGGAGTATTTGCATTATATTTAAAACATAAGTCTACAAGGGCACTAGTAATACATGTGGAGAGCACATTAGCTGTGTTCTTCGATGTGGAAGGGGCCTTTGATAAGGCAAGGACGGATACGGTTTGTACCTCCCTACAGGATAGGGGAACGCCGAGGTCCCTAATAAGCTGGGTGCCGAGCATGCTGCAGGACAGGAGAGTTTTGCTGACCTTGGGGGGGGGGCGTTGGGGTGACGGGCGGCTGCCACCAGGGCGGCTGCCTTTTGCCCCATGTATGGTGCCTGGTCATGGACGGCCTCTTGGAGCGGCTCTCCGAGAACGGCTTCTACGCGCAGGCGTACGCTGATGATGGGCTGGCTTAGTCACCGGCAAATTCCTCGGCGTCGTCTGTGAGTGCATGCAAGCTACCTGCAGCATAATCGAAAGGTGGTGTGGTGATCTGGGACTCTCCGTAAACCCGGCGAAGACCGGGATGATCCTATTTACCAAAAAGAGGAAGATAGAGGGGTTTAGGGCGCCCGTGGCGTTTAGAAAACCTTTAGCTTTAGGGCGGGAGGTCAAATATCTGGGGGGTAGGGAGAACCTGGGGAGTTAATCCTCGGATCCTTCACTGGATGTACACTGGGATCGTCAGGCCGAGAATCCTCTATGGGGCATTGGTATGGTAGTGCGGTGTGAACCAAACTACCGGCAGGAAGTTGGCCAAACTCCAAAGACTGGCAATCCTGGGTATCACAAGCGCTATGAGGACGACACCCTCAGCCGCGCTAGAGGTCCTGTTGATGCTGCCACCGCTTCCCATCTGTGTCAGGAGGGAGGCGATGGCGTCGCATCTCAGAATGCGAGACTCAGGAAACTGGTGCAGAGAGGGAGCAGTAATAGGGCATGCAAGAGTCGCCAAGGAGGTGAAAAAGGAAATTCCAATCTCCGCCATAAGGGTGCGGGATGCCGAGGATGATATTAGGTTGACTAGGCCATACACCCTCAGGATCCCCAGTAGGGATCAGTGGAGGGAAAATGAGGTTGAATTCCAGCCTGCAAGCCTGGTCTGTTTCACCGACGGATCGCGGCTGGGAGACCAACAATCCTCCGGGGCAGGAATATACATCGAGGGCCTGGGGGTGCGCGAGAGCTATGTTCTTGGCGCATATACCACGACATTCTAAACAGAGGTGTACGCTATCCTGTCTGTGGCCAGTAGACAGGATGTGAAGAGGAGTCCCGAGAAATCTGTGCACATCTGCTCGGATAGCCAGACAGTCTGCGCGGCAAGAATCAGGTCTACACTGGTTCAGGAGTGCGATAATGCCCTCAAAGGACTAGCCAGGACAAAGTAGGTAAAAAGGGTCCATGGTGGCCTACTTGCCTGGCGTTGGCCTCCCCACACCACTGCTACTGCTACTAATACATGTGGAAGATTAAAAAAAAATCTAATTATCTAAGAAAAACTTTAAAAAATATTTTGACACCTGCATCCATTATTATTAAGTTTTCGAAAAATTGTTATAGGACTGCATGGCCCTAATTTCTTGTGCGGAATCAACTCCTGAAGTCTTGACGTATATTTACCGGACACCTATATATTATGATATCGATTTATCGAAAGATGTACAAAAGAAAAGAACTGTGATGCAACGCCACTGACGTGTGGTGATCAGCAAGTGCAAGCTTAAAATTTGCCTCGGGCTATTATGCTACAAGCAGGGATCCACTTCAGTCGGAGATTATTAAATTACCTGCGTTCGTGATGTTCGCAGTTGTACGGACAGTCGATCTGCCCATGTTGAGCTCATGTTGTGTTGTCACCTGACCTAATGCGATCCCTCATTTTAGCAGCAGTATTGATGTTGGTTTTCTAGCTACTTAGTAATAGTCCACTGACATTATTATTTATTATTTTGGTCACAGACGATATATGTTTGTCTGCGCGCTTTTGCGTGCATTTATGATTGCACAGGGAAAGGCATTAGGCATACCACCTTTAGTCTTGCTTGTGTATCGAGTACGTGTACGACTGACGGCAAGTACGAGCAAGTAAGACAAAAACAATAAATATATCTACTAACAAGGTTTGCCTTCAGTGTATTATATGAGTTATGTATTGTTGCAACTTAATTTGTTCAGTGTTTGTTTTCTTGTTTTATTAAATATATTTTCTGTATTTTTTTTAAATAATTTGTATAGAATGTGCAACAATAAACTTATTATTAGTTAATAAACTGTGTCTGTGTCAAAAATCAATAATACTATCTAGTAACGTTTTTTCTTCCAGCAAACAGTCCCCGTACTCAGTGACAATAAGAACACAAGCTGAACCTACAAAAAGTTCTGAGAACCATAGCTCCACCATATACGTTATACTTTACAAAAACATGGCAGCGTTTTTACCAAAACGTTCATCAATAACTATGTAAGTAAAACACTCCTTTTGTTTCTCTTTCATTGAAATTCATAATTTTCATACCCTTTACAGAGATGACATCGGGAACGAGTACGAAATCATTAACGGCACTGTTGCAATATGGATTACCCCGTCTCAGCCTCTGCATATTTCGGTTACATTCAACCATGAAATACTTGACTATAATGCAGATAATAACGAATGGACACTTAGCTGCGCTTTAGCCGACGTTGCTACCGGTGGTGATGCTTGGCACCCTGAACTTTGTAAAACCATCGTACTGAAAAAAACTGTTACACAATGTAACTGTTCCAACTCTGGAGTAGTGGCTCTTCTTATGTTGATGAATCCGGATTCACCGTCTAGCACACCCGTTCGTCCAGTTCCTTACGCTGTCATAATTGGATGTATAATTTGTCTTTCTCTATGCCTTGCATCTACTATATATTTATTAGTACAGTGGTTAAATAGGCCTTCTAGCCTAACGTTTCTTAAACTCCAAAGTTCTCTATGTGGCGTCCTAACTATGATACTCTTTGTAGCTGCTATTATTATTGAACCATATAAAGATGTCTTTTTGGCATTTACTTCAGCTATAGCTTGTACCATTTTACTAGGACTTTCGTCGCATCTCAGTACACTTCTTGTGATTTGGACTGAAGTTATTCCTTTTCCTGGTATGGTCTCAAGACCAAGTGTGGCGGCTATCTCAACTAGTATTCCTATTGTTGCCGTAATTGGTAATTTCCTCGTGCATAGAACTATGGACTTAGAACAAAGTTTCTGGTGGTTAAGCTACAATACTGTTTCCTTTTGTGTCATAATAACATCAGCTTTATTACTGTGCTCATTATTTGCACCTCTTTACATTCTCTTAATTAGAAAAATCTCAAGATTGCAGCAGCTAAGGGATCATAATGCGAAACTGATAAAAAAACGGTAAAGTATACGCTGCCTGTCTCAAACAAGATGTGTTTATAATTTTATTTATTGCAGGAACGGTCTATTGCAGAGATCGTCTTACTTATTTACATCTCAAACTATAATGGCTATGGGAAGTATACTATTCGTGAACTATATGGATGATATGTGGGCCCAGTATGCATTTAGTCTCTGCTGCGTTTCTATGGTAACATCATAAAAAATATATAATCCAATCAATATCGCTTGAAAAATTATTCAGTAGCCCCTGCATTTGAAGAATAAAGAGTAGCGATACTGCAGATAGTGGCTACTTGTAAGAGGATGCTCAGACTCTGATCCATATTGGATAATAAACACACAGGCAATTGCAACATTACTAAATTGCCTTAATCAAATATAACAACTGGTTTAATTGAACTTGGTTTATTATAATTTAAAAAACCAAATGTTAATTACAAGTAAATTAAACGTTTATGCATTTTTTAGCTTAATTTCGTCTCAGATAATTATTACACAAAATATATTATGTTTGATTAAATATTTTTTACTAAAATCTAAAAAACTGGACGACATTGGTTGGATTACATAGCGCCTTTAGTTTTTGTGTATTAAATATATAATTATTTTGTTTCCAATTTACAGGGTCTAGTAAATGTAACATGCTACAGTCTTTTCCCTGATAAAAGAATGCAGAATTTAACCAAAACCAAAAGCAAGGCAATTAAAGCAGAAAGCAATCAGTTTTTTTCAGCGGATACAAGTAGTCCACTAAACTGTAAGTTTGTCAAAAAATATTTTTGTATGCTTTTTTGTTGTGCTGATCAGTTCAATCAAATAAACACTAACCGCTTAACAAACAAAAAATGTTTGTAGATAACAGTGAACTGTAAAATGGATGACTGTTTTGACCCAGCTCATTTTGTCTAGGCAAAAACCGTGGTAACATTTTGCTTGTATGTACGGGTGTCGCATTTTGCTTGCAATTGCTGGGTATCTCAGTTATTAGTAATAGTAAAACCATGGGGCTTTCTCGAACCTGAGATACTTTTCTGTGAAAAAAAAAACATATAACTGTCATAGCCCCCTTAGTTTTCGAGCTACAGGGCGATAATAAAGATATTGTGTTTTCAGGTACCCCTTGTATTTCAGTTGTCTGACAACTTGTCAAAAGGGTAAAAACGAATCCTTTTATAACTTTTTACGTAGAATCTAGTGGCGTAATTATTTTTTTCTAAATATTACTGTTGTCGAAATATTGACCGATGTTTGGTTTGTTTTAAGAACACACCTTATATATTTGTCAAGAAGTGAATTTGCATTTTCACAAGCTTCTCAAATATAAATACTGTTATGGGTCTATTTTAATAACAACGAAAAAAAATATACTAATTTTCATAATTGGCATTCAAAATTTGGTGGTAGGCCATGCAAAAAAAATACTGTTGTTTATTTATTTTTATATGCCAATAAGTCGAAAAAATTATTTCATATCAGCTATTCATCAATATATATATTGCAAACCTGCCAGAAAACAGTGATACCTACTTAGATTTGTGTAACAAAAGGAAATAACGATAATAGATCATTATTATCCAATAAGTGTATCAGCAGAAACCAACTTTGAAAAATATAACATAAGTACTAAAGTAATCTAGTAAATCAAAAGAACTGTTTAAAATGATATCCATTTTGTTGCATGCACGCTTAGCATAATTTCCTGATTCGCTTTAAGGATTAAGCAAAACAACGGGATCATTTTGTAAGCAGCAAAAACTTTTTCTTATTGCGTTGCCTAAATCTTGAATATTATCAAAATGAACTTTGTAAATTATATTTTCCAGATATCCCTATAGAAATAACTCAAATTTAGACAAATCGGGGACCTAGGGGGCATCTTATAGGCCGATCCATTGATTTGGAAAAATATTCCCCAGAAATAACCTCGATATTTGTTAATTGTGTGCAGGAGCACTGTCCTTTAAAAAATGTATTTCGTCTACATGCGCTAAAAGAATATCTTCGAGCAATTCAGGCATAGATGTGTCCGAAATTTCAACGTAGCGATTGGCTATTAGGTTTTCCTCAAATACATAAAATTGTATCTGTGTTCATAATATAAAGCAAGATACATTTAAACCAAACCTGCCCTGTTGTCTTTTTGGAATGCATTTGGTGTTGGTTTTCCTGGGACCAGGATCTGCTAGTGTTTATAGTTTAGTAAGTATACCAGAATTACTAAAGTGAGATTCGTGCGACAATATAACCTTCATTGCAAAATCTCTAACCGTATCGCATGTTTCCTGATACCAATCGCAGAAGACTACCCGACCTTAAGTATCACCAAGCTGTGGGTGCTGGACAAGCCTAAATTTCTCTAGATGCTATTTGTGTTTTCTTATAATTTTTTGAACTTAAGCCTTTGGAATCCTTACGATCCTTTCAATGGCTCTACAGTAGTTTGTAGGGTAAGCTTTTACATTAGCCAAAACTGTGACTTCCTGAACCTCTCGATTTTATTTATTATATGTTTTGAACCATGTTTGTTAAATGATGCTAACCAACTAAATTCTTTTTTGTTCGGTAAAAAGTGGATGCATTAAGTTGCCTTTATTCTGGCTATCTAAATTAAATATGGGTAATAATATTTAAACATCACTGAAAACCAACTATTTACCTTTTAAATTACATCCCAGATGCCGCTTGAACAATTTCATTACGTAATATAAAACAAGCTAACATATCGTATTTCTCAAAATGTTTGAAATTTTGGTTTACTGCCATAGTCGCAAATATACTTTCACACGATAAATACAAAAAACCAGCCAAAAATGAAACACGACGTTTACACAGGGTGGCGCATTGAAAACGAAACATAACGATTTGCGTCCATAGAAATATTTTTTTAAGAAAATGTTGATAGGGACATGTTTTGACATAAAACTAAACTTTATCACATCAACCCCTTAAGGGTGGTGATAACAACCCTTATATTTTAAATAGGGAACATGGGTCGAGTGTTACATCATTTGAAAGCTCTTTCTTTTTTGAATTCAGCACACTAATACTTTTGGAAGTTTTATCAATTATTCACAGTTGGAGTTGCAAGAACGTATTTCATTCATTGTGATAAGAAATGCACTAATTAGTCAATTTTTCGTTAAAAAAACTAAAAAACAAAACCAAACGTTCAGAAATGTTTATTCAGTTAAGTAAGTGTTGAAATTGTGGACAACCAGAAGTACAAATTTTATTCAAAACGAGCTCTGATATTCTGGAGCATTTGTGGAGTTATAAGACGACATTCTTCAACAATGTGTCGTCGTAATTCTTCCAGAGACTTCGGTTCTGTTGCGTAAATTTTACTCTTTAAATGGCCCCATAGAAAGAAGTCTAAAAAAGTTAAATCCGGTGGTCTAGGGGGCACCTTTATGCCCAATCCATATAGCACCTCTACGACCAATCCATTGCTCTGGAAACTCTCTGTTCAAAAACTCCCTAACACGTTGTGAAAAATGCGGAGGAGCTCCATCTTGTTGAAACACTAATTGATTTTCTTGATAGCGATCATCAGTTTCAACAATGTCAATTAGTAGAGGGTAAACGATATCTTCTAGTAACTCCAAATACGTTTCGCCACTCAAATTTCCATCAAGAAAAATTGGTCTGATTAAGCGGTCTCCAAAAATGCCAGTCCAGGCATTCAATTTCTGTGGAGTTTGAGTGTGGACTTCGTGAAAATTTCTTGGATTATTATCTGCCCAATAACGACGATTATGACGATTGACTGTAGGGTTTAATAAAAACTCGTCTGAAAAACAGATAGTGAACAGAAAGTTCCCGTTCTCAGCTATTCGTGCAGTCATAACTTCACAAAACTCCAGCCGCCGATCAAAATCATCTTCATTCAGTTGTTGTACAAGATGAATTTTATACGGGTGAAATTTATGATGCTTCAATATTCGCTGAATAATTATCCTTTTGACGTTTGAAACAGTGGCCAATTTTCTCGTGCTCAAAGTTGGGTCTGCAGCAATTTGTCCTAAAACTTCAATCTCAGTAGTCTCATTTCTAACCGGAAATTCATGTTCAGGATCCCGTTTTTGTTGGCTAGTGAACCACTTTGTCGAAGCTTTGCAACTAACTCCAAAATGTATTTTCTGTTAACATGTCTGTTCGGATGTCGTTCATTAAACAAATTTGCGGTATGGTTGGCAGTCATCGTTTTTGAAAAAAAGAGTAATTATTTCAACTCTTTCTTCTACAGAATACACCATTGTGAAATTAATTTTCGGTAGTACTATCAGGTATCTAACCGACCGATAAACTGAAATAATAAGCCGCATTTCTCTCATTCCGATAAGAAATGTTGTGATAGTCAATTTTTTGTTTACAAACAAACAAAACATTGACTATCAGCACATTTCTTATCGGAATGAGTGAAATGCGTTTTTGCATTTTCAACTGTGAATAATTTTTAAATGAGTTGATAAAACTTCCAAAGAAATTAGTGTGCTGAATACAGAAAAGAAAGAGCTTTCAAATGATGTAACACTCAACCCATGTTCCTTATTTAAAATGTCAAAACATGTCCCCCTCAATATTAAAATTGTCGTGTTTCAGCGATTCTTAAAAACGAAATTCTCGATGCAAATCGGTCTGTTTCGTTTTCAATGCGCCACCTTATACAATTAAGACGAGCAGTCACACGGAATAGAGCAAATTTTCGGAACTGTCACTTGATTTCAAGTAAACGATAAACCGCAGCATGTTGTGCATAGCATGCTGCAAAATTTTGATTGTGAATTATGAAAATTAGGATTTTTTTCGTTGTTTATTAAAATATTCCCATAATGTTATATATTTTAGAGAAGCTTGTGAACATTCAATCGACTTTCTTGATAAATATACAGCTTTCCCATAAAAAAAACATTAGTCAATATTTCAAAAACAGTAATATCGAAAAAACTAACTACGACGCTAGATTCTACGTAAAAAGTTCTAAACGGATTTCTTTTTACCTTTTTAACAACTTATGAGACAACTGAAATACAAGGGGTACCTGAAAATGCAGTATTTTCAACATCGCCCTATAACTCAGAAATTACGAGGGTTATGAATATTTTGTTTGCTGCATCTTTCGTTTTACAAAAAAAGTAGCTCAGGTTTGCGAAAACCGCAATGTTCTATCTTTACAAATAACCGAGATAACCCATAAGCGGAATTAAGCGGTGGAGGGCACGGGGGCACGAGACCCGCCCCAAACGGTTAAAAGTAAACAAAGACTGAGGAGTTTAATATAGTTTTTGTGTGTTGTGGAGCTTCCGTCACACCTTGTGCCCCCACAGAAAAAATCCTGGATCCGCCCTTGAAGATACCCAGCAATTCTAACCAAAATGGGACAGTCTGTACATATAGGCTCGTCAACAAAGATCGAAAACTAAGTGAAGGTTGGAACCTGTGATGCGCACTGATAAGCATACTTGGAGAACCCAAATCACCAAAACACATTTTTAAAAACCTGACGATAATTTCAATACCCAAGTTAGCGTCATCAGAGAATGAATCGTAAAATTTTAAATGTGTTGTGGCGATTTCGGTTGTCCAGGTGTGGTTAAAAGATCGAAAAGTTTAGAATAATATGTAGTCTGTTAGCCTTGATATTGTTATTGTTTGTTTGGTTTTACCTTTAATGTAGTATAATGTAATGAAGCGGAGGAAATCAAGCTCCATTGCTGTGCTGGTCGGCGGCATTAGCCTTTATTATTGTTTGAAAGTGTTAGGTGATGTGGCAGGTGTAAAGAGTTACAAGTTTTTGGCTGATCGGTATTCTTTTTTAGCTTAAATTTTTTTCAGCTTAAATAGTTGTTATATCCGCAAGTGTAGTATTGATCCTGTGGATGATATTATTAGTAGTTTATTATTTTTGCCTTCAACATATCTTGTATGTTAGAACTTCACTAAGTTCACATACACCACTCTGTCGCTTAAGTTTAGCTCCTTCCGGTTTTTATTTTGCCACACAATATATGGTCTGCTTCTACTTTCCGCTTTTTTTACTTGCATTTCGAGGTTTCTGCATTTAATTAATTTTTTGTTATACTTTAACTGGAAGATAATTTTAGACTGACTGCATTAAGCAACGTGTCTTATTGACTCCTCGTAAAGACGGTCCGACGAGTAAAACTTGTGCGCGAAATAAATTGTAACTCCGGTTTACAGCTTTAAAATTAAATTGATTTATTTATTCAAAGCCCAGATGAAAACATAGGTCTTAGTGACCTAGTTTTTCAGGTTAATGTCTTTTAAAGGAATTTCTCTTCTCTCTGAAGTTGACACCACACTTGGCACTCGGTTAATTATAATGTTTCTATATATGTACAAACAAAACAGTATTATTATAAGTAATATAATATATAAGATAATAGTCCATATGCTAAAGCTTGAATGAAATAGTGGTAATTTTAAAGTCTGTAATGCATCTTTCGTATGCTGTATGTGGTGTGAGATGGGCTGTAGATCATTAAGGTTGACTGGATCTAATTTCAGTGGTGTCATTGTTGCTATTTCTTTCTTGAAATTTAGTTGATTCATTTTGATTTCTGGAATCTCCAAATGTGTAATTTGTTTCAAGGGCTCTTGTAAGATCGAATAATTTGTTGTCCAAATTGTATCTGGCAATCTTCGGGAATACCCATTATATATGCACCTTCTAAGATAACAGTAACTTTGTTATTTAAGCACTTTTTGTTGACTATAGTTTCTTGAGGAAACACTGCAATCCATTGATCGTCGCTTACTGTATTTTTGGGTGATTAAGTTGAGCGGGATGCTGTATACAATTTTCGTAGTTGTGGGAAAATTGCATAAGTTGAATCTCACAAGGGCTGTCTTCATTTACTTCTTGGGTACTCTGTGGCAGACGTAGATATTCTGCGGCACTAATTGCTTTGCATGGGCTACTTGATGAACTGTAGTATCTCGCGTTTAGGATAAGGTATTTTTGATGTGGAATGATAGTATGGAATGTTAAATTAGAATTGTTATAGGTACAGAATAAAGGTGGAAATAATCATAAGATACTGACTCTGTTAAAGGTATTTCAATAACAAAAACTAATTGCATTGACTTATAATAAGATTTCACATCAGCGATACTTTCGTAGACTTGAATAGTGTGTTTGGAAATTTCATACGGCAAATGTGGTTTATTTTTAAATGAGGATATGTTGTTAAGTCCATCCTCTGATTCTATAATAGAGGGATGAATAACGTTTAATTTGGCAAATGTGATAGCATCTAATAATATTTTGAGAGTTTCTTTTATAGCAATGGTACCGCTAATTATTTGCACAAGTAACATTTGAATGGTTAGGACAGTCTCTATATTTTCAGTTTTTAGGTTGAGTCTATTTATGTTTTCAGTAGCTATATTGGGTTGAGATTTAAGCTGAATTTGATTACTAGTTATTATTTTCATAGTGTTAGTGATTTTTTCTTTTTCCCCTTGATTTAACGATATCTGCTCTTTTAACGTAAATCTAACGTTATCTTGATTAAGTGATAATTGTTTAATAGCTTTGTCGTACCGCTCGGCATCCTCTTGATCTAGATTACCCGGTATTGATTTCCAAACTGTTACTAGGCCGTTGATTAGACCTCTGCGTTTTCTGTTTGTATCCGAAAGTAAGAGCTGTTTTTTGCAGTTTTTCTGCTTCTGCTATATGATCAAATAGTAGGTTTTGATAATTATCTATTTCGTGTGTATAGTTGTCTCCATAAAAACCGTATTTTAGGCTACTCTCGAGTTTCTGTTGATTTTCTTTTATATATACTTCAATCCGTTTTTTAAAGGTAGCATATCTAAGGTTCTAATTATGCTTCAATAATTATTTATATTTTGAGCATTGCCAAGTTTGATGGGAGCAGGCCAGGGTTGTTTTCGATCTTCGTTATGGCTATGTCTTCCGTGTTGATGGTGCGGCAGATTGCGATGAATCTGAAACAATAGGAGGTCTTTTCAATTTTCTCAGTGGTACTCTTCTTGTGGTATTGCATTGTTGCACTATAGCTTGATTATCTTGAATTTTCATAATTGTTAATGGACCATTGTACCTTACTCTTGTCTTATTCCTTAGCTCGTCCTTTTATTACACTTCCGTACCTGGTTTAAATGGGTGTGGTTTTAACTCCTTATTTATTTTTCATGTACAGCAATTTTATGTCCCTCTAAAGTTTATTTCACTTTTTCATATGTTTTGTTCAACAGTTCATGATGTTTTTGAAGATATTGTTTATAAATTTGCATTTGAGCTTCCTGATCAAAAATCTCGCGACTTGAAGTATGACCCAATAAGAGACTATAGGGTGTAAAGTTTGTTGCAGAATGTATTGTAGTGTTATACGCTATTAACGCATATTTTATTAAAGAGGTTATTCTTTCTTTCGACAATTTTTGTTTTAATATTCTGATGTGTTCTAGAAGAGTAGAATGCATCCCTTCAACAATACCATTTGGCTAAGGGTTTCTCGGTGTTATAAAGTGAGGTTTAATTTTATGTAAGGTTAACAACTTAAGTACTGTATTGTTCGAGAATTCACTTGCATTATCCATAGTAATTACTACATATCATCACATTACTATATAATCAAGATATGCAAAGCAGATTTCGTTTTGCAACCCCCTTAAGACATTGTCGATAATTTTTTTGAGAGTACTTGGAGAATTCCGCAACCCAGCTGTCATTTTAGTAAATTCGAAGTGACCATTGTTAGTTGAAAACGCAGTTTTTTCAATGTCTTCTGGAGATATTTATATTTGGTGATAACCTTAAGCTAAGTTAATGGTGGTAAAATATTGACTTTTTCCTAGTTTGTCTAAGATATCCGATATATTTGGAATTGGGTATTTGTCCTCTACAGTACGTTGATTTACTTTTTTTGTAGTCAACGACCATTTTCCATTTTTTATTCTCACTATAATCTGCCCTTTTAGGTACAATAAGGGCAGGTGAACTCCAAGGTGATATAGAGTTACGTATGATGCCTTGTTCTAGAAGAGTATCCACTTGCCTTTTTACTTCAACAACAAAAATTGGATCTTCGTTGTTAAGACGAATTTTGTGTTTTACAGTATTAGTAAAGATAAAGTTATCCCTTAACATAAAATATATCTCTATATTCTTCACATAGTATCCAATGGCATTTTGTTCTTCGGCATTTAAATGATCTATACGCACATTTTTAAAATTTGATTTTCGTTTCTCATCCCAATCGATATTAAAATCAATATCCATTGGTTCACTATCACGATCTAAATTATTGCTCTCAATTTCGATAAATTCCTCCGCAGGCAATGGTTTTGTAAATTTCATACTGATAAGTTTTTCACTAACATTTATAACAGTGGCTGTTGCAAAACCATTTTGAATTTTTACTAAGGCAGTAGGCGTTTGAATATTTTGACATAATTGCGTTGCATTAATAATACCAAATTTACTATTTATATTAAAAGGTAATTTTACGAGTTTTTGACAACGAGGTTCAATAAATATTTCGTGTAATGTAATTATAGAGTTATTTTTTACTGTTCTTGTTTCTTTGTTTAAAGTGTCTGAAATAAATACAGGAATATCTGTATTTTTTGTTTTTAAAATTCGTCCCTAAAAATCAATGCTTGCCCCTAAAATTTGTAGTAAATCTAAACCTATTAAACCATGATATTCACGATGCACGTCGTAAACATAAAATTTATGTAGTAATGGACCAACCTTAAAGGTCCTTGGCAAAGGAATAATGGCTATGTTATCGTAAAAACTAGACGAATGGGGGTTGATTTTATTTGAAAAGGTTCGGTACTTGTAAAGTTAGAGTAATATTTGTCTACAATAGAGTTACTTAAAAGTGATTTAGTTGAACCTGTGTATATCATTAATTTAAAATTAACACCCGGTATAATTACGTATGGGGGTTTACAACTATTCTCTGTATTAATTGATATTAAATTTGGCTTATATCTGAGGCATCCATTGAAAAATTTACTGCATTGTTAAAATCTGGTTTAAATGTGTAATTTTTATATTCATTATATGTTTCAGGATTTTCAGTGGAATCAGGATTTCCGAATAATAATTAATATCATTGCCACTATTCTCCAACCAGTGGCTGTCATATACATTACTGTCGGGATAATGATAATAATAGTCGACCTCGGAATTTTCTAAATGCTCTGGCCTCTCTATTTTATTGTGAAAAAGTTCGCCTGAACTAAAATTTCTACGAGACTGATTTGGTGCAAAATTTTGCTGTTGTCTCGCATTAGCATTGCTAAATATGCGAGTCGAATTTTTGATGGACGTCTCCATAGGAGTCGGCCTATATTCTTGGTTATTCTAAGGCATAATCTGCCTTCTGAAATTTCCTTCATTGGGTAATTCAGAGCATGGGAAGGCCTATCTCCAGCACAGTGGTTTTGGCAAAAATTTAAGCACACTTACTCAAATTCACTTAACCAGACCTTAACTATATCTTAAGTGAAACTAATTTTCTTTATATTTCTTACCGGGTTTGACAAACATAGAAAGATCTCTTTTTTTATGAATAACTTAAATCGTGTGTTCTACAGGGCAGGTTTTCACTTCCAACTAGTAGCAAAATTCACTGCTAAACGGCTGTTATATACTTGTAGATCATTTGTATGCATAATAGACATTCAAAGGTCTCACAACTGTCACTTAATCAGGATGAAGCAAAGTGGTGATTTTCTATTGTTGTTCTCTTTTCTGATTCAGAAACATTTCTAAGTAGTTGCATTTGAACATTTATTAAAACAACTAGAAACTATTAAGTAACTATACTTATTTCTATTGTTAACTGATAAAACTTATTTGTTCTTTTTCAGTTTATACGAAACAAGAAGCTGAAGTTGAAAGCGATGCTATGCCTAGAATCAGCCTACAAGCTCAGACAGTACAAAGTTTTGTAACAGAAGAGAAACTTGTAGAAGAAATAAAATACACCACGTTTTCTGGAAAAACTGAACTCAACGAGAACGCGTGCGAATTGCAGTTATACCAACCCATCCAACAAACCTCTCCAAAGGTGGCTGTTGCCGATAGTATATTATCACCTGATATTTTAGGCGATATAGTGGAGAACAATAAGGAATGTGAACGTAGTCAACCTGACGGACGTGAAAAAGATAAATTAGATGGTATGCTGGACAGTATAACTCATGACTTGGATTACCTTTTGAACCGAGCCGAAGAAGGTGACCCTCAAAAGCCTCCAAGTGCATCTCTTTGTGTAAGAAGAACTAGTGTTAAAAGTTACTCGTCGCGTACAATGGATCTCATTCAGGAAGAACCAGATGAAGAAGTCAGGTTTCCAGATGCTGTAACCGATATTCTAAGAACGAGCTGCTAACAGTAGAACTGGTGTGCAGCTAGTATTTATCTTTCTAGAAGTTTCGCTTCTAAGTACTGTCTGTGATAAAAACAACTGTATAGTTGTGTGTAAATATGTTTCCAAAGTATCATGTGCCTTATTCTTGATCGAACTTTTAAATCTTATATCAGTGTTTTATTCAATGTGTACCTACTTTGTCAATAAAGAAATTCAAGAAAGTTGTTGCATTATCAAGTATTGGTTACAAAATTGGAGAGAGAAAACACTTGTGTCATAACCGTATTACAAAAATTTAGGAAAAAATTACAAGTTTCAAATCCTAAAGTTCCTAAACATTATTGTCTCCTGAAAATCCATAAACCCGGAAAATCGGTGAGACCATTGTTTCAGCTATAGACTCCCCGACATCCCATATGAGAAATGGTTAATAAACGAATTTGAAGGCTTGCCTATCAAACTAAAAAATTTTAAGTTTCAAATTGACTTGAATTCATTAATAAAATTTAAAATATTAAATTGGTCGAAGGCGAGGTTTTAATATCGTGTTGTGTGACCTCGTTGTTTCCCAGTGTTCCCATAAAAAACGCTAACGTATTTAGACCATTTGTTAAAAATTAATAACATAGATGAAGAGATGTGCAAAGAATATATAAATTTAACAAATCTTTGCAAGAATCAAAATATTTTTCAATTTAATAATGAATATTTTGAACAAACCCAGGACACTGCAATGGGCAACCCCCTTTCCCCATTCATTGCAGACCTTTTCATAAGTAGATTTGAAACAGACCTAGAAAATGAAAATGACTATTTTCTTAGAGTATCGTTTCGTTATGTGGACGAAGTTTTGCAGTATTTAGTACAAATGTATGCAAACTATATAATTTTATTGCCAAATTAACCTGTGCATTTGACTCCATTAAATTTACGCATGAAATAGAAATTAATAACAAATTACCTTTTTTTGATGTATTAGTCTTAAATAGAGACACCTAACAATTTGACATCCACAGAAAAGAAACCACTACTGTGAGTTACATTTCGATTGACCCACCATAGTTTTTTACAAGTAACCGCTAGCTTGAAATTTCTGGTTCATAGATTAATAGAGTTTCTCTTAAATAAATAAATATACAACAGATAACTAGAATATATTTAAAGTCTGGACGCAGCAAGTACGTTAGGGTAGTGAGTTTTCATAGAAATGATCTGGCACCAATTTTTTTTCTTTTAACATAGAAATATAAATTTTGGTATATAGTTTTCTTTTAATATCGTAAACTTACGTACCAAATTGGGTACCATATATTTTCTATTTTTTGAGACACAATTTTTTTGGAAAGAAAACCCAAAATTTTCCCGGAAAACCTGGTTCCATTTTCCTGGCTAACAAACTTATCCGCCACTTACAAAAGGAAGGTACCTGCTAAATTTTATCAAAATCGGTCCATTGTTTTTTAGTTATCCGTGTGATAATGTATAATAATGTATAATGTATATATTAACAATGAAACAGGCCAATGTCACCTGAATGACACAGGGATGTTCATGTACGTTAAAAAATTAACAATAAGAACGACAATAGCACACACAATAAGCATAACAATTAAGGAAAATTTTTCCTTAAATAATACAAAACAAAGATACTTATAAAACACACTTATAACGTTTATAACGTTCAAAAGATAAGGGCTGCAGAATCCAGATCCAATTCCAATATTGTTTTTTAGAGTTACCAGGTGCACTAGGTTTATAGTTTATACTATGGCAACTACACTACAAACAAAGTGTTCATATTATAAGAATTTCAAAACAGAAGATAGTTAATGGTAGTTTATGTGTAAAAATCATCCACCGAGTAGCACGTCTTGTTTATAAGAATCGTTTTCACTTTTTTTTAAAAGCTGGTAAAGTGTCAACATTCCGTACATCTTCCGGCAACGCATTATACAACTTGCAGCCATTGTAAAACAGTGATTTTTGGTACAGAGCTGTGCGATGTTTGTCAGTTTGCAGGTTATTTCTACCTCTTGTGGTATATCCATGTTCCACTGCATTGCGTGTGTATTTGGTTTTGTTTTGGAAAACATGGGTTAGCACTTCCATGATGTATATGCTGGGGAGTGTAAGAATACCCTGTTCTTTAAAAGTGTTTCTGCAAGTGTGTCTATGAGGGATATTGAATATGATCCTCATCACTTGCTTTTGTTGTTTAAAAACTCGGTTTACTTCACTTGCTAATCCCCAGTGCGTAATACCAAACCTTAGTTGTGAGTAGAAACACGCATAATACAGTGACAACACAGTAAAGGTACTGCATCTTTGGGTAAGTGTTCTTATTGCATATGTAACGGATGAGATTCGCGAGCAAAGTTCATCAATGTGAACATTCCATTTTAACTCACTATCGATATGAAGTCCTAGTAGTTTTGTAGATGGCTGCAAGGTTACAGTTTGGCCATCCAGTTCTACGCTTTGTACAGTACCTTTTTTTGATTTTGAAGAATTAAAAAACACGCAAGCTGTTTTATCCTTGTTAAGTGCAAGCTTGTTTTTATCGACCCAATTGGTTAGACTTTTGAGGGTTTTGTCAGAATCAGCCATAATGTGCTCAACACTATGTCCACCTATCAAAAAGTTGGTATCATCAGTAGGTAATGCGGCACTTTGAGCAGACAGTGACGTCACAGGAAGTGACGTCACGGCGCCGGCGCCACGCCCTGGCGCCGGCGCCACGCCCTGGCGCCGGCGCCACGCCCTGGCGCCGGCGCCACGCCCTGGCGCCTGCCCTGGCGCCGGCGCCTGCCCTGGCGCCTGCCCCAGCGCCTGCCCTGGCGCCTGCCCTGGCGCCTGCCCCGGCGCCTGCCCCGGCCCCGGCGCCTAGCCACGCCCCGGCGCCAAGCCCCGGCGCCGGCGCCCAGCCACGCCCTGGGCCAGACAGTCACATCCGTGTTATTCCTAAGGTCATTGACCTGTCTAGGAAACTGTGACGTCACACGACTTGGGCCAGACAGTCACATGCAAACATTCCAAAGTGTCTAACCTATTACTTCAAATTATTATATTTTGAAAAAAACCATTTGGTGCAGGTGAGTTTCGAACCCGGGGCATTCAGATGGGAGGCAACGATGCTACCCGTTGAGCTAAGCAGACGCTTATTAATTTATTGTTTTAGGTTGGTATATATATACGACTACAAACAAACCATACATGTAACATAATTAAAGTTTATTATTAGACAAATGGATGATTTACAAAATAATGTTTAATATTAGAGGCTGCTGAACCAAAACGGAGGAAAATGGCGGAATGAAAGATGGAAGCCTGTGATACCTTAAGCTGACATTATAAAAATGGCGGCTTTCGTTGATACAGATGGTGCAAGGATGGATGAAGACTTATTTAAAGATACGTCACTCCAACCTAGCCGACAAATGAGAGTGAAGGTTGATAAGCGAGAATAATGGTATTGGTCGAAGACTCGGAAGATCCGTGAGATGTACGATGGAACCAATACATGCACGGTGTTAAGGAGGCCAAATCAAATTGGAATATACAATAAAATGGCCACTTCCGGTCTAAACTTTAAATCCTTGTATCTTTTCAACGACAAGTGATAGAAATGAACCGACTTTAAAAATATATCGTTTCGTAACAAGGTCTACAAGAAACCGAGATAAAAAACTTTAAACCCTTATCGCGGAAGATCCGTGAGATGTACGCTGGAACCAACACATGCACGGTGTTAAGGAGGCCAAATCAAATTGGAATATACAATAAAATGACCACTTCCGGTCTAAACTTTAAATCGTTATATCTTTTGAAGGACAAGTGATAGAAATGAACTAACTTCAAAAATGTATGTTTCATAACAAGGTCTACAAGAAAATGAGATAAAAAACTTTAAACCCTTATCGCGGAAGATCCGTGAGATGTACGAGAGAACCAACACATGCACGGTGTTAAGGAGGCCAAATCAAATTGGAATATACAATAAAATGGCCACTTCCGGTCTAAACTTTAAATCCTTGTATCTTTTCAACGACAAGTGATAGAAATGAACTGACTTCAAAAATATATCGTTTCATAACAAGCTCTACAAGAAAATGAGATAAAAAACTTTAAACCCTTATCGCGGAAGATCCGTGAGATGTACGATAGAACCAACACATGCACGGTGTTAAGGAGGCCAAATCAAATTGGAATATACAATAAAATGGTCACTTCCGGTCTAAACTTTAAATCGTTATATCTTTTCAACGGAAAGTGATAGAAAGGAACTATCTTCAAAAATGTATGTTTCGTAACAAGGTCTACAAGAAACTGAGATAAAAAACTTCAAACCCTTATCTCGGAAGATCGGCGAGATGTACGATAGAACCAACACATGCACGGTGTTCAGCAAGTCAAACTCTATTAACATATCCAATAAAAATGTTACTTCCGGTAGACACTTCCGGTATAGCTATTCTTAGAGCTACATACATGTGTGACACCTCAAAATAATCGTCTTGTTGAACAGAAGAAAGAAATATAGTTTTAAGGAAATCAAAACAAGTTGTGTTAACATCTAAAAACAACACACTCTCTCTTAGACTTAATGAAGTTACTTTCAGAGAAATTTTCAAGCTTACCATGAGGACCAGTATTCAATGGCGTATTTAAATGTTGACTACATCAAGTGATGCGTGCTACAGACAAATTTTAGTACACCCTCTTAGACTTATTGAAGTTGACGGCACAGGCAGCTGTCAAGCGTACCTAACAAACCAAAGTAAATATGTCTTGAAGAACAGTCTTGAATTGCCCTAAACCAACACATCTCTATCATTTCAGAGTAACCAGTTAAACTAAGTATCTTGAAGTGTAGCTTTTATGTTTATGAGATATAAAATAAGAAAACCAAAGAGTTAATTGTCTATTACAACAACAAGTAGAAGGGGTTGACTTGGTACCTACAGCTGCTACATACTTGGTAAAAATGGGGTGCCACTAGCATTTCAGAGTAATTTTAATCATGCAACACTCTAACTGTCTTGAGATGTAGCTTTATGTGTTAATGGGTGGAAATAACAAAACTAAAGAGTTGATTGTCTATTACAACTGTCAGCTAAAGAAGCATTTAGGTAGCCGGAATACCGATATCCTAAATATTTCAAGAGTAATCTTAGTCATACAACACTCTTAACTAACTGTCTTGAGATGTGGCTTTATGTGTCGTTGGTTGGAAAATAAGAAAACTAAAGAGTTGATTGTCTATTACAACTGTCAGCTGAAGGAACATGTTGGGTTATCGGAATACCGATAACGCCAAATGTTCCAACCGAAGGAGCCCACTTAGAGTCATCTCCAGGGGCTCGGAATACCGATGCCCTAGAAGTGTCGGAAGCAACATTTCAATTAACACCAACAACCGCTAAATACTTGTTGGACTTTAGTATATTTGGTATTAAATTTGGCTTGTTGGATAACCAATCATTTTTATGAAAAATGCAACAATTTTTATTTCTGCGTAAATACATGTAAATTTTGTAGTCTACTATGGACAGTCAAGTCTACCTCTGGACATTTAAGTCAACCCTGGACATAATTATAACGGTGTTTAAATGCAAATAGATTGAATTATTTTGCTGGGAGTCAGGTATGGACAAGGTGTTATTAATAATAAAAACAGTGGTAAAATATAAAAATATAATATATTTACTCAAGTGTACACTACAGCAAGTTAACTAATTTGAAAATTGTCTGTCTTTACAGTAAAATGAGATCTGTCAGTTGGTGTTTGTGACCTTGGAATGTAATCTGGGTGTTATTTCCGTAGGATGACATCATCCCAGCATTCGTGTTTGAGCTTGTCTAGAATACAGCTGTTGGCAGTTGTCATATCTGGTAGGATGACATCATCATCATCATTATACGTGTTTGAGCTTGTTGGCAGCTCTCGTTTCCGGTTAGTGACCTATACGAACATAACAGTCTATGTACCAACCAACCAATCAACCAACTGTTTTTGAGGTGTAGCCTTTATGTATGTATGTATGTAATTTAATTTTCGATAGTGTAAAATAAAATTAAAAAGTTTGATATATGAAAAAATAAGAAAACTAAAGAGTTGATTGTCTATTACAACTGTCAGCTAAAGAAGCATTTAGGTAGCCGGAATACCGATATTCTAAATATTTCAAGAGTAATCTTAGTCATACAACACTCTTAACTAACTGTCTTGAGATGTGGCTTTATGTGTCATTGGTTGGAAAATAAGAAAACTAAAGAGTTGATTGCCTATTACAACAGTCAGCTAAAGGAACATTTGGGTTATCGGAATACCGATATGCCAAATGTTCCAACCGAAGGAGCCCACTTAGAGTCACATCTAGGGGGCCGGAATACCGGCCCCCTAGATGTGTCGGAAGCAACATCTCAACTAACGCCTACAACCGCTACATACTTGGTGGACTTTGGTGGAACACAGACTGAAAACAACTTGATATCTGGTACATATGTCTGTAAAGATTTCATTCTAAATTTAGCCTGTTGGATATCCAATCATTTCTATGAAAAGTGCAACCAACCAACTAACCAACCACCCAACCAACCAACCAATGGGCCACGCAAGAATGAATCACTTATCATGAATTTGCAAACAAACAAGGAACCTGGCAGTCATTGGGTTGCAGTTAAGAAACGTGGTGACACAGCCGTGTACTTTGACTCATATGGAAACTTGAAGCCACCAGTTGAGCTGCAGCGTTACCTTAAAGACTCTACTCTAATGTACAATCATGATGTGTATCAGAAATATAATACTTATAATTGTGGTCATTTATGTTTAGACTGACCCGACCATTCCACCACCCGACTCTTAGCTGACCCGACTGGTCCACCACCTTGTCATGGAGCTAACCCGGTATAACCTGGGCACATGCACCACCGTTTCTTGTGACGTCACTCGCTTCCAGCATCGTTTTTATTTGTAGCGTCAGCTGTAACTGACCTGGATGGTTAATCACCTAACCTGGCCGCATCTATTTTTAAAAATTGTTCAAAGTCCATGTAGGCTGCCTCATGGTCATCGTAGATGTGTTTTAAATTGTTTTCTTCTTGTTTGACTTAAAAACATTCAGCTTGTGTTCCGCAAAAGAGTGACTGTTACACATTTGCTAGACATGTGTTAGACATATGTCTACCCTATTAGACAGGTTAATCAACTAACCTGGCCGCATCTATTTTTAAAAATTATTCAAAGTCCATGTAGGCTGCCTCATGGTCATCGTAGATGTGTTTTAAATTGTTTTCTTCTTGTTTGACTTAAAAACATTCAGCTTATGTTCCGCAAAAGAGTGACTGTTACACATCTGCTAGACATGTGTCAGACATATGTCTGCCTTATTAGACAGCTGTGTTAGACAGCTGTGTTAAACAGCTGTGTTAGACAGCTGTATTAGACAGCTGTGTTAGACAGCTGTGTTAGACAGCTGTGTTAGACAGCTGTGTTAAACAGCTGTGTTAGACAGCTGTATTAGACAGCTGTGTTAGACAGCTGTGTTAGACAGCTGTGTTAGACAGCTGTGTTAGACAGCTGTGTTAGACAGCTGTATGACAGCTGTATGACAGCTGTATGACAGCTGTCTGTCATGTCAGACGGCTGTATGACAGCTGTCGTTGTTGTCTGTTGAATATTAAGACGTGAAGCGTCCACTAAGGTTCAGTCGTTAACCAACAGTGAAGGTGAAAACAATAAGTTGTGTTGTCTGTGTTGTTTTGTCGAATATTAAGACGAGGAGCGTCCGCTAAGGTTCAGTCGGTAGCCAACAGTGAAGGTGAAAACAATAAGTTGTGTTGTCTGTGTTGTTTGTCGAATATTAAGACGAGGAGCTAAGGTTCAGTCGGTAGCCAACAGTGAAGGTGAAAACAATTAGTACCTGCTAAACTTTAGTCTTTAATAAACACGAGGCTAAACTTCGGTCCTTTAACCAACACAGTCAGTTGTGTAGCACGAAACAATGGCATTCCAAATACTTGAAGATACAGTGACCTCCAATAAGAAGTTTAAACTTGATAGACGAAGCGTATGCTTTAGACTACAAGATATACCTAACGATGTCAACGATCCAGAGAAGTGGGTCAAAGATCGTATTAAAGATATTGTGAGTCATATAGTCCATGATGTCGATCCCGAAGACAGAGTGGGGTTTACCTTTAACTCGGAAGGTTTCGACAAGGGGGCTGCCCATCTCCCATTTCGTAAAGCAAAGAATGTTGTTTTCGAAGACGTCTGGCACCTACTGAGTAAGATATACCAGAGTAAAGGACCTGGTTTTCGTTCTGATACATTTAGAATGACGATGACTCAAGTGAAAACCGCTAAGCCTTTAATACATGTCAATTAAATATCTTAACTCATCATTACCATATTCAGACACTTGTACGTAGCATGCAAGCCTTCAATATAAACACGTACCAATTCACTCTCTTAATCCATTATTAACATCATAGGTTCAGAGGGGTCCACTTGTAGATAGCTTGCTATCTCTACGCCCCTCAACGTTGGTTGGTTGGTTGGGTGGTTGGTTAGTTGGTTGGTTGCACTTTTCATAGAAATGATTGGATATCCAACAGGCTAAATTTAGAATGAAATCTTTACAGACATATGTACCAGATATCAAGTTGTTTTCAGTCTGTGTTCCACCAAAGTCCACCAAGTATGTAGCGGTTGTAGGCGTTAGTTGAGATGTTGCTTCCGACACATCTAGGGGGCCGGTATTCCGGCCCCCTAGATGTGACTCTAAGTGGGCTCCTTCGGTTGGAACATTTGGCATATCGGTATTCCGATAACCCAAATGTTCCTTTAGCTGACTGTTGTAATAGGCAATCAACTCTTTAGTTTTCTTATTTTCCAACCAATGACACATAAAGCCACATCTCAAGACAGTTAGTTAAGAGTGTTGTATGACTAAGATTACTCTTGAAATATTTAGAATATCGGTATTCCGGCTACCTAAATGCTTCTTTAGCTGACAGTTGTAATAGACAATCAACTCTTTAGTTTTCTTATTTTTTCATATATCACACTTTTTAATTTTATTTTACACTATCGAAAATTAAATTACATACATACATACATAAAGGCTACACCTCAAAAACAGTTGGTTGATTGGTTGGTTGGTACATAGACTGTTATGTTCGTATAGGTCACTAACCGGAAACGAGAGCTGCCAACAAGCTCAAACACGTATAATGATGATGATGATGTCATCCTACCAGATATGACAACTGCCAACAGCTGTATTCTAGACAAGCTCAAACACGAATGCTGGGATGATGTCATCCTACGGAAATAACACCCAGATTACATTCCAAGGTCACAAACACCAACTGACAGATCTCATTTTACTGTAAAGACAGACAATTTTCAAATTAGTTAACTTGCTGTAGTGTACACTTGAGTAAATATATTATATTTTTATATTTTACCACTGTTTTTATTATTAATAACACCTTGTCCATACCTGACTCCCAGCAAAATAATTCAATCTATTTGCATTTAAACACCGTTATAATTATGTCCAGGGTTGACTTAAATGTCCAGAGGTAGACTTGACTGTCCATAGTAGACTACAAAATTTACATGTATTTACGCAGAAATAAAAATTGTTGCATTTTTCATAAAAATGATTGGTTATCCAACAAGCCAAATTTAATACCAAATATACTAAAGTCCAACAAGTATTTAGCGGTTGTTGGTGTTAATTGAAATGTTGCTTCCGACACTTCTAGGGCATCGGTATTCCGAGCCCCTGGAGATGACTCTAAGTGGGCTCCTTCGGTTGGAACATTTGGCGTTATCGGTATTCCGATAACCCAACATGTTCCTTCAGCTGACAGTTGTAATAGACAATCAACTCTTTAGTTTTCTTATTTTCCAACCAACGACACATAAAGCCACATCTCAAGACAGTTAGTTAAGAGTGTTGTATGACTAAGATTACTCTTGAAATATTTAGGATATCGGTATTCCGGCTACCTAAATGCTTCTTTAGCTGACAGTTGTAATAGACAATCAACTCTTTAGTTTTGTTATTTCCACCCATTAACACATAAAGCTACATCTCAAGACAGTTAGAGTGTTGCATGATTAAAATTACTCTGAAATGCTAGTGGCACCCCATTTTTACCAAGTATGTAGCAGCTGTAGGTACCAAGTCAACCCCTTCTACTTGTTGTTGTAATAGACAATTAACTCTTTGGTTTTCTTATTTTATATCTCATAAACATAAAAGCTACACTTCAAGATACTTAGTTTAACTGGTTACTCTGAAATGATAGAGATGTGTTGGTTTAGGGCAATTCAAGACTGTTCTTCAAGACATATTTACTTTGGTTTGTTAGGTACGCTTGACAGCTGCCTGTGCCGTCAACTTCAATAAGTCTAAGAGGGTGTACTAAAATTTGTCTGTAGCACGCATCACTTGATGTAGTCAACATTTAAATACGCCATTGAATACTGGTCCTCATGGTAAGCTTGAAAATTTCTCTGAAAGTAACTTCATTAAGTCTAAGAGAGAGTGTGTTGTTTTTAGATGTTAACACAACTTGTTTTGATTTCCTTAAAACTATATTTCTTTCTTCTGTTCAACAAGACGATTATTTTGAGGTGTCACACATGTATGTAGCTCTAAGAATAGCTATACCGGAAGTGTCTACCGGAAGTAACATTTTTATTGGATATGTTAATAGAGTTTGACTTGCTGAACACCGTGCATGTGTTGGTTCTATCGTACATCTCGCCGATCTTCCGAGATAAGGGTTTGAAGTTTTTTATCTCAGTTTCTTGTAGACCTTGTTACGAAACATACATTTTTGAAGATAGTTCCTTTCTATCACTTTCCGTTGAAAAGATATAACGATTTAAAGTTTAGACCGGAAGTGACCATTTTATTGTATATTCCAATTTGATTTGGCCTCCTTAACACCGTGCATGTGTTGGTTCTATCGTACATCTCACGGATCTTCCGCGATAAGGGTTTAAAGTTTTTTATCTCATTTTCTTGTAGAGCTTGTTATGAAACGATATATTTTTGAAGTCAGTTCATTTCTATCACTTGTCGTTGAAAAGATACAAGGATTTAAAGTTTAGACCGGAAGTGGCCATTTTATTGTATATTCCAATTTGATTTGGCCTCCTTAACACCGTGCATGTGTTGGTTCTCTCGTACATCTCACGGATCTTCCGCGATAAGGGTTTAAAGTTTTTTATCTCATTTTCTTGTAGACCTTGTTATGAAACATACATTTTTGAAGTTAGTTCATTTCTATCACTTGTCCTTCAAAAGATATAACGATTTAAAGTTTAGACCGGAAGTGGTCATTTTATTGTATATTCCAATTTGATTTGGCCTCCTTAACACCGTGCATGTGTTGGTTCCAGCGTACATCTCACGGATCTTCCGCGATAAGGGTTTAAAGTTTTTTATCTCGGTTTCTTGTAGACCTTGTTACGAAACGATATATTTTTAAAGTCGGTTCATTTCTATCACTTGTCGTTGAAAAGATACAAGGATTTAAAGTTTAGACCGGAAGTGGCCATTTTATTGTATATTCCAATTTGATTTGGCCTCCTTAACACCGTGCATGTATTGGTTCCATCGTACATCTCACGGATCTTCCGAGTCTTCGACCAATACCATTATTCTCGCTTATCAACCTTCACTCTCATTTGTCGGCTAGGTTGGAGTGACGTATCTTTAAATAAGTCTTCATCCATCCTTGCACCATCTGTATCAACGAAAGCCGCCATTTTTATAATGTCAGCTTAAGGTATCACAGGCTTCCATCTTTCATTCCGCCATTTTCCTCCGTTTTGGTTCAGCAGCCTCTAATATTAAACATTATTTTGTAAATCATCCATTTGTCTAATAATAAACTTTAATTATGTTACATGTATGGTTTGTTTGTAGTCGTATATATATACCAACCTAAAACAATAAATTAATAAGCGTCTGCTTAGCTCAACGGGTAGCATCGTTGCCTCCCATCTGAATGCCCCGGGTTCGAAACTCACCTGCACCAAATGGTTTTTTTCAAAATATAATAATTTGAAGTAATAGGTTAGACACTTTGGAATGTTTGCATGTGACTGTCTGGCCCAAGTCGTGTGACGTCACAGTTTCCTAGACAGGTCAATGACCTTAGGAATAACACGGATGTGACTGTCTGGCCCAGGGCGTGGCTGGGCGCCGGCGCCGGGGCTTGGCGCCGGGGCGTGGCTAGGCGCCGGGGCCGGGGCAGGCGCCGGGGCAGGCGCCAGGGCAGGCGCCAGGGCAGGCGCTGGGGCAGGCGCCAGGGCAGGCGCCGGCGCCAGGGCAGGCGCCAGGGCGTGGCGCCGGCGCCAGGGCGTGGCGCCGGCGCCAGGGCGTGGCGCCGGCGCCAGGGCGTGGCGCCGGCGCCGTGACGTCACTTCCTGTGACGTCACTGTCTGCTCAAAGTGCCGCATTACCTACTATCATCGGCATAGGAGGCGACCGTTCTTTTGTTATCTGGATTGATGTTGTTTTCAGATTGGTGCGTGATGTACTGAAGTAGGCTGTTGGCATAGATAATGTACAGCGTAGGTCCAAGAACTGTTCCTTGCGGCACCCCAACCGTTACTTCAAAAGTCCTAGATAAGTAAGTGTTGGTAGAGTTAGATATTACAACTCTTTGTGTTCTGTCTGAAAGATAGCTTCTGAACCAGTCCAGTGCGGTGCCCGTCACTCCATACCTACACAGTGAACATATAAGGATCTCATGATTCACACAGTCGAAGGCTTTGGAAAAGTCCACAAAAACTCCCAGCGCTACCTCTTTTTTGTCAATGTGTTCGACAATTTGCTCCACAAACTCAACAATTGCAGTTTCAGTGCTTCGTGCTTGCCGAAAGCCATGTTGATATGGCGAAAGAAGTTTATTATCAGCAAGATAGGTTGTCAGCTTGTTATTGACTATTTTTTCGAGGGTTTTTGCGAAAGTTGGTGTTAGGCTGATTTGTCTGTAGCTTGAATAATCCGCGGGATCACCCTTTTTATATGTCGGTTTTGTGTATGCTTCTTTCATTTTTGATGGAACGATACCTCTGGATAATGAAATGTTATATATATGTGACAGTGGTGAAGAAACAACAAACCTGCAGCGCTTAAGCAATGCGCTTGATACCTCGTCCGGCCCTGCAGAGCTAGATGATTTGAGGGTATTTATTGCGTTTAGGACATCCTCTTGAGTAACAGGTGGGAATTTAAATTGGGTGCTCACTTGTGGTGTTATCCCCGCAACAAATGCTATATCTACCGCAGCAGGCAGATGAGCAGTTGCTTTTTGAGCAGCAGATGAGAAGAAGTCTCCAAACTGGTCTGGGAGGTCCGCATGTATGACAGGGTATTCAGTTTTACATCTTACATTCCTCCCTGTTAGTTCGTCTATGGTTTTCCACATAGTTTTGCTCTTGTTGTTGCTGCGGCTGATAGCTTTGTCGAGTTCGGCCCTCCCTACATCTGCGATCAGCTGTTTATATTGTGCATTTACTTTTTTGAAGATAGGCTTAAATGCTGAAAAATGCTGGGCAAACTCACCATATAGAGCAACGACCTCCTTCATCTCCCTAACTTCTGTCGTTGCAGGAGCTCTACGTTTCTTACCGATTTTAACTTCCCTAATGGGAAAACATGCATTAAAATGGTTGTTAAATGTTTCCAGGAAATTATTATAAGCAACTTCGGGGGATGTCTCTTGAAGTACGTTTGTCCATGTCTCATGTTCAAGCAGTCCGATGAAGGCGTCTATATTGGCCCCGCTGATTATTCGTTTAGCAACTGTTATTCCGCTCGTGCTACACTTGGCATTGGGGATCCGTATGAGCACTGCATGATGGTCACCAAGGAATGTTTTCAATGTATTGGCTGAGAATTGATACACACACACACACACAAATATATATATATATATTGATAAAGATAAGTTAATTTAAGCTAGTGTTGTTTTAGTCCCACTATTGGGTATTTAAATTGAAATATATATTTACTCTTAAAACAGGGAGCTTCTTTAAGCTAGTGGGTTCAAGTCCTTTCAATTTATTATAATTCCAAATATATCTATCTAAAAATTTCAATAATATTGCTCTTTACTTTATGTTTGCAAATCTATTATTCTTTTTACAGTTTGAAGATGTTACCCCTTTTAAATAATATTTGTTTCCCCAGATATTTATATGTATAAATCAAAAATAAAGCAAGGATTTCAACTTAATACAAAACTAGAATCTTTATTAAATTTAACTGAAACAAATGACAAATGCCTAATACTATTGAATCTTTATATTACCCCCTTTTAATGAATCTGATCAGTATTTATCTAATTAAATTTATGACTTTAAGAAAGAACTTTGTGTTCTTAGGTCAATGAAATTGTTTGTTCTATATAGAACCACTCTTATTCTATCTACAAAGATCCAGATGGTAAAACTAACTTATATTATATACTCTCACGCGTAGTCGATGGTGTATCTTGGAAATGAGGTGCGTATTGATGTCTGCTGTTAACACATGGCTGGACAAGCACCTTATAATTTTAAAATGGTTGCTTTCAAATATGTGGTGGCACTTACGTTCGCTTTTTGTCACACTTTTAATGCCTCAAATTATAATTTTCTGTGGCAGTACTTGGACTACATGAAAAACGTAAATATTTGAATGGTTTAAACTCACTGTTTTGTTACCGGTGGTTTCTTCCTGACGTGGTTTCGGCTGCTGCAAACTGACCTATTAACCTGTTATTGATGTTGGTCGAACCTTTACTTCATTTCCCACGCTGTTTTACTTTTTATTACTTGTTTTTTAACTTTCTCCTAAAATTTCAGCTGCTTCCAAAAAATTTGATATATCTCTTGTTTTTCTCCTTGTCATCAGCGTAACTAAGTAAAAACCGCTTTCTGCCCTCTTCCAAATATTTTCATCATAACAAATTTTTTGTTTGTTTTTTATCCCCATTTCCTGGGTTACCTTGTTACACCTTGTTACATCTTTCAATGCACTATAAACACTATTTTTGACAGCATTCCTTAACCTATTACAATTTTATTGTCAGTTTTGACATTTGTGGTAACTGAACAGCTGACTTATATTTAGGTTACATGAAATTTTGACAAACTTAATCCTTATAAATATTAACACCATAAATTTCCTAATTATACTAAACATGAACAGCTTAAACTATTTAAACAATTTCTACTAAATAATTTAGACTTGCCTTTACCTTCTTTTAACACATATATCTGTCATTATTTTGGGAATCAATTCTGAGCTTTCAAATTCTATATTAGGTCTTACGATATGCCTGTAAAATTTAGTTTTTCCCTTGCCACGTTGCTTATATGCTGCATTAGCATTGCATACACCAAAAGTAAGCAAAATATGTTTGTTTCATGCTATGTATGGGTGGTTTTGAGAGTGTGTTGTGTGTATGTTTACTTTCCCATTATAGAAACCATATCAAATTCCCCAATAACAAATTTAGAATACTTCAGAAGCTTCCCTTCTGAAGCTAGAAAAATTTTTATTCTCGCTTTACGTTACAAACAAATTATTTTCAAAAAATTTTGACAATTCTTTGGTCATTTTCAGAATTTTGGATTCATAGTTATACTTATATTTATTTTTCGCCCCTGTTGCTTTTACAATTTAGGGCTTCGTACTTGCCTCTATTCATTACCGAGTAATTCTAATTTCCAATATCGTGTGTTCGTATGCATACATTCAAACAATTTTTGTTACATGTTCGTAATCACCCCAATATTTAAACCTGTTTTTTTTATAGCTGCCATTTCGAGTTACTATACGTTTCATTAGATAATAGGTCTTTTTCTTTATCATTCGCTTGATTATTCTGATACCCAACTTTTTATTTTTATTATTAGTCTGAAATTACTATTTATCAGTCGATATATGCTCCTATTACTGGACTTTTCATCTCAATCCCCTATATTTCCGTTTATTTTTAATTGCTTACCGCATTTCGCTTCTTTTTAGCTTTAACATCTATATTTTCTTGCAACTACTGTGCACATAATCATCTATATTACTCTTTACTATCTCAATATTCCCTCTATGGGTGTACATATTCACTGGTTAGCTTCTCCATCTATTAAATTCATTTCACTGTTCGTACATATATATTTTTGACTTTTCCCATTACTCCTTGTTTCAGACTTCTTTATTCAGTTGTTCATCATACTGAATGTTCCATAATTTTCTCCAAATTTCACTTAATTGACCTTAATATCTATTTACTTCATATTTTTGTTTCTTTTTCCTTGTTCGTTGACAGCTTTGGTCCTCTTATCTTGGGTTTAACCTTGTCCCCACTACTTCTTTTGCATCCGATTGCATTTATTGTTTGGCGTACAATTCTTATGCTTGTTTTTTGTACGATCCTTCCCCACGCTTGGCTGATTACTAACCTTATCTACCTCGGTTTTGAATTTGCCTATACTCTTTTTTCATGCTTGACATTTGTTTTGAATTTTGACGTGTTATTTGGTCCAACTAGTTTTTTGGTTCAGTTTATTGACCTAATCCAGGTCTGAAATTTTGATTTTGAGTGTTATCGTTGTTTCAAGAAAATGTTGGTGAGTTTAAATACTTCCCAGGTCTTAATTTTGAATTTTGAATTGTTATTTTATTTCAAAAAATGTTGGTGAGTTTAAAGACTTCCCAGGTCATTAATTTTGAATTTTGAGTGTTATCGTTGTTTCAAAAAAATGTTGGTGAGTTTAAAGACTTCCCAGGTCTTTGAAGTAATTTAGAATTTACCTCATAGTTTCCCCCTATAAACTTTATTTAAATTAATTTGTCGGTTTGGTTGTATAAGTCTTGTCTGTCGTGTGATTTTTCTGATGGTTTATTGATTTCTTCGTAATCGTGGATCCATACTTGACCTGTCTTGGCTTTGTATGCCGTTGACATAATCATCCAAACTTATTTTACCTTCTAATACTGTCTGCGTCTCTGTATTTTCGTTGTCTTTTATTTTCCTAGTGTTCATTGCCATTTGTCTTGTACGATAATCCATTTTTCTGCCTTCATCTCTTCCATACCCGTTATGTTGTCTTCTCCACTGCTTATGATTTTTATCAGACTCTTTCGCCTGTCTTGCATCGTATTCCATGCCAAAATCGTCTCTGGAGGTATCCTGGTTCGTCTGGCATTTATACTTATTTGAGCAATTGTTACCATGCTTGTTTTGACTTTTGTACCTTTTATTTCCTTTACGTTTCCGTTTAAATTTATCGCTCTTATTCCTGATTTCTTCTAGGCTTGCTCGCTTGTTCTTATTGGTTATATTTTCCATACTTTGTTTCTGTGTTCTTGTCCATTTTGGTTCAAAATTTTCTTCTATTTCTTCTCTCAGTCTTTTATTCCCAAACTTCAAATTTATATCTGGCTCTTCTCTCAGATTTTCCACAGTTCCATTAGTTTCTCTCAACTTTTGTTCCATTTCGTTTTCATACTTTTCCATTTTGCGTTTGCTCATCTTTCTAGCCACTCTCATTCGCTGATTTCTTTCATTCACTCTCTCTATTATTTCATCTATCGGTTCGTCCTCATTCGCCATGTTTTTCTCTATTATTATCTTACATACTACATCCATCTTTGTTCCTACTTTACTTTCCCACTTTCGCTCTGCCTCACTTATCTCTTCCATCTCTATTTCTACATCTTTTTTCACTTCTTGTACACTTTTTTCAACTTTCTCTGTGATTTTTATATCTATATAATCCAATCTTTCAATCATCTGCCTCATATTCTGGTCTTGTTCAACAAATTTCTCAGTCATACTTTCTTTTATCTTGTTTATATTATCCTCTTGTCTTTCGAACCTGTCATTCATATTCTCATTTATATCTTGCCTCATGTCATTCATATCTAGTTTCATGCTATACATATCCCCTTTCATTTCTTTCTTACTTTCATTTATGTCTTGTTTTAGGCCATTTATGCTTTCATTCATTTTCTCATTCATAATTTTATTGCTTTCATTTATATTATTAACATTTGCATTCATAATATTCATGCTCTGCATTAATTTCATGAACATTTCATTGTTACTGTCAGGTTTTTCGTTTGTCGTATTTGTGTCGTCTACCTTGCCTCCGTCAGGTGTCTGTTCTTCTATTGACGTTTCTTCTCCTGTTTCTACCATTCCTTCTGCTTGTTTTTCCACATTCTCACCAACTTGATCATATCTTCTCCTCTGATCCATTTCCCTACTTTCCTGCTGTTCATGTTCTCTTTCGTCTCCCCTGTCCTGTCTGTCCTTTGAGGTGGTCATTTTTCTCCCTCTAGGCATTTTCTCGACTTTCTTATTATATATTTTTTTTACTCGCGGACCTCGAAAGCTCCCACGTTAGGCGACAATTGATAATGATAAGTTAATTTAAGCTAGTGTTGTTTTAGTCCCACTATTGGGTATTTAAATTGAAATATATATTTACTCTTAAAACAGGGAGCTTCTTTAAGCTAGTGGGTTCAAGTCCTTTCAATTTATTATAATTCCAAATATATCTATCTAAAAATTTCAATAATATTGCTCTTTACTTTATGTTTGCAAATCTATTATTCTTTTTACAGTTTGAAGATGTTACCCCTTTTAAATAATATTTGTTTCCCCAGATATTTATATGTATAAATCAAAAATAAAGCAAGGATTTCAACTTAATACAAAACTAGAATCTTTATTAAATTTAACTGAAACAAATGACAAATGCCTAATACTATTGAATCTTTATATTACCCCCTTTTAATGAATCTGATCAGTATTTATCTAATTAAATTTATGACTTTAAGAAAGAACTTTGTGTTCTTAGGTCAATGAAATTGTTTGTTCTATATAGAACCACTCTTATTCTATCTACAAAGATCCAGATGGTAAAACTAACTTATATTATATACTCTCACGCGTAGTCGATGGTGTATCTTGGAAATGAGGTGCGTATTGATGTCTGCTGTTAACACATGGCTGGACAAGCACCTTATAATTTTAAAATGGTTGCTTTCAAATATGTGGTGGCACTTACGTTCGCTTTTTGTCACACTTTTAATGCCTCAAATTATAATTTTCTGTGGCAGTACTTGGACTACATGAAAAACGTAAATATTTGAATGGTTTAAACTCACTGTTTTGTTACCGGTGGTTTCTTCCTGACGTGGTTTCGGCTGCTGCAAACTGACCTATTAACCTGTTATTGATGTTGGTCGAACCTTTACTTCATTTCCCACGCTGTTTTACTTTTTATTACTTGTTTTTTAACTTTCTCCTAAAATTTCAGCTGCTTCCAAAAAAGCATTGCATACACCAAAAGTAAGCAAAATATGTTTGTTTCATGCTATGTATGGGTGGTTTTGAGAGTGTGTTGTGTGTATGTTTACTTTCCCATTATAGAAACCATATCAATATATATATATATATATATATATATATATATATATATATATATATATATATATATATATATATATATATATATATATATATATATATATATATATATATATATATATATATATATATATATATATATATTGAAACTGGCCCCGGATATGGGTTCTAGGGGTCCTAGATTGCGGTCATTTGAAGAATTTTTTCAAAATTCAAAAGTCGGGATCTCCTCATGAGTGGATTTTTTCTAAGAGAATTCACAAAAAAGGTGGCCAAGTATAACGGTTACTCTGTCCGCTTAGTGGAAACATTAGTCAATAAACATGAAACAAAGGAAAGGTTAGGCAAATCTACGGCTTGCAGAAATAAGACAAAACCGTTGTCTATTTACCACTGAACCGCGAATTACGAGAAGTTTTGACATCATTTTAAGAAAGCCAATTTGCAGCTAACAATGTCCACAAAAAATACATTTGAAAGTTTGCTAGGTAACCCAAAGCATAAAGATAAAACCACAGAAGTTTCTGGAATCTATGAAAAAGGTTGTAAGGATCCTGAACTTAAATATGTTGGGCAAACTAAAAGAGCTATTGAAACTAGATTTAAATAACATTTATCGCAACGGAGATATGGCCTTATTGATAAATCATGTACTAGTCAACATATACTGGATATTATAATAATCACGTAGGTAAAGAACTCTCAAGTTAATCAAAAATGTCAGCCAGAGATACTTACGGAAGTATGTGTGTATGTATATATATATACATGATATCGTTAGAAATTTGAACAAAAATGTTTCGATGAATAGAATAGGTCTGATTCTATGTAGTCCATTGTTCAAACAGTTATCTTAATAATAAGTGTATCTCCTTGTTAGAAGGAATATTTGATAACGACACACAGTATTACAAAAACAGGTATACAATTTTATGTACAGGGATTTAAACTCAACAGTGGGGGTTTATCTGTATACCTTCATATATGAGGCTGTTCGCAACTCCTTGGGTAGTTCTAGTTTTTATTCGCTTAGTTTATTTATATCTCTGATGACGCTGACTTTGTTAGCGAGACGATCGTCTCGACGACGGTCTAAAAACTGTATTGTGATGAATTAGATTCTCCAAATTGCACTTAATAGATAAATAGCTATAAGAAAAATATAGCAAGCTCTAAGTGAAGATTCGAAGCTGTGATGAGCACTGATAAATACACGTAGAGAACCCAAATCACCACAACACATTTGAAAAAAACCTGACAATCGTTTCACTAACCAAGTTAGCGTCATCAAAGGATGAATGATGATTAATCTTCCTCTGATGGCGCTAACTTGCTAAGTGAAACCATTGTCAGGTTTTTAAGATGTATCGTGGTGATTTGGGTTCTCCAAGTATACTTATATAACAGGCTCGGTACGTTAAAGAATACGGCGACAGATTCTGGAGGGCCTCTAAATCAATCAAATCAAATGTCGCAGTTTTAGTAAATCCTAGACAAGTTTGAAAAACTGAAAAATAAGTGATGAAAAAAACGAAAAAATGGTAAAATCAAAATCAAGTAAAACATGCACAAAATTGTTTTTGAAAAAAGAAAAAAAAGTTACAAAAATTAGATAAAAATATAACAAAAAACCGTTAATATCACAATTTTTGAGTAAGACACTGATTATGATTAGATGTATTTAGTTACCCAGGCGAGGATTTGCATAATTGTCATCCCACTCTTTTAGCAAAATCCTGATCAGAGTCACCAAAACTTTGTATGAAATTAAAAACAATTTGTGTCCAATGAAATAAGGCCATTTACTCTGCAATACAATACAGTACAATACAGCGCTAAGCAATTATTTCAAATGACATTAAGATATCCGATGACTTTAGGAAATTCTCTAGGTTAAAAATAATAGTAATCGAGGTGACTTTTCCCAAATTGGGATATACTTAATTTAATACATTTCAAATATGTAGCTATGTACCTACTTGATACGAAGATTTTATTGACGAATGTGAAAACCTAAATATTACTTTTTTTAAATAGGTATTTGGCTATATGCATTACCAACTTATATACTCGACATTATAATATACAGTCACTTCTACAACCCATTCATTAAAGGTTTTTGGGGTCCAAATGTATTTCGGACTCTGGAAATTTGAGGCTGAGGTAAAGTGGAGACGTTTGAATTAGTGCTAATCCTATATAGGTTCCCTTTAACCGGAAGTCGGTCCCAACTTCTTTTTTGCAATGAAACAGGCTGTATATTTTCACATTTTTTCATACATCTGCTAATTTTAAGTCGACCTTGTTAAGAATTCTGTCATTGACAGTTGCAATGCGATTTTGAAAATTCATTTTCTGTCTAGCAAAAGTAACTGCGCTTAAATTTTTTCACACAGTATAAAGCATTTTATTCGCTCAGTACGAAAGCTTTGTTACACAGGGTGTTCATAACATCGACGTAGTTTTTGAAGTAAATAAACATGAATTACGCAATCTTTTATATAAAAAGGCATATCTTTATCACCGCCATCTTACTATACGCACCCATTTTTTTCTGTACACAGGTCTTTCTAAAATTATGCATAAAATTACTAGGTTGATGTCGTAATCTAGTTTTCATGTATTTTCACGTTTTTCATTACGTTTTTGTTCAAAAAGCGTAATATTATTCATTGCTTATGTGATGATAAGTCTACAATGTTAGTAATAAATACAGATTTTTTGCGTTAATAACACTAACCACCGGTTTTACAAACGATTTAAGCCCGGCTTAACTTTGATCCTGGATCAATTACTATGGCAGCAAACAACTGAATACTTAGTCTCCCCTAAATCCTGTGATCATCCATTCCCTCTGAAAACACGGCTTGATTAAACTTTGCCTTTTGGGTGCGGCAGAGATAATCTAATATCTAAGTTCTGTGAAAGCGGTGCGCGGTGCAGAGTATTTTTGTTCATTATAACCTCAAAGCCTGGGCAAACTAGGACATCACCCATCTTGTCAGATATTATGTTTTAATTATTTCATGCATAGTTGCTGTGTTGCCAGATTGAAAAGTCGATGCTTTCGCATTTGTTTGGTTACCATGGTAGTTGATCCGAGATAAAAGTTAAGCCGGGGTTAACTTGGATTCATGTTTGTAAAACTGGCGGAGGACTACCTAGTCCACTAGTACCAGTTGATCCCGATTCGAGTATTAAGAGCTGGTGTACCGTCTTGTTGGAAAACAACAAAATTTTATCCGTTTTTGATAAAATGCGGGAAAAACACCACCTACCAATCCTTGTAACTAGAATATATATATATATATATATATATATATATATATATATATATATATATATATGTATATATGTATATATATATATATATATATATATATATATATATATATATATATATATATATATATATATATATATATTGGTAGAAATATGGCGTCCATTAATGTTCTGAATTCAAACAAATTTTAAAGGTCACCGTGGCAACCATAATATAAAATTATGTCCATGTAAAAAAAATCAAGTTGATAAGCAACACGGTTTTAGAGATATTGAAGAAAGAAAAAAAATGATAGTTTTTGGTTTTTCGCTTATACCTAGGAGCCCATCAAACTGTCTTCAAATCTGTAAGTACTTTCTAGTTACACTTTTAATTGTCTACTTTAACAAAGTTTCCATCTCTTACGGTTTCCGAGTTCCCAATGATATTCATAGTCAAAATCCCGTATCCAATATATATATATATATATATATATATATATATATATATATATATATATATATATATATATATGTATATATATATATATATATATATATATATATATATATATATATATATATATATATATATATATATATATATATATATATATTTCTTTAAGAAAAAAAAATGTATTGCCAGAATAAACAGAGCTATAGCAACTAAATTGGGTACGCAGGTTTATATTGTTAATGTAGTATACTCGGTATTAAAATCTGCACCTGTAGGTTTGAAGAAAAAAAAGTTGTAGGCATTTGAAAAAAAGTATATGCCACTAATTATTAAGTTTTTGGTGAAAAAAGGTCAGGTCAGGTCAGTACCAGAGAAATTACCTTAAAAATTTTATGGTTTTTCTTCTTAAAACGTCAAAAAAATGGCAACTTTTAGGCTAAGAACCTGAAACGCATACGGGTTATATAATGTAAAATGTCGTAAGAAGTGTGTTTTATGCTTTACAAAACCCTAAGTTTAAACTTCAACCGCCATTGTCCTTCATTTTACTAAAATACTTGCATAAAAATCAGTTCAAATAGATTCTCTAATGCTTTGACAGTAGTTTTAGTTATAGAGTTTATGGTTTAATAGTCTAATGTTTAGCGCATTTTTGTAGAAAAAAATCGTTTAGAGGAGACCGCGACGTTTGATTTTTATAAAGGTTTCTTCAAAAGACAGCCAACTAGGCTTACTAGAACCCAAATCCGGGGTTAGTTTTAGTGTTTATCTGTTTACATATAAACGTGGTGCATTTCTACGGCTAAGCTCGTCCGTTATTATACAATATACGAAAACAAATTTTAAACGTTAATTATAGGGTGCCTTGAGCTACATCTTATAAAACTATTTTGGCAACCACAGGATGGCCCATAAGTCGCTGGTGATACAGATTTACATTTTTTTTTAATCGAACACCCCTTGTATTATTACATTTTTTAATTTCCCATGCAATTATAATACGTGTTTGTAGGGAAAAAGTCTGGACGCAGCAAGTGTGTTATGGTAGTAAATTTTCATAAAAATGGTTTTAATAGTAAATATGTCTTTTTTAATGAAAGCAGGCATCAAATTTGGTTACCAGTATAAACCATATACTTAGTAGAAAAAATGTACCATATTTCATCAAATAAGCTTTTCGACAAAACTCCCAAAAAAGTTTTTTGCATAAAAATTTAGTTTTTTCACGAAAATCGGAAAACATTTCTTTTAAATAACTTATCAAACATTTATTATTATGCCCTTCACTTCTGAAATACAAAATATGTTATGGTTTTATTTGAAACAATTGGGTTACGTGAGATTGATTTCTTTTATTCAGTCACTATTCGAGAGCGCCCGGTACATGGCATCACGATTTTTTCATGAAATAATATAAACGAAAACCTCTCCCACTGAGCAAGGTAATATTGCATTAACATTGCAGAATCTTTTCCAAAGCAAGTGTAAGTTTGATAGATACTTGCAGAAAGCCTCCTGTTGACTATTTTTAAAGTACATATCAAGCGATACAAAACCACCAAATTTCAAATTTTTATTATAAATCTTGAGTTGAAAGCACAAAAAAAATTGTGTAGTTAATCAATGAATAAAAATTTTAAATCTGCTGCCTTTCTACAACTTCACATGTAAGAACTTTAAAAATAGTCAACAAAAACGTAAGGTTGATTTAAAGAAATTATTGATGAAGTCATTTTTCAAATATGGTACATACCCTATAGACTGCAACTTGAAACACTAATCAATGTGTCCAAGAATTTTTGAAAACAAGAAACTGTATTTGATTAAGTGAATTTATTTCAAGTTATAAACCAATACCGAATATATGTATAGGTGTATTTATACATAATATACATTTCTTGTAAAACTGTAAAAAATGACTTAAGACAATGTTAATTAGAATAAAATCTTTATTACATAAAAAAAATAAAGACTTACAACATATTCATTTCGGCTGATAGATATATAGATCTTATTGACCATCAAATATACATGGTAAGTCACTGCCTTTATAAGTACTGAATATATTCACTAGATAGAGATAGTTCAGACATATAGCGAGAGTGTCCATGTTTAGGCTAAAATGCAGTTCTAGGCAAAACTCGACGACAAAATAGATAACTTGAACTTGTGATATCGTTATTAATTGTCTCATTTCAAAAATTCTTTTTTCTAAATGAATACCAATTAATTGTTTTTGATATTGTTTTACTAAATAACTCTTGGTCGTCTAGGAAAACGTGTCAAACACCAATAACAAAGACGAAGTCTTCTGCAGCATTACCTATTTTGAGCGGCAAGAATTTTTTTAGCTTCTAAAGTATATGGTAACATATCTGACATAAAATCAAGTCAACATATCAAATACTATTGTGAAAAAAGAAATATCTAAAATGGTGCACTCATTTTGATTTTAGATAAAGTTTCATTAAGCAAACATAAGAATATGCAATGGATAAATCAAGGACAGGGAAACGAATACAACTTCAATGCGAAAATAGCCTAAATATGGTGACAGTCTCTGAAAGTGTTCACGCATGTCAATGTCTATGTACCTTCAGAAACATTGAGTTAAAATAAAGCAAAATTATGACTACAATGAATTACGTATATATATATATATATATATATATATATATATATATATATATATATATATATATATATATATATATATATATATATATATATATATATATATATATATATATATATATATATATATATAAGTCTGTGGCTAGTGGAACTTGCATTCCAAAGCTTTTCCCAAACATACACACAGCCACACACACACTACAAAGAATGAATACAAATAGTATGTAACACTAGACATATTAGTTTAGAGCACAAATAAATTCCTTCACCTTGGTTTTTTGTTTTATAACATCCACTAGTGCCTACTTTAATCTTGTTAGTGGGAGCATCTTAATAATATTAGGTAGAAAATTGAGGAATTTGATTCCCAAGTAATTAAACATCTGCTTTGTTTTCTCCTTTTTGTGCAACCGTATTTTTAATTAATGCCTGCAGCTGGTATTGATTTTGCGAGCTTCACTATTCACTGGATATTTTGAATACATATACTGAAGAAGAATATCGCTGGAGGGGTACCTAAGTATCCCATTGGCCTTGAACGCATCAGGGCAGATTTTTCTTGGACATAGGCACACAATGTCCTTTTTGCTCTTTTTTGCATGATAAATACATGTTCCGCTGCTGACGAGTTAACCCATATGAATGTCCCATATTATGGGTACTATACTGTTCTTATGATGTCAATTGCTCTGGATAAACCTCATGATTCCCTAGCTCAATCATATTTAACGTTTTAAAATGGATTGGTTTGACCAGGTAAGACATCTCCAGGCTGCTTCTAAGGACATAACAAAATTCGTATTTAGTAATTAGGTTTTCTTTTTCCTTGAGTAGATTTTATAAAAAGAAACAAAAATATAAATAGGAACAGCCATTTGAGAATAATTCACCAATAGCGACATACCAAAATTTAATTATGCTACAGAAAACAGACTAATTTTATTGAATTCATACATGTATTTAGTATATAGCTGTTTTAGGGATTCTTACTTGATATGTTTGTCAATATACTCCATGTTTCATTATACACACTCCAGACAACGGATTACTTAATTACACCAAAAATCTAACAATTCAGGCTACAATAAGATTGTTCAATCTTTAAAACTTCCAGAGAAATAAATAAACATAGATTAAATAACAGCATATCATAAATATAAACAACAATCCGCCATTATTCATTATTGCCGGGCGCTTTGTCACGAGTCAATTCGCTGTTGGAGTTGGTGTTTCTATGTTGCTATTGGACGACGATCACATACGATCGAACATACACGAACACGAAAACGGGGGCAATTCAAATAAATGTTTACAAATTAAAACAAACTTTTAGAAACATTACAATTGTAACTTTACGTTAGCTTACAAATGGAGAAAAATAACAAGCCTGCAAAGGAAATATTACATTTGAAAGTTATGTTAAAGTTTCATTTGTAAGTTTGCATTGGTTTTTTGGCTGCAAACATTTAGAAATATTGCAAACTTAACTTGCCGGATGCTTAGTGGGCTCTGAATGCGTCATTTGCATTAGACTCCGATTTCTTTTGGTAAAAACGCCGTATCACAATTTTTGATATGTGCCAACAATGTGAAAAGTTGCAAAACAATTGAAATGACTGGAAAACAAACATTCATTACAATTCGATGGAAAATGCAACAAGATAACGCGTGTTCGATTTAAAAAAGAAAATTTGTAACGCCAACGACTTATGAGCCACCTCTGATTGTCGAACTAATTTTTATAAGATGGCGCTCAAATTGCAGTTATTAAAATTTGAAGCATTTAATGAAAACTCGCTACTATGACGCACTTGCTGCATCCCGAATTTCTTTTCTTACAACATGCATACCGCTTTCGCTCTAATTACAGCTCATCAGTACGGTATACTAATTACCGCGAGAACACACCTATAAAGCTATGGTAGCCAGCCTCCTAGAACATTGTGAGATGTACGAGAGAGTCGCCATCTAGGTGCGGAACCAGGTAGTACGTTGTCACAGCTGCTCCAAATAACACAAAATGTTCTAAAATAGAGACTATAGCCGTATTACTTTATAGGTGTGTTCTCGCTGTAATTAGTATACCGTACTGGTGAGCTCTAATTAGAGCGAAACCGGTCTAGAGTGTTAATTATGGTGAAAATACGTTTAGCCTCACATACGTTGTCCATATAGTAAGGAACAAATGGGCAAGGGCCGACAATTTACAAAATTGTTAGTTGGTTGTACACAGTCTCTATTTTATAACATTTTGTGTTATTTGGAGCTGTCGTGACAACATAGTATCTGGTTTTGCACCGAGATGGCGACCCTGTCGGACATCTCACAACATTCTAGGAGGCTACCAACTCAACTAACATAGCCGTATTACTTTATAGGTGTGTTCTCGCTGTAATTAGAATACTATATAATTTAGCTCTAATTAAAACGAAACGGGTCTCCGATTATAATTATGGTGAGAATACATTTAGCCTTTTTTTCTCTCCCTCAGGGCTCGTCCGTGTCTTTGCAGCCCCGATAGCACCGCAGCCTTTGTCTTATTGTGCATGCCCTTTGTGTTTTATACTCCACCCATTCCAAAATCACTGTGCCTTGAACTAGCCTGCACAGCAATTGGTAGGGTGAAGTTTTATATTGCTCTGTCTCCGGTCTAGGCTGACTATAGTTGTTGCCTTTTGCGGTCCAGAGCTTTACGCTCGCACAATATGTGCTGGGCTGATTCCTCCCCTACGCCGCAGAGTCTGCATGCCAGGTCCCCCTCGAACCGCCCCATTTTATGCAGGTGTTTCTTGACGCCTATGTGTCCCGTCAAGAGTCCTGTTATATTTCTGAGCTGCACTCTGCTAACATTTAGGAGGTCCACAGCTCCACTGGGATTCTCAATTACAGACTTCCCATGTCTGAGCCCTATACAGTCTGCCCAGTACACCTTGTGTTGGTTTCTGACTCAGGACTTAATGGCTCCCCTGGCAGTGCTCTTTGTCACGCCCAGAACCGGTTCTAGTCCCATAAATGGTTCTGCTGACCCTCTCTTCGCGAGACTGTCAGCTTCTTCATTGCCTTTGATCCTCTAGTAACCCGGCACACAGATGAGGGAGACCGCATTCTGCCCAGCCAGGTCGCTCGGCATTCACTTACCAGCCTGGAATTCACCCGTCGGCGACTTACGGCCTTAAGGGCTGTTTGGCTGTCTGTGGCTATGGGGATCCGCTTGTTGGTGTATCCCCTCCTCTTGTTCTCCCGCACACAGTGCAGGATGGCGTACACTTCGGCCTGAAAGACCGTTGCTTGGGCTCTGAGGGAGATACTATGACTTACCCTCGGTCCTTCCGAATAAACACATGCCCGCGTCCCACGCTCCCCGCCGGATCCGTCCGTGAATCAGACGAGCGTGTCCCGTGGTAAGCCGGGCGTCTTCTCCCGCCATGCCTATCAGTCGGCGATTTCCACTGTAAAATTGTTTTCCTTGCAGATTCGCGGGATCGCGAAGTCGGGCCTCATTTCAAGCATAGGCTCCTTCACGATCTCCTGAATTTTGCAGTGGCCTCTGAAGCCTGAGTTGAACGTCAGTCTACCTTTGTAGGCTAGTCTGTATAGTCCTAGCCTGGCCTCCCCCCATGATAACTAAGTTAGGGGGGGGGGCAGATCCAGCAACACCTCCATAGCGGCTGTTGGGTTTGAAGTCATGGCCCCTGTGATGCCCAGCCATCCTTTGGATCTTGCCTAGTTTTTGTTTGGCACTGGATTGTGTCACCTTAGGCCACCAGACCAGTGCCGCGTATGTTAACGATGGTCTGACCATCCCTGTGTACAGCCAATGGGCAATACTAGGACTTAGTCCCCACGTTTTTTCATATAGGCGCCAAGTGACGGCCAGAGTCATAACTGTTTTACGCAGTATTTTTTCAAAGTGACCATTCCAGGTTAGCTTAGAGTCCAATACGACCCCAAGATATTTTACCTCCCTGTCCATTGGGATGTTTCTACTGTATTAAGTGAGAGTTCTGTGGCTCTCCCATTTCCTTCTCCTCATAAACGGTATGACGGTTGCTTTCTCGGGGCTCAACCCGAGCCCTTGGCAAACCGCCCACCTTTACGCCACTTTCAGTGCTGTCTGCATGCGCTCCCACACTGACTGTGTAAACTCTCCTCGGACTATGATGACAATGTCGTCTGTATAGACCTGTTACTCGTACCTCCCTCCCGAGAGGCTCCCTAGCAGGCCGTCCACGATTAGGCACCAGAGCAAGGGAGACAGAACGCTCCCCTGTGGACACCCGCCGGGACCCCTGCCAGCAGAGTCCCTCCCGCGAGTGAGGTGAACACCGCCCTGTCCCTGAGCATGGAATCGATCCACCTACATCAGATCTCCTGTATTCCTGACATCTGCCAGTATAGATCAGAATGACGTGTCGCTGAAGGCCCCCTCTAGGTCTAGGAAGGCCCCCAGCGCCACATCTATGTTCTCCAGCGTATTCTCCAGTTTCAACACCAGTTGGTGCAGTGCTGTTTCTGTTGAGACTCCTGCCCTGTATGTATATTGTCCGCAGTGTAGGGGATATGCTTCCAGTATACCGCCCTTAATGTGCCGGTCGAGCAGTTTTTCCATTGTTTTTAGCAAGAAGGACATGAGACTTATTGGCCTCAAGGACTTTGCCTGGTCTGTTGGACGCCCATGTTTTGGAATGAATACAACCCTGGCCAATATCTATGCCGTCGGAATGTACCCCAGAGCCAGGCTGGCCCTCATAATAAGAGTAAGCACAGGCGCCAGTATGTCTATACCCTGTTGGAGCATGATGGGCATTATGCCATCAAATCCCGGGGATTTGAATGACTTGAAGCTGTTAATGGCCCATCTGATTTTATTCCAAGTAACTACTTCTATGGCGATGTCCAGTCTACTCTAGATGCCCGCCCGTACGGCGACTCTATTTCAGAGTGTTCCCAGTCTCAGGGGTGATTGGTTTATTATGTTGCAACCGAGGAAGTGCGTCTGTATTAAGGTTTCCATAGTTTCCTCCACCGAGCTTGTAAAGCCCCCCTAGGATGTTCTAAGGGAGACTATGTTGGTTTGAATGCCCTTGGACAGGATCTTGTGTAGTCGAGCACTCTCGGATGTGTTCTTTACTTCCTCGCAGTGCGTCCTCCACGACTCCTTTCTGGCGTCACACAGTCTTCTGTTATAGCTTGTTGGGGCATGTCTATATTCATCCCATGCTCCCGACCTTTTGGCCGCGTTCGACAGCTTGCGAACCTGCATCCTCCTTTGCCTGAGGTCCTCGTTTCACCACGGGACGTTTATGGTTGACGCCCTCATTTTCAGGGGGCAATTGGCGTTATAGGCCGAGGTGATTGCGTCTCGCACTTGGGCTGCCGCAATCTCGAAGTCTATTGAATTGCCTATGGTACTCTTAACCCCCCAGTTCCACTGCTAGGTCTGCCCTGTGGGCTTCCCAGTCCGCCTTGCGAGGGTCCCGGAACCATACCGTTTGTCTTTCGACTTTGGCGTTTTCAAACCGGATGTATCTGTGGTCTGAGCTACTCACATCTCTAGACACAGCCCAGTTCTTAACAAAGTCACCCAGAAACTGGGTGGAAACTGTTAGATCTAAAACTTCCTCACGCCGTGTTGTGACGAAGGTCGATTTATTACCTTTATTCAATATGTCTAAATTAAATTGCATAAAGAATTGTAAAAGTGACTCACCCCTAGAGTTTGTGTCCTAGCTTCCCCACAACTCATGGTGCGCGTTCGCATCCATACCGATGATGGTCTGTCATCCACCTGCTCTGCTACCCACCATAGCTGCTCCAATTCCTTGCGTGGAAGAGGGCCCGTGCTGTCCCCTGGCAGATAGGCCGATTCGGCAGTAATGTCCCTCGTCACATCGGCTCCTCCACATCGGATTTTGATCGGTGCCAGGTGCCTGGAACAGAAAGGTAGAAAATATATCCCTGCCCTGACAAAAATGCAGGCCTGAGGTTCTCGCCGAATCTGCTGTAGATGAGCTTTCAAGCAGCTCCGCCGAGTCCCTTGATATCTCGATTATAGGAGTACGGTTCTTGGATGAGGGCCACATTCGTGTTTCTCAGAGCCATCAGTAGTCCGGCCGTGGCTGTCCTACTATAAGGCTAGATGCATTCTCGCAACAATTAGAACCGTAGACGGTTCTAATTGTTGCGAGAATGCATCTAGCCTTACATACTTTGTCCCTATATTAGGGTAGAAATGGGCCAGGGCTAACAATTTACTAAATTGTTAGTTAGTTGTATACAGTCTCTATTTTTTAACACTTTGTGTTATTTGGAGCTGGCGTGACAACATACTACTTGGTTCCGCAACTAGGTGGCGGCACGTCCACCACTCATTTAATGCCCTACTGTGTTGGCGGTTGACATGAAGGAACCTAAGTCGCATCAACTCCCGGTTGCTTCCCCAGTTGGCGGAGGCTAACCCTGCCCAGGCCCCAGAATGGCTTGAAGGAGGTTCCTTCAAGGGCTCTGTAAGACGCCTGGTTGATCGAGACGGCGAGTGTCTGCCCTTTCTCCTCTGCCTTCCTGCTTAGAACCGACCAGTGTTGTGTCCCCAGTTCAGGGTTCTGGATCTTTCGTCTTCTGATCACCGTCTCCTGCGGGACGGTGTCAGAGATCCGTACGAGGACCTTAAGTTTCTTTGGGAGTTCCTAGGGCTCGACGGCTGTCAAGTCCGGCCCCTCCCAAATCTGACCGAGGCCCCGATGGCTTTTGGCAGCCAGTCTCGCGACTGCGGGCCGGCACAGGTTATCCAGAGGATGCATCCGCGAGGCGCGCCCGTTGGAACTGAGGCGGGCTCTCCCCTTCCTGAAGAGAGTCCACCGCAGCCTGGATCAGCTTCGCCTTCCCCTGGTCTAGCGTGACCTCAGGATGGCGTCTGACAATCACCGCCATCCCGAGGCCCTCCGCAACCTCCCTATACGAGCCAGTCTGCGCCGGTGTTCTGGCCCTGGCCCTTTTGGGACGCCTGTCTGTAGTAGGCGTGCTAGAGCCCGAGCGCGGCCTCTTCTGACTCGCACTCCCATCTTGCGCCTTTACAGGTTTATCAACCATCCTCGCCCCGGTGGCCATTTTCTGCGCCCTCCGAAGCTCCTCTCTTTCCGCCACGGAAAGACGCTTGGACTGCCGGGACAGTACCTCTACCCCTGCAGTAGGGTCCTCACTGCTAGAGGAGCCCCCAAAGTCCGCGGCCCTCCGGTGGGACTCAGCCTCCAGCTTGAGTGTCGGGGACAGGTCCGTGGCCGAAGCTATCCCATGACACCCCGTATCTACGTCGGTCGTGAGCCCTCCAGATTCCGCGGACGCTGCCCTGGCTCGTCTCCGTTTCCGGAATAGATTCAAGACACGAGTCTGTAGCTGAAGCCACCCCTCGAGCCTCATTGGTTTAGGTTTTGTTTATGTTTGTCTTCATGTTGTTCCCACGAGAATGGGGGAAATACTGTCCACACCATCAGAACCCCCTGTGTGGTGCAAGGCGGGTTACTCTGGAGGGTTGTTCGGTACTCCAGAGGTTCCGTTCACGACACCATCGCCCTGGTGCCATCCATCCCTAGACACGGGTCACGTGACACCGTGGATTGGGGGAGTTTTCTCGACCTCCACGTCTAGATCCGTTATGTTTAGTTATCAGCAGGGTCACCTCGTGCAGGATGCGGCTCTTCACCGGGCATGACGGTCTTGTCTTTAGTCTTACATACATTGTCCCTATGTTAGGGAACTAACGGGCCAGGGCTAACAATTTACAAAATTGTAAGTTGGTTGTACATAGTCTCTATTTTATAACATTTTGTGTTATTTGGAGCTGTCGTGACAATATGCTACCTGGTTTTGCACCGAGATGGCGACCCTGTTGTACATCTCACAATCTTCTAGCATATACAGTACTGATGAGCTCTAATTAGAAAAACCTGTCTGCAGTTCTAATTACGGTGAGAGTACATTTATCCTTACATAATACTCAATTATGTGGGAAGAAGCAAGGCAGTAATAGATGTTAGGCTAGGTTAGGTTATTTTGTGAGAGTGGGCCATTTCAGTCCCTCCACTGCGACCTTAAACGTCTATGGTGGCTCACACCTAATTATCTTACATTTCACTCATCACGCCCGGCCTCTTACAGAAGTATGCCTTGAAGTTGAAGAAGTTGACTCTGCTAGGCCGTTTATAAAGGCCTTAGAGCGGGATAATGCTCGCAGATTTTGTTGAAATGTCTTTGCATCTGTCCAGGTTCTGTGTGTGTTTCTGGTCCGATATATTGCGTTTCGGCACTTCCCCTGATTGCTAGATTCTCAGTCGCCACATTGCCATCATGGTCCTAGTGCCCTGCATGCAGACTAGGACTTAGTTCGTTAAGGGCAGCAACTCCATACCGTTTTAGAATTGCAACAGTAATGCTTTAATTCCAGCTTAGCTTTCAGAAAATATCTTTATCAATATGTGTGTGCAACCGTTTTGCTGAATATCCCTTGCACACATCTCGATGGCATATGTACTTCTGCCCTCGTATATGGTTGCATACTTACAGAGGCAATATTCTTGTCTCTCTGCTACTCCCACATGCGCCAGCTCCTGCCACTAACTCGGCCTTTGGAGCCATCCTTGAACCAGCAGAGATCTGCCCTCAATAAGGACGTTTCATTTCGGTGCCAGTCCTCCCCATCTAGAAATACGGTATTGAATGACAGATCTTAGTAGCCATCAAATATTAAATCATTCCTAGGACCTCGTGATTTTCAATGTCATCGAGGAGTCTAATTCTTCCCATGCTGATTGCCTTCAGCGTGCTGTCAGCCGCTTGTTTAAGCGTGTATATTGTCCACTTATTCTTCCTCTCCTGTCATATGTAAAGAGGTGGGATGTTTAGGAGGACTTTCAGAGCGGCTGATCAAGTGGTGCCCAACGCACCCGGTATCATTAAACATGCTTGTCTCTGTAGGTGAGCCAGTTTGGCCTTCGCGGTACCACAAAGTGCCTTAGGCGACCACACTATAGCTACATAGGCTTTCACTGGTCTGATAACCACTACATAGAGCCAATACATTTTCTGTCAGTTTGTTGCCACAGATCCATTGGCATGTCCACAGGGACAAGTTGGCCCTGCATATTACTTTCTCCAACTGTATATTCCAATTGAGAGTTTTATATAGAGTACCCCCAGATATTTTGCTGTTCTACAAATAAAAGTGTCTTATATAGTGGTTTTAGTTTATCCAACCTTTTCTTCATACAACCATTCACCACTCTTGAAGAATGTTCGAAAGTTCCTCCTCAACCAATATGACAAGATCACCCATATACGCCTGGATCTCAAACTTCCACAGTTCCAGGATAGCTAACATATCATCTACAAAGAGGGACCAAAACAGGGGGGATAAAACTCCTCCCTACGGGCACCCCATCGCAGACTTGAAGCGGATCACCTCTCCCTGCAGCGAAGTGATAGTGTATAGCGTGCTATTGATCGAGCCGCATATGGTAGGTGTAACTCCTCGTAGGAGTTGAGTAGTGCATTGTTGAATATTCCTTTAATCTTGAGAAATGCCACATCCCTGTTATTCAGAGAGTGTGATTTTCTCAACAAGGTTATTGAATGGTAACTCAGTAGATTTGCCAGTGTGATAGACGTACTAGTTAGTGTCTAAAACATTCCACCTAATGTGTCCGCCCAGTATGTTTTCCAATCCCTTAAGATAGAACAACATTACGCTGAGAAGTATACGGAATTTAGATTGGGAATCATTACATCACAATTTGGGAATATAGACGAGTGCGTATCGTTTTACCGACAGCGCCTATATGTATGCAACCCCTGCATGCACCAATCCATTTAGGCGGACGTACACAAATTTATTGGTCAACTGTAATTCATCAGGGAAATGCTGTAAGTTTATGCAATAGGCAATTTTCTTAACACCTTTGCGTGTTGATATAGTATACCTATGATTAAGTTAAAAGAACCCTTATTTTGAATTTATAAGACCATTTTAAGCAAATCTAAATAGCCTAACTAAGAGATCTTTTATGATATGTGAAAAAAATAATAAAAAGCACCTAATAAGAGTTATCTATTTACAATATCAAAATAGTGTTGACGCAGCAAGTGCGTTTTGGTAGCGAATTTGTTGTGGTAGCGAGTTTTAATTAAAAAAAGTTGGTAATCAAATAGGTAGTAAATAAAAGTATTAAAAAAAGTTTTTCATCCATTTCAAATCTTAAATCCTTCCCATTCAGCTAGATTCTTCAAAAATCTTGATACATATATAGTGAAGCACTCAGAAAAGCACACATTTTTACCTTTATTGTATTATTTACCTTTATTGCTTAAAATTATACAACATGTTTATTCAATAAGTCTAAGACTTGTGGTGAATATTAACATAATTTGATACATAGTTGCATCCAAAACTTCTTGACAACACTCCAAATTTAACAACCTTAAAATTTCGATATTCCAAAAAATTTATTTTTTCTTCCATTTCGTTCTTCTAATGTTTCACCTGATACCTCCATTTACAATTAGGTAATACTAGTCACTCCATAATACTTTTCCAACTGCAAACCTTTCTCAACTACCCATATTTTTGTACGAGACATTTATTCTGATACTTGAGAAAAATTAATAAAAGGCACTTGATGATTTGTTGATTCGCAATAAGAAAAAAGTGTGGGTGCAGCAAGTGCGTAATGATAACAAATTTGCATAAACAATTCCTGTTGTTATACAGTAAATATTTGTTAAAAAACTTGTATGCAGCAAGTTAATTGTGGTAGCGAGTTTTATTTAAAAAAATTGTAAATAGTAAATGAAAGTATAAAAAAACTCCACATACAGCAACTGCTTTGTTGCAAAGAGTTATAAAAATATTTCAAACGTTAATAAGCGAGAATATTGAATAATCTTGATGCATATTTAGTCACACCTTTACAAAAGCACACATTTATTCCGATATATTTGAAAAAAATGATAAAAGTAGCCTTAATAAGGTTTGTCTTATAGACAGTTGTTATACAACAAAAAATGTGGCCGCAGCAAGTGCGTTATGATAGCGGATTTTCATAAAACATACTTAAACTAAAATAGTAAATATATGTCCAAATTGTAATTTAAATTTTTAAAAGTTTTTGAGGCCATTTCAGTTCCAACCTTATTTATCTGTCAGTTTCTTATTAATAACCGGACAATTTAATTTGTTATCAATGAATATTATAAAAATGTGAAAAAGTAGATGCCATCAAAGATAACTTTCTTGAAAATAAATGCTTAATAATATGTGGATCACTTTCAATCACATTTTTTTAATCAAAATATGGAATAAAATCTTATATCAATCGATTTTTTTAAATTAGAAAATGACCTTTTCATTATGGTGAGTCAGGATTCAGTTTCATACATTACATATATAACAATCAATTACCCATAAGTATGTATATTTGTACCTAATAACTCAACATATTTTTTTACACAAATAACTTTATTATGTGAGCCATCTTAAACATATAAAAGAGTGGGTGAAGCAGAGATCAATATTAGAGCCAGTCGGCCAGACAAATACTGAAAAAAGCGGTATTGTCGGTCGAATAGGCGCTCTATTGTAGTGTCGACTTTACGATGTGCCGGCTCAACAAACTGTCGACCCAACGATTCACCACGATATAGACTACCTTAGTCAGCGACTAGCTGGATGCAATATAATTCCATGCCAGACTGGCTCTATACAGCATAATAAGAAATGGGAGAAGACCAGTCCGATTCGTAACAAAACAGCATCACTCCATCTTCCCCTGGAGCCTTGAATGACTGAAAACAGCACACTCAACTGCCGAAACTGGAAATATTTTGAGCAGCCCGCCAGTCTTTACTGTGAGGGCGTTTATATAGTTCCTAGCCAGTGGGTTTTCTTCATTAATCAAAATCAGACAGCCTGTAAAATAATAAATGTTATAGTTAAGACACCTTTTAAGTCTGGGATTTCTCATTTGTAAAATTGCGAAAAATGCTTTATTCAGTTTAGCACACACGGTCAATCTGGTTTAGCCAGGTTAGGTTATTATCCAATGAGTCCCCTGTGGGTCCGGTGACAAACCCAAAAGAATAGGCCCAATGTAAGTCCGGCCTATAACATAAGAGGCGACTAATTGGAGTAAAACACTGAGGGGTCTGGTCCAGATGAGCCTGGAGGGACGCAAATAACTCTGGAGAGTCATATGCAACCGGTTTTTAGGGCCTCCACTGTGGGCTTCAAAATAGACAATTGACCTCGCTTGGTTGTTACTCGGGAGCGGGGTTTCAGATCCCGCCTTGGGTGCTGGCTGGTGTCCAAACCACCTGGAGGGGTCGAGATCCCTGTGGAGTGATATGTATCCGGATTTTGAGGCCCCTACTGCATCCTTCAAAACAGATAAATCGGACGCTTTGGTGGGATGTCCCCTTGAGTTTAGCATGCTGGTGGGCCAGAGAAGAGATGAGATATCTAAGGGTGAGTTAAGACTAAATATTGAGGTTTCTTCTGTGAGCTTCAAAATGGGCAAACGACCTCGCTTTGACGCTACTCAGGTGCGGGACTTCATGATACCGCCTCAAGTCAAACACTGGCAGACATTGGGTCCAGACAAACTTGGAGAGGTTATATCTATTTGAGCTTTGAAACAGCCAAGCGACCTCACTCAGATGGCATAGTACCCTAGTCAAATCCTATTGCCTCCCACGGGGAGCTTCATTTGTTGGGTTAAAATTTAAGCAAACCCTTGGTGAGTATCGAATCTAGTCAAAGTAAAAACGTCAAAATTTCTGTAGTAAAAAATCATGGTTTTAGGAAATATTTAGATAAGCTAAATAATCATATGTATATAAAAGTCAAGGCTTATTATCATGGCTATTGTGGAAGCATTGGTGGACGGCACGACAAAAAAAGGAGGAAAATTAAGAAACTTCAAAAGTAACATTAAATTACTCATACAGTTTTGAAGAAGAAGGTTCAACAAAATCGTGCTAATAGTCCCAATCACAGCTTTTTCATAAGATACATTGAATAATTTTCGTCACAAATAAATATAAATAAATAAGTTAAAATAAGCAGAGATCTCTAGGGGTGGATTACACCTGAAAATTGAGGGATCACCTGTAAGCTTCAAAACAGGCTAACATCCCCACTTGGATGCTGCTCAAGAGCGGGACTTCATTATACCACCTCGAGTCGAACACTGACATGTCGGGTACAGACACAGGTTATCTTTCTTTAAGCTTCGAAACAGACCACCCCGCACATGCTCAGGTAAAACATTAATAAACAAAGAAACAATAAGGGTTCAAGCACGAATCCACGAAAAGCCAGTTTTGAGACATGTCCTAGGTTAGGTTAGGTTAGGTTTGAATGTGAGTGGTCCATATCGGTCCCTCCACCGCAACCATAAGGTCTATTGTGGCTCACGCCTAATGTCTATATTTCGCCCAACAAATCCAGCCTCCTACAGAGGTCGATAACCTTTGTGGGCGAAAGTTGATCCAGATCCTCTGGAGCAAGCTTTACCTTGCCAAAGAGCAGGTGTCTAGTCCTGTCCGCTGCCGGACAGGAACACAGCTCGTGCTCTGCTGTCTCGTCATTCTCCATACACAGCCGGCACTCGGTCTCCTGACCGACGCCAATACGGTGCGTGTGATGCCGCAAGCGGCAGTGTCCTGTATACAGGCCGACTAGAGTACTCAGTTGCTGTCTGTTTATCTCTAGAAGTTTCTTAGCCCTTGACTCAGACAGGCCATTTATGAAGGCCTTAGAGTGAGCTAATCCTGGAAGATTTTGCCAATATTGGATTGTCATTCTTTCTGTCCAGGTCTTTAAGGTGCGTTTTGCTGTGCAAGATGTTATTCCCAGCACCGGTTCTGGCCCGACAAAGTCACTCTGGGCACCACTCCTGGCAAGCGCGTCGGCCGCAACGTTGCCATCATGGTCCGAGTGACCCGGTATCCAGATCAGCGACACCTCATTACAGCTGCCCAATTCGTTCAGGGCAGATTTACAACTTCATACCGTCTTTGAATTACACCGGTAGGAACCAACAGCCTTTATTGCAGCTTGGCTATCTGCACATATCTTTATCAATTTGTTTGTGCACAGGTCTTTTAAACTTTCCCTTGCACACATCTCGATGGCATACACTTCTGCCTGGTGTATGGTTGCGTACTTGCCGAGGCTAGCTGATAGTCTAGCATCGGTGCTGCCCCCATATGCACAGGCTCCTACTCCCAAATTGGTTTTGGAGCCGTCAGAGTACCAGCAGAGGTCCGCTCTCAACAGGGTCGAATGGTTCTGGTCCCAGTCCTCCGGAGGACGACCTTAAAGACAGATCCCTGCTGATTTTTGTAGGCATAAGTCTGAGACCATTCCCAGAATCCTGTGACAATCACTGTCATCAAGGAGACCAGACCTTCTCAGACTGACTTCCCTCGGCATGTTATCTGCCGTTTGTTTTAGTCTGTACGTTGTCCACCTTGCCACCCTCTCCAACCATATGTGAAGTGGGGGAATATTGAGGAGGACCTCCAGAGCAGCTGATGGTGTGGTGCTTATCGCTCCCGTTATTATCAGACAAGCTTGGAGACATGTCCTAACCTGCAAATATCCACTGCTCGCTTTGGCAAGCTTATGTCTAATTCAAAGTGCAAAAAACTTTTGGGACAGAATGGTGATATCTGCAGTATTAAATATCCTTGTAAAGTTCAAAAATATGCTAACACAATTGCGCTGGTCAACTTTCGTGTGTATATATATATATATATATATATATATATATATATATATATATATATATATATATATATATATATATATATATATATATATATATATTGTTAAATCATTTAAAAACATGCAGTTTCAGCAGGGTACCCATCAGAAATCAAATTCCCTGACATTTCAAGGCCCCTCGAGTTCCATTTTCATAATACTCTAAATAAAAAACACATACCTGAATACTTACTTTTATGACAAAATAAATAAAAATTACAAACAAAAAACTTACATAATCAAAAACATGTATGCTAAACTCTGTTAAATTTATAATATGTAGCATTTTCGAGAAGAAAATTTGGAATTTTTGCATGGAAAAACTTGATTTCATGACTGGCCGACGAACTTAGCATCCGGAAAGAATTTAGGAGTGCAATGGAACAAACCAGAATCTCTAGGTGGCATAGAAACTTTGCAAACCATGTTGTTCGTATATAAAGATTTGAATAAGCCTGGTAAATGGGTTCCAAAAGCTCAGATTTGCACCTATTAATTTGTTTTTGAAAATTTGAAAGTCGTCTCTCTAAAAGCGAAGTTTTATTTATGAAAATTCGCTAAGAAATGAAACAAATATACTGTTTACATGTGCCATATACGAATGCTAAATATTTTGCAACTTTAAACATGATCATAAAGGTTAAAACAGAATAAACACATTCACAGCAGAGCTCTAACCGGCCAATATATAAAACGCATTTTGCATTTTATGCACTCAAGGAAGAACAGTCCAAGTGAAGTGTACATATGAGACATGTTTGAGATAGAAGAAGACGCTATTTATATCGGCGCATGTGGCATACGCTGCGTTCATTGGCGGATTTAATTTATATATGTACCAAAGGTAAGCCGCATTGTTGTCAGATATATTTTCCTAGGTATGAGAAAACTATTTACGTGAGAAAATTCATATGATATATATGAAATAAAAATAAAAATGTATCTGCTAAGTGACGAAATTTTACAAATATATAATTTCCAGGCCTACTGAATGATTTCCATGACATTTGAGTACAATCACAGATTTCCCTGACATTTTAGGGGGTATTTCATATTCCCTGATTTTCCAGGTTTTCTCAGTTTTCCAGGTCGCTGGGTACCCTGTTCAGTGGATCTACTGTTCCCAAAGCCATGCTAACACTGTTAGTAGGTTGCATGTTTTTACTTTTTGAGAACATTACAATAAAACTCACAGATTCATATAAAGTGTATGTATTTAAAATAAATTACAAATCATTAACAAAGAATGACAAAAACAGTACATAATGTACTCGGATGAATGAAAATGATGTACAAACAGGCAGTCACACTAACAGAACAAACAACATTCATATAATTGTTCTCTCAAAATCAGGTTCACTAAGTTACATAGTAATCTTTTTTTATATGAAACTTTTACAATTTTATTACAAAAACTTAGTCATAAGCTATTTACAACTGGAGTTGCCAACAGATGTCATACCTTTTTTATTTCCTCGATGTTATTAACTGCACCATAAACCAGAACTTTTTGAAAACTTAAAACAACCTTAATATTCACAGGCAAATTTAACCAGTTAAAAATACTCTAATGAAGATTTCATACCAAGCAAAATAATAAAATATTGAAAACAAACAAAACATACTTTAAACAAAAGACAATATTGAAAACAATGAAATTCTTAGGGCCAATACTGGATGTAAATCCATTTTCATATATTGATGAACTTCCAAGATCGTTACTTATCTAGAGGATAAATTTTAATTAGCTTAAGCTTAAACATGATTAGTTGCTTCAACACACAATCAGAACATTAGTGTTAGTGAGGAAACTATATTTTAATGAAGTTTGGGTATAATGTTTCTTCTGCCGTTAACAATATCATTCCACTTTATACACTCACCAATTTTGTATTCTTGATATAAATACAAACATGTTTTAATAATAAATATTTTAGGTACAGCATTTTTCATAATTGAATATGTGAAAAAAAGTATTACATACCTTGCTTAAGGTACTACCAAAACGAATAAAATTATTTTATTATTATTTTCAGTTCTTTTGCTTATATGTTATCTGAAATTTCAAAATTCTAGAATAAACCCAGAAAATTACTAGACAAAACAAAACTAACTTTCTGAGTGGATTCCCAAATGCACAACCTTCATCTTTTTTCTCCATTGCACTATATAACGGTTTTTTAAATTTTCCTATAAGTACATATTGGCATCCCATAAAAGGGTACATGCAGTATTTTATTAAAAAGATAATCATCTTAATTCCGCAAGCCTTTAAAAGTTTCTGAAATTAAACCTATAATTATTCTATTAGGTCGCTGGCAACCCCATTTTATAGTAAAACATGGAACATTAACTACAATGAAAACAGTACAACACTTAAATAACATAAAAAAATGTATCAAAATTATTGTAGTTGATATTCCAGTCCACAAAAATATTCACCCTAACTTATCTTGAACCTTACTTAGAATAGAAGAGCACCCATTCCACCCATTTCGCTTTGTTCTTTTACGAAGATCTCAAAGTACTGGTAGATGATAGTAACAGCTAAGAGGATACCAGTTCCAGATCCAATAGCACCCATAAAGTCAGCCAAAACAGACAGTGCTCCTATACACAGCCCACCAAAGGCCGCGGCTGTTGGAATGTACCTGTTCAGCTCATGAATCATTGAGTTGTCTCTGTGCCCCCTCATAACCATTTGCTGTTCTTTTAGTTGTTTGGCTACATCTTTTGCAGAGCTGCCTGAGACCTCGATCCAGGTCTTTGAGAAGAAGGCACATGAACCCAACATAAATATGATATACATAACTGCATGGACTGGATCTTCTAATATATGACTGACACTCTCTGGTGGTGAAAGGTAGTAACACAGTCCACCAATTGGGTACGAACGAGCTGGGCCACCACCTCCAACATCTGCCCAAACGCCCAGCATGTTAATTAAAATATTACCCTGGAATTTAACTGCTAACATTTGTGAAATTACGTACAAATTAGACACTAAGGCGCTCTGCAAAATAATGGGTATGTTTGAGGTATAGAAGAGCTTGATCGGATAGCTGGAGTATTGCCCACGATAGCGAGCACTCTTGATTGGTAAATCTACTCTAAATCCTTGGAAGTATATTACTATAGCAAATACGAAAACAGTTGCAAGCAGATTCATCAAGTTTGGCAAGTTTTGCCTGTAGAAAGCTTCTCTGAGTGCTCTAATTTTATCCTGTCGTGTTGTGAGCAAATGGAATAAGGCAATTACAGCTCCTTCGAATTCTGTACCTCGTCCAGTGTTGACAGTGGCTGGTGAAAAGGCTTTCCAGATAATTGTTTCACAGATATTGGTGGCAATGAAGAGAGATATCCCTGAGCCAAGTCCATAACCTTTTTGTAGAAGTTCATCAAGTAAGAGGACAATTAAACCAGCAACAAAAAGTTGAATGATGATCAGCAGACAAACACCAGCACCTATTTCAGCTGGGTCTCCATACATTCCAGTCATCACATAGACGATCGCCTGACCGACAGTAATTACCATGCCAAACACTGAAATATAAGATTGACACTTCTTAATATTTGGACCTTGTTTACACAAAATAAGTTACAATGTTTGTTTCATTTAGGAAAATTACAAAAGCTATACAGATTTTTTTTCAACATGAACACATAATTTTCTCAAAACTTAAAATTCTAATATAACGCAGTTTCAAAATTATATCTTGTAGGCGAGTACACTGGACGAGTTATTTACAACAGCTCTTCTTAGATGTAACAATTGTTTTGCCAACCAAAGTCACTTTTCTTCACCCTATCATGAAACCAACTTTAGTGGTAAAATAATAGTTAGGTCTATAAACAAGTCTTGATGGGTTTTTCAAGGTGTACTTTTAAGCATTGAAATGTAACCTTAAGCTGGAAGGAACCAGGCAGTGCTTTCGATATTGATTTTGTGAGGCACAAGTGATCGACAATAAAAGGGCTGGTTATCTCTGTGGCACATACGCAGAGATAAGCTCATTTTTAATATTAATATAATTTTTTAATTTTCAATTTTTTTTACCTGGTTTTGTTTTATCCGTAGATTAAAACGTTTGCTAACGCTAACAAGAATTGTAAAATAACTTTAAAAAATAAATGGGTACAGTTAAATATTGCCATTGGGTTAATTAGTAAGAGAAAGACAACAACACCTTTTTATGCCCCCCCCCCCCTCTCCTCTGTTGAAAATTTGCCCCAACTGCCATTCATTAGGGTTCCCCCTTCCAGTTTAAGGTCACACTTAGAGATGTTACAACCATATTTTTTAAATCTTTGCTACAACAAAGCCTCAACTGTGCCTCTACAAGTACCCATACACAAATGCCCGATATTTTCACTCCAACTTTAACTCTTATTTTGCATGATCATAAAGCTTAAAATAGAATAAACACAGACAGCGCAGTTCTACACTGCCATAACTAGAATGCATTGGAGGCCACCTGCCGAATTTAAATACACTGTGAAAAAACATCTCGAAAAGGCCTACTATGAAGTGCAAACCTTCCTTAAGTGCAAATGTTGACATGATTTGTGTTGTTTGTCAAACTTCGTTTTGTTGTTTTGTTCAGCTTGTGTGTTTTTTACATTTTGTTCTATCATCGTGACTTTTATTTATATTATGACGTGCCAGAAGCATAATGTACAATTTGGCAAATAAATATTATTATTTTGAATTTTATGCATTCAAGGAGGAATATCTCAAGTGAGATAAACAAATGAGACATAATTGAAACGGAAGAAGCTATATTTATTTTGGCGCATGATGAAACATTTGCTGTGTTTTTTTAGAATGAATATACCAAATGGCAGCCGCAACATTGTCAGATATATTTCCCTAAATAGAAGACAAATATTTAGGTGAAAAAGATTTGTATAATATGCTTTTATCATTTGACACCAAAATAATTTGTTGAGGTTGGGGGCTTCAAATCTTACACCTATCACGTAACTTCGGGAGTGCTGCAGGGTTCCATACTCAGTCCATTATTGTTTAATATATTTATTGACACAGTTAAACATGTTTTACATGTTCCTTTTTTAATGTATGCAGATGATATTAAGATTTTCGCAAATATTTCGAGTGTTGATGACTGTTTGCAGATCCAGAACTGTCTTCAGATCGTTGATGAATGGTGTTGTCGGAGTGGTCTTCCTATGAATGTTTCCAAGTGTTGTGTGATGTCCTTTACTCGAAATAAGCACACAGTTACTTTCGGGTACAATATAAGAGGGCTTCCACTTGATCGCCCCGGGACAGTTAAGGACCTTGGAATTGTTTTTGATGGTACTCTATCTTTTAAACCACACTATGAGCAGACTGTCAGTTCGGCTTACAAAACTCTTGGGTTTCTGATAAGAAACAGCAAAAATTTCTCAGAGACTGACACCCTCCTCCTCCTCTTTAGTTGTTTGGTTAGGTCCCGACTTGAATATGGCTCAGTTGTGTGGGCTCCTACTTATGAGATACATGTGGCAAGTCTAGAATCAGTGCAAAGGAAATTTCTAAAATTTCTTAGCTTTCATGAGGATGGTCGATATCCATCTATTGGTTTTCCTCAGGAAAGTTTACTTCTTCGCTTTAGTCTGCAGAGTCTGTCGATGTGCAGGCAGTGCAGTTTCATTATATTTTTATACAAACTGGTTAATTCTGTGTTCGACTGTCCTAGTCTGCTTCAGCAACTTAATTTCAATGTGCCTCGTATTGCAGCACATTTTCCAAGCATTTTCTTTCGACTGCTCATACGCGATTGCTGTGATCGTCTCCAATTTACCAGATGTGCAATGATTACTCTGTACTGCAAGACCGCCTAGATATCTTCTCATGTAATATATCAGAGATAAAAATGTTTTTCAAAGCGATCTAATTTGTGACTCTCTTTTGTATAGTTTGTTTGATTATTGTTTGTTATTATGTTTTGTGTATTGGCCCTTCCTTAATTTGGCTTGCTGTTGGATGGTGTATGAATAAATAAATAAATAAATAATCTGCTTGTGACGGAATTTTGCAAATATATAAATGCCAGGTCTGCTAAATCATTTCCATGACATTTGAGTAAAATCACAAATTTCCCTGACATTGCCCTGGCATTTTAGGGGGTATTTCAAATTCCCTGATTTTTCCCGGCTCTCCTGCTATTCCACGTCGCTCGGTACCCTGCTAATGACATAGATGCAGAAACAGATAAACCTCAAATGGTTGTCGATTATAACGACTCCAAAGGAGGAACAGACACTTTTGATAAGCTTTGCCATTTATACTCCACTGCTCGCTCAACACGAAGATGGCCAATGAGGGTATTTTGTGTAATATTGGACCAGTATAAATGCCATGGTTATGCGAGAATGCATCTAGCCTTACATACTTTGTCCCTATATTGGGGTAGAAATGGGCCAGAGCTGACAATTTTCTAAATTGTTAGTTAGTTGTATACAGTCTCTATTTTTATAACACTTTGTGTTATTTGGAGCTGGCGTGACAACATACTACTTGGTTCCACAACAAGGTGGCGGCACGTCCACCACTCACTGGTACAACCTCTAATCTTGACAAGAAGATGAAAAAGCGAAACTTTTTAAATGATCTAGCCTACAAGCCGCATTGAGCCCTATCTCAAGAAAATATTAGACATACCTATGCTAAGAAGACGGATAAAAGAAATTAATGGACATATTAGATGTTGAAGAAACACTACCTTCTTTGCCAGTACTAACCAAATATACCTGATACAGTTTATGTGTAGGAAATAGAGACAGAAAACTAAGCGACTGTGTGCACATTGCCATTTACCCATGTGTGATGAGCACAGAACAATGAGTTGTCTGCAGTGTGATGAACAAAAGTAACTTTTGTTTTGACTGGCTTCTCTAAGTCTTATTTTTTTTGAACAAATATGTCCAAATTTGGGTATTTTTATTTATTTCTGTATGCTATTTAAATAAACATATGTGTTGTTTAGGTTCATGTTTATTTTTCTTATTTTTAATGCAAAATGTCAAAGTCTACAATTTGTTTCAATTTTTTTGTCTACGAACTAAAATTACATATATTTTTGACACAAATTCTTTAAATTCATATATTTTTGCAATTATTTGGGATTGGTTACATTAAGAAAAAATGACAACATAAACAATTATTTTATTAAAGAATTATAAATTTAATTTCCAAACTTGGGGTTTCTTAAACCCCAGCGTGTATTTCAATGAACAAAAAAGTATGTATGGTAACAGAGAGTTAAATAGGCCAAATATATAATTATTGTGATCATGAATGTACTTTTGTAAAACACAGAGAGCATCAAATTAACACTGACCAATCAGGTCATGCATTAAATTCTAAAACAACCAAGTAAAACCGACCATTATAATATAATTGATAGGCAACTACCTGATTTCAAAAGTGTTGCTAAAAGTCCAAAAACAATCTTAGCTTATCAGCAATTATTTTCTCCACATCTTTGAAGTATGTCAAATTAAAATGTCATTTTTGGTCTCGTACAAAATTTACAATTTCGGCAAAAATATGGGTAGTTGAGAAAGGTTTGCAGTTGGAAAAGTATTATGGAGTGATTAGTATTAATTGTAAATGGAGGTATTAGGTGAAATATTAGAAGAACGAAATGGAAGAGGAAATAAATTTTTTGGAATGTCAAAATTTTAAGGCTGTTGAATTTGGAGTGTTGTCAAGCAGTTTGGGATGCAACTATGTATAAAATTATGTTAATATTCACCACAAGTCTTAGACTTATTGAATAAACATGTTGTATAATTTTAAGCAATAAAGGTAATAATAATAATAATAATAATAAAATAGGTAGCTAATTAAGCTTGTATGGTGTACCGAATATGTAAAAACTATAAAGGGATTGCACAATTAAAGCTAACGCTGGCTGACTGGTATTTTTGTCCTATTAGAAAAAAAAAACATGGACAATCTTCTAAACCAATTTGCAAAGAGCATACAGCAGAGATCATTTGTTTCCCAAGATTGTTATGTTTGAGAAGACAGATATTTTAATTCATTTTCAAGGCATTTAACTTATTCTGAGGAGCCTAGGTGATCCAGTGGTGAGAATGTGTGCCTCTGTACCCAAGCTATACTGCACTCAGTTTAATTTCCAGGGTTCCAATTTTGTTTGAGCAAGTTGAATGTTTGCACGTTCCAGCCTTCGGAGTGGGCGTAAAGCCGTCGGTTCCGTGTGCCATGCGATGTTGGGCACGTTAAAGATCCATACCCCCCTTACAGAAAGGCAAGGGTTCAACAAAATTTCCAGGGTAGCTAGATGACACTGCTCCCTGGCGTCGGGGATTGGCCATAGTCGCGGAAATAGACTGACGTTAAAATAAAGGCAAGTTGTTCCACTACTGATGTGTGTGAGTGTTCGTTTAGGGATGGCCTCGGAAGCAAAGTCCATTAGCTACAAACTGTTGTACGAGACAGACAGAACTACTGATGTCATAGTAAAGTGTTTTATTTTTTTCCCAAACGATTCACTTTTGATGCCTTGCACTTTCAAAATTACAATGTTTTATAAATTCTAAGCTGTTTGGTTCAAATAACTTTTTTTTACACAAATTTGTGGTAATAATAAAAACAACTATTTTTACAGTACAAATTTAAGTTAACAGAAAACACAAATTCTAAGGTTTTACATTAAATGAAAATCATTATTTTGTAACTAATAAAAGAAAAACAAAAGTCTGGACGCAGTAAGTGCGTTATGGTAGTGAATTTTCATTAAAATGTTTTTAATAGCAAATATGTGTTTTTTTTTAAGAAAGCAGGCATTTTGGTTACCAGTATAACCTATATAGTCAAAACAATGTGCTATGTTTCATCAAAATAACTTTATTGTTTGAAAATGTACAAAAATGTCTGGAAGTAAACTTAGTGTTACTGAAAAAACCGTTTCTTGGTCAACCTTATAGGTTAAAAGCAAATTGAGCTTTTCAAATATGAAGCATTTAATTAAAATTCGCTACCATAACGCACTTGCTGCGTCCAGAATTTTTTTTCTTACAAACATGCATTATGTTTTATTGGAAAATGCAAAAATGCAATAACATAAGGCAAATTTGTATCACCAACGACTTATGGGCTACCTGTGATTGTAGAAATAATTTTGTAGCTCAAGACACCCTATAATTAATGTATACAATTTTTTTCATATCTTGTATAATAACGGATATATTGAGCTTTATTGATTTTTTACGAAAATTCGACAACAATTATATAGCATTAAACGATAAACTTTATAGCTAAGACTACTGCCAAGCATCAGAGATTTGAAATGAATTTTCTAGAAACATTTTATTAAAATGAAGGACAATGACGGTTGAAAATAAGACTTCACGGTTTGTAAAACATTCTTCTTGAGGCATTTTCTTTCTATACCCCGTATTAGATTCAAGTTATTTGCCTAAATGTTGCCAAATTTGACGTTTTACATCGCGACTTTGACGTTTCGAGGAAAACGCCAATTATTTTTTTTAAATGCTTATAGTTTTTTTGACCTACAGGGCTAAATTTTGGTATGTAATTTACTTATAGCGATATAAACCCGTGTACCAAATTTGGTTGCCCTTACTTTGTTATTTCCGGAGATATATATTTTTTTCGAAAGAAAACACAAAATTTTCCGGGAAAACCTCGGCCGATTTACCTGGCTAACGAACTTATCCAAGCCACTTGCAAAAGGAAGGTATTCACCAAATTTAGTCAAAATCTGCCCATTATTTTTTGAGTTATCGGTGTGATATATATATATATATATATATATATATATATATATATATATATATATATATATATATATATATATAAACATATAAAAATTGAAACTGACCCCGGATATGTGTTCTAGGGGGCCAAATTAGCGCTCATTTGAAGAAATTTCTTCAAAATTCAAAGGTCGGGATCTCCTCATTAATGATTTTTTTTAAAGAAAATTCACTAAAAAGATTGAATTTTTTGTTTAAAAAAGTGAGCCTAGATTTTGTATCTGTTGGCTGACTTGAGTTTAAAAATAAAATGTTAAACAGTGTTAGTTAGTTAGTGTAACAAATAGGGGGTGGCGCTGATCAGGGGTTATAAGATTTTTTTCCAAAACAAATTATTTATTCAAAGCTTTTAACAAATTTACACTTATATTAAAATCTGTCAAAGAAAGTACAATGCCAATTATTTTTACAAATCAGTTCATAAATTAAGGATCTTGAAAAAAGATCAAAGCGATTTTTTTTAAACTTTATCAAATAAAATACATGGAAAAATATTTCAAACTAAAGACATCTATATGATAAACTTGAGTTTTTATTTATATATTTATCCCTTCCTTTAGTAAAATAACGACTAATGGTATCTTCCTCTAGAGGCAACATTTTATATAATTAAAATTTTTATTTGTAAATAGTTTTACAGTAAACGTGAAACAAGTTGGATAGAGCATTGTTGCTAAAATATTAGAATTGTTTTTAAAATATTACAAAATTTGATTTCCACAAATCCATTAAGATTATGTCCAAAATTTTGCTTTTTTTTATAAAGGAAAAAGAAGGATTATTTTTCAACACTAAGTGAGTGGTGAACGTGTCGCCACTTAGTTGCGGAACCAAGTAGTATGTTGTCACACAAGCTCCAAATAACACAAAGTGTTAAAAAAATAGAGACTGTATACAACCAACTAACAATTTTAGTAAATTGTTAGCCCTGGCCAATTTCTACCCTAATACAGGGACAAAGTATGTAAGGCTAGATGCATTCTCACAACAACTAGAACCGTAAACCGGTTTCGCTCTAATCAGAGCTCGTCAGTCCGGCATACTAACTGCTGCAAAAATACACATATAAAGTAATAACGGCTATGGTAGCCAGCCTTCCAACACTAAGTGAGTGGTGAACATGTCGCCACCTAGTTGCGGAACTAAGTAGTATGTTGTCACGCCAGCTCCAAATAACACAAAGTGTTGAAAAAATAGAGACTGTATACAACCAACTAACAATTTTAGTAAATTGTTAGCCCTGGCCCATTTCTACCCTAATATGGGGACAAAGTATGTAAGGCTAGATGCATTCTCACAACAATTAGAACCGTAGACCGGTTTTGCTCTAATTACTGACCAACTCTAATTAGAGCGAAACCAGTCTACTTCTAATTGTTGTGAGAATGCATCTAGCCTTACAAGGACCATTTTTACTAAAAGTTTTTTTTTTTTTCATATAGAGTATCTATTATAGAATATCTAAGTTAAAATGTAATAAAAATAAAAACTGATAAGGACTGGTAATTTTAACACTTTCAGAAAAAACGTTACTGTTTAATAAATAATTATACAAGTATGAGTGAAGGGAAAAATGTATACTTGTGTCACCCTTTTGAAGAACACCACCTAATTTTTCAGTAGACTATAAGCACATTTATAATTAAGTCACATGATATGTTTGTAGTGATATACTTACATTTTTGTGCACCATTGAATAACGCCCTGTCCTTTGGAGTATCGCCTACTTCAATGATCTTGGCTCCAGCCAAAAGCTGCATGATTAGACCTGATGTAACAATCGGAGAAATACCCAGTTCCATAAGTGTACCTCTATTTGATGCCAGGATAACACGGATCCAATAGAAAGGATCCGCTGAATCTGAACTCATGATTCCAAACAACGGAATCTGAAAAAAAATAACTTGTTTTACTGAACTATCTATTTAATTGGACTACAGCAGTTTAAGGTTTATTTCAAAGTATGAAATTAATTAATTAAAATGTGCATTTAGTACAATCAGAGACAAAACACAAGAACACAATTAGAACCACATAGGAAAACTTTATAAAAGAATTAGGAAAAGCAGATCAGACATATAATAATAAATCATACTAACACACCACAATAGACAAATTTCACAGCATTGTTGTAAAAAAAAAAACAATAAACTGCCATTTTTATTTGATTTTTTCTGCCTAGCTATATGCCATAAATGCCAAACTGGTTGCAGTAGTAAGAAGCTATTGTAAAGTCTGAGAAAAAACTTCTACCTTTGTGGGCGTAGTCAAACATTTCTTTTTTATGTCGAAATAATCATGTACTGTTTGATCCCTCTGGACACAAATGTGCAGTGTCAGCAGCAGAGCAGATGACTTAATTACCCAATATACCTATCCACATCATTCAATAAGACACATAGTTTTTGCTATCTCTGTTCTATTCTATAAAACCAGTTTTTTTTGTTTTGTTAATTATACTGTTGTTTTGTTACAGTAGCTCACTATGTGAAGACTGGAACCTGTGATGAGCACTGATTCTAGAGCATTTTATCCTCTGATGATGCAAGCATTTGCTGGAGAAACGATAGTTAAGTCTTAAAAAATGTGTTGTGGTGATTTTGGAGTTCTCCAAGTGTACTTATTAGATGCTCAAATATTCAATGTTTTGTATGGATTATTGTGTATTAGTATTCTGATTATATTGTGTTGTTTTTAATATCCGGTAAGAGGAAATTGTTTCTGTTGGGCATTTGAATGGATAAATAAATAAATAAATTACTACATTCAATCAAAGCAGACTAGTCCGCTCTTTATCTAAACACACTATTATAAGGGATGACAATACTAAAATAACCATTGATCCTAGTTGGAATTTTACTATCAAAATTTCATCAAACATTCCACCATAAAAGTAATTTCAATTTCCCTGGCTTCCCTGACCCAAATTCAAAATTTGCATCGCTAATGCGTGCTTTTTTGAGCTTTATTCATATAATTTTACAACATCAAAGGATAAAATAACTAATAGTTAATAAGTCTCGACGCAGCAAGTGCGTTATGGTAGTGAATTTTCATGTTTTAATAACTACATAATGTCTTTTTAATAACAATAATATTATCTGTTGAAGTTAATTGTACAACATGGTAAATAAGTTCTAAACTTGTGATTGCCTCTAATGCAATTTGGTCTAAGGAAGGTTCCAAACATTACTGTCTCCAAAACACAGGTTCTGACACAGAGTTTGAATGATACATCAAGTTAATCAAATTTACTTCACCAGTTACTCATTCTATATTTGACTTGAATCGTTATCTTCTTTTAGCGAATTTTCATTAAGAAAAATTCGCTACCAGAGAGGTTACGATGAAAAGCTTTCGGAAAAATTTGATACTTCGTGTAAAAGTTCTAAATAAACAATGCATTTAATCACAACTGAGGAATATGCAGATATCGTGTTTGTATCGGGGTATTCTAAAGGGAACGCCAGAGAAGCAGCTCGTTAATATCGACGCAGATATCCAAATAGACACCAACCTGCCCACACGGTGTTTAGTGCATCATTTCATAGACTTCGAGAAGCAGGTAATCCCGCTCTAAAGAAGACCATTCGTCCTACTGAAGTAAATGTACAAGATGAAGAAAATGTAATAGATGCTGCCCTTGATAACCCTTCAATTAGTGTTCGGCGTATATCTAGTAACGTTCATGTATGACCGAATTTTGCATGGCGTGTATTGAACAGAGAAATGTTACATCCGTTTCATCGCCAAAATGTACAGGCATTGCATGCTGGAGATGCCCCACAGCGATTAAAATTTTGCCGCTGGTTACTTCAGCAACAAGCACAAAATGATAAGATTCATTTCGCTCGTCATGTGGTCTGATGAAGCGTGCTTTACTAGGGACGGCATAAATAATAATTATAATGAACATGTATGGAAATCCACATGCAATTAGATCAAGACGATTTCAGCAACGGTTCAGTGTCAATGTTTGGGGTGGCATTTTCAACAATAATCTATTACCTGATCGTTTAAATGCAGATCTGTATAGACATTTCTTAGAACACGGCCTTTTAGAGTTCACTGATGACATACAACTTAATATTATTCAGAATATGTGGTATCAACACGACGTCGCACCACCACATAGGGGAAGACAAGTTGCTGCTTGGTTAAATGAACATTTCCCAAATAAACGGTTAGGTCAAGGAGGTCCAATATCATGGCCACCTCGTAGCCCCGATCTCAATCCTCTGGATTTTTATTTATGGGGACACATGAAGCAGCTGGTCTACCATGTTGAAATCACTGCCCATCAGTAGTTACTTGAAAGAATTCAAGATGCAGCTAACCAAATGAGAAATGATCCAAATATCATCTGTCGAGTGACCGAATCTTTAGTTTGTCGATGTGAGGCTTGCATTCAAGCCGAGGGTGGACATTTCGAACAATTTTTATAGTCTTAAGTTTTGTGATTTTCATTTAATTTAAATTTTTATTGTTATTTGTTAATAAAAGTTCAATGCTTGTAAATTCTTAACAAAAGCGAATCAGACCCATGTTCATTATGAAATTGTTTACAATTATGAGAGCTATTATCTGGAAAAGTTCGTCATAGAGCTTGTAAAACACCCTGTGTATATATATATATATATATATATATATATATATATATATATATATATATATATATATATATATATATATATGTATGTATGTATCCGAGCGATAACTCAAAAAATACTAAACTGATTTCAAACTTGGCAAAAATATTGTTTGGGCAAAAACCGAGGTCGAGTTCGTTAATCAGCTTTTATACTCAAGTTTTTCCGGTGGAAAATTGGGGAAAACTTTTTGAAAACGCTATATTTTTGTAAGTATCAGAGTAACTGGAATGAGACTTTACATGTGGCTAGAAATAGTGCAAATAAACCTATGTTGTGAATTTTAAGTAATTTGGTACCCAATATAAATTTCTTCCAAATTAAAAATAAAATCCCAAAGACATGCCTTGAAACGAATTAGTCGTTAACGTCCAATGCCTGACAGACAGAGTAGTTAACTGCCACGCATAGATCGATTCATACAACAGGTATAAACCATACATTAACACTAACCAAACTAAATATAGACCAGGCATAATACATACTACCTGAACCAACAATCATGAAATCTCAGCCGCAATTGTGGAAAATGACAGACGACATGAAATTAATAATTTTCCAAGTAATTGTTATTTAACTGAGGGATTCAATCAATTATTAAAAGACACTATTTTGGTAGCTTTATGAGCAGCCTCAAATACAGTTTTAGCACAGCATAGATATATTATGCTGTCGTATAATATACTAAAAATGTAAACAAAATCACGCTCAGTCTATAAAAATGATTCTAAAATAGTTTCTTTTATCTTTAAACTTGAACAGGAGAGGTCATATAAGATGGAAACAGTCGTGGGATGTGTTTTAATGGTAATTCCACTAATTCTTGAATTAATTACGTATACTTTGAATATAATATCCCGGGCATGAAGCCCATCTAAGGTATCACGCAAATAAAACCTTTGTTGACGTGTGCCTAGATAGTGCTTGCCTCCTAAGCAGAAGGTTATGGGATTGAATCCAGCTTGATGAATGTATGTTTTTTTTATGTTTTATTTTGACATCTGGAGAAACAATAGTGCACAGATTTCATATGTTTTAAACAAGATCTCATTTTTATTTAAAACACCTGTTAACCTTTTGTTATTGTTGATATTGAAAAAACCGGTTTGATTAGGTTGACTAAAACGAAATCACTGGAGATTAATAAGGAAAAATAACTGCTACGTTTATAATTTGGCAGATACTTTACTTTTCTAAATATGAATTAAGTTTGCTTCTTGGAATCTTTTGTATAACTTTAATGAAATTTTTAATATAAGTTTCTTTTAAAGTGACTTACACTATCTACAGATATAGCAAAATTTAAATCTTTAGCTTCATAGAAGATTGAGTTTTGGGCATTTTTCTCAAATGTGATAGTGTTCCTCATTTTCGAGTTATTTTAATTGTTTTGCAAGTTCTCACATTTTTGGCACATAGCAAAAATTATCATATGGCATTTATACTCATAAATGTTTGTACTTTTTCAAACAATAAAGTTATTTTGATGAAATGTGGTACATTGTTTCTACTTTCTACTATACAGGTTATACATTTCAAAATTTATATTTATATTTTACACTTATTTGGATAAATATAAAAAATTCGGGACGCAGCAAGTGCGTTATAGTAGCGAATTTTCATAAGAATTGTACACTATTATTATACGGCATATTAGTAAAGTTAATACTTTAAACTTACACAGACCTTGAAGATCGATTTTAAAGGTCCTAGTACGCGCACATTTGAAGAATTCTTTCGAAAGTGTTACCGCCGATATCTCTCTATTATCAAAAAAATCTTACCTTTTGAGAAAAATGCACAAAACTCAATTTTCTATGAAGCTAAAGAATTAAATTTTGCTATATGTGCAGATAGTGTAAGTCTCTACAAAAGAAACTTGTATTACAAATTTCATTAAAGTTATACAGAAGATTTCCAGAAGGAAACTTAATTCATATTTAGAAAAGGAAAGTATCTGCCAAATTATAAACGTAGCGGTTATTTTTTCTTATTAATCGCCAATATTCGGTTTAGTCAACCTAATCAAACTGGTTTTTTTCAATATCAACAATAACAAAATTATAATTTCAGACTCAAAGGTGAAAAACTTATTTAGGAGTTTTAAACAAAAATGTGATCTTGTTTAAAATGTATGAAATCTGTGCACTATTGTTTCTCCAAACGTCAAAATAAAACATAAAAAACATACATTTATCGAACTGGATTCAATCACGTAACATTCTGCTTATGAGGCAAGCGGCATGCCTCTGAGTCATCTGGGTATACGTCTAAAAACGTTTTGTGTGGGTGATACATTAAATCGGCTTCATGCCCGGGATATTATTTTCAAAGTATACATAACAATTAGTAGAATTACCATTGAAACACATCCCATGGCTGTTTCGGTCTTATATGACGTCTTATGTTTAAGTTTAAAGATAAAAGAAACTATTTTAGAATCATTTTTATACAGACTTGGCTTGACTTTGTTTACATTCATACTATATTATGTGACAGCGTAATATATCTATGCTGCATTAAAACTGTATCTGAGGTCGTTCATAAAACTACAAATATAGTGTATTTTAATAATTGATTGAATCCCTTGTGAAATAACAATTACTTGGCAAATTTTTTATTTCATGTCGTCATTTTCCATAATTGCGGCAGAGATTTCACGATTGTTGGTCCGGGTAGTATATTTAGTTTGGTTACGGTTGATGTATGGTTTATACCTGTTGTATGAGTCAATCTATGCCTGGCAGTTAACTATTCTGTCGTCAGGCATTGGACTTTAACCACTAAGTCGTCTCAATGCATGTCTTTGGGATTTTATTTTTAAAACTCTACATATTGCGTACCAAATTACTTAAAATTTACAATATAGGTTTACTATTTCTAGCCACATGTAAAGTCTCATTCCAGTTACTCTATTTACAAAAATATAGCATTTTCAAAAAGTTTCCCCCGATTTTCCACCGGAAAACTTGAGCATAATGAACTCTACCTCGGTTTTTGCCCAAACAAGATTTTTGCCAAGTTTGACTGAAATCAGTTTAGTATTTTTTTGACTTATCGCTCGGATACATATATATATATATATATATATATATATATATATATATATATATATATATATATATATATATATATATATATATAACATATAAACAAAATTGCAGACCTTGGTTTTGGGTTCTAGGGATCCAAATTAGCGCTCATCTGAAGAATTTTTTCAAAAGCTTTTCATTGTGGCCTCTCTAGTAGCGAAATTTTCTTAATGAAAATTCGCTAAAAAAAATTAAATTCTGAGCACAAGGATGCAATTAGGAATTCCTTTACCAAGTTAATTTTGTTTAAAGGCTTATAACACATGTTAATATTAACAAATTTATAATTTTTGTAAAAAATAAAACTCCAAAACCTGAAAAATCTGTTTAGTTTCAGACAGTCCAAACTAAACCCACACCACTGGGGAGTGGATGTCATAAACTATGACATACCTGCTTGCTCTCATGGTAGGGAGGTTATACTTTTCATTCGTTGTAATAACATAACATAAATTAAATTTTTATTTCCTAGCTATATGCCAAGGAAATACTACATGGTACAAAATACTCAAGGTGACAAAGCATATTTTTATTGATCATTGTAAAGAAATAATACACCTTACCATTTTACTAAAATCTCAAATTCTTCTATAATGTATTTATCGAACCCCAAGAGTTATAAAATGGTATAGTCCTCACATGCACTTCAAAACTGCCACTGTGATTGGACATAACTTGCAACTGGAAAGTCAGTTTATGCCACACTTGTTGGTTAAAGTTAGGTTTTCAGTATTTTACATGTGTTTAAAAAAATTATGGATTAGCAATTAATTTCAATAACTTTCGTATCACCTGGAAATATGTTTATTGAGTGTAACACTTTAATTACCCCGGCTCAATTCCAGTCAGCATGGATGGTTTACTTGTAACTATTATGTTATCTGATACTTTTTGTGCATAGACACAGTACATGACAACTCGATCAGGTAAATGGAGTATAGATTAGCAAGAATGTCAGGTTATCAGTTGCCCTTTGCTTAATTGGTTGCTCAAGAGAGATTGCCTAAATAAAGCTTTCCCAGTTGCTTCACACTGCATATAGGATATACTACCGCTTCAAACAACATAAATGAGATGTGCCAATACTCACATCATGCTTGAACTACATAAAATAGTGGGTGTGATTTCTTTTATTTTACTAACAGTAAGTAAAGTTATACAACAGAAGGTGTAGATTATATCCACTTCTATAATGATATTTAAAAAGTAAGTTTTTTCTCTTATGACATTTTAAGGGATAAACTTTAACATAGGTTTAAGTACATCAGACAGAGCAGAAGGATTATAGAATTTAAAGGATTAGATACAGCTTTACAGATCACCGCTCAAACAGAACTAATGCAAGCTTAAATTGACAAATGATATAAATTAATAAACATTTAATGCTCACCTGACAGCAGACCAGAAAGATGAACAAAGTGATTGCTGTCCATAATACTTTCTCCCTAAATTGTATCTGTAACAGAGAATGTAGTGCCACATGAGCAATATCAAAACAGCTGTTTAAAAAAATTATGAATGAAAACATTTTAAATGATTAGGTACTCTACTTACACTTAACATATGTTACTATGTTAGACCTTCTTAATATTGGAATACTTACTTAAAATAGTTATTAACAAAAAAGTGAGTTGTGCATACCTTTCTTTCAGGCTTAGCTATTTCTGGCAGAATACTGCAAAATGGCTTAATAACCTCCAGGAACTTGACTGTAATAAGCAAAAAAACACAATAAGTTGTTTAAATACACACAAATGAACTTACACCAGCTTAATTAGATGAAAATATTGACACATGCAGCAATTGGTGTTCCGAACTTACTTTAGGTTATAGCAAATATAAAAAACATTGTAAAATAATGTGGCTGAATACTTACTCCCCATTTTGAAGGGTAATATTAATAACTATTGGACTAAACTAGATCACAGTGTTATATTTTGACCACACTTATAAAGGTGGCAATTAAACGTGTGGTCCAAAGCTTATACACTTCACCAATGTTACGGTACTTTTGGAGAAATTTCAGCTTACACGGCGACCACGTAGCAAGAACGCCGGTCACGTGACCGATGATGTTGGCGATGTGTTATGTCCACTGCCAGATTCTGATAGGTGACGTATATGACAGTTAGCTTCCATCATTGACTAAGTAAGTAGGCAATATTCTAGGCTCTCCTTTTTAAGTTGACGCTAACTGCTGCTCATCGTACGGTAGTTCACGTAATGCCCGAAGGGAGTCTCTAGCCGTTACAAAAATATTTTACCGGGCTGATTTTAAACTCAGAACCAATCAAAAACAAGGTTAGCCTCGTGCTCCGTCTTTGACTGCTGAATCTAGTTTATTATATTCAATTAAGGTTTACTTACTGTTATATTAGCATGATATTAAAATGTTTATTATACCGTAATTATATTATTCGATTAATAAATTGAATAGGGCGTGCAGTGCAAAATGCATAGATATATCAGTATATAATATAATATAATATAAATGATAAAACTCTACAGAATGTTCATAACATAATTATACTGCGAGAATAATAATAATAAATACACCTACCTCAATGATCTTATAATTACTATATCATTGACTTACCTACGGTCCTCTAAACTTCAACACTGATAGCAAAATGCATGCAAATGTTCACATTACCATATGGTGGGAAAATAAAATTCGGCGGTTGGCTTGGCATGCACGAAATATTTCTAACATAAGTGTTTTCATCATGTAGAACCTTTTCAAATTAAAATTTTTGTTAGTGTTATGCCATGATTTGTTGTATAGATCATTCTTCTGATAGTATAATGTTTGATCTTGAAGATGAAATAATGTTTTAGTGAATTTCCGTAGAAAAAATTAACTAATTAGGGGATTGCGACTTTTGAAATTTGAAAACATTTCTTCAGCTTCGCACAAACTAGACCCCCTAGAACACATATCGGGGGTCAGTTTCAATTATATATATATATATATATATATATATATATATATATATATATATATATATATATATATATATATACGTGGAACTCAAAAATGATTCTCTCCCTCTAGAATTTTTATTTTAACATTTCTTCAGCTTCGCACGAACTAGACCCCCTAGAACACATATCGGGGGTCAGTTTCAATTTATATATATATATATATATATATATATATATATATATATATATATATATATATATATATATATATATATATATATGGAACTCAAAAATGATTCTCTCCCTCTAGAATTTTTATTTATTAAGATAATTTAACGATTTTTGGGAGTTAGCTATTAGACACATAACAGCATTTTTATCACATCCGGTTAGAACGCCAGTGACCTCAACTTTGAAATTTCAAATAGAACATATATGTATATTTTAAGACCTTTCTTTTGCAAGTGGCTTGGATAAGTTCGTTAGCCATAGAAAATGGGACCAGTTTTTCGGAGAAGATTTTTGGTTTTCTTTTGAATTTTTTTTTATATCTCCGGAAACAACAAATTTGGTAGGCAGCTTTATACAGAATGGTTCATAAAGATTAAACCACTTAAATGGGATTGAGGGTGGTTCAAAAAGATGTTACCACTTAAATAAGATTGACTTTTATTTGAATATGAACATATATACTATGTCCGCAACTCCAAATACAGTTTTCAGTCCAGACGATCGTTTCGCTAACAAAGTTAGCGTCATCAGAGGGATGAATAAATAATACAGTTTTTAGACCTGACAATGAATAAAGGGATGAATATACTTTATTCATCCCTCTGATGACGATAACTTTGTTAGCGAAACGATCGTCAGGTCTACAAACTGTATTGTGATTAATTGGGTTCTCGAAATTGTCACTGCTCATCGCAGGTTCGAAACTACAATCATTTTACACATAATCATGATCTGCGTCTCCCTTGTTAATAAATGGACGTTTATATGTAATAAATTATCTATAATTTAATTTTCTTCACTATCTGGTTTTGTTATAGTAAACTTTTTGCTGTGATGCGTTTCTTCTTTGTGGAATAAAACGTTAACTGTTTCTTGATTCTCTTATTAGAAGGTTCAGTGCTCGATTTAGAGATCAAAGGTACAGCTTTCTGACACATATCAATAGTTATACTACTTCCTTTCGTTAAATAGTTGAGCACCTGACACAAAATAGTATCATATCAGTGATTATACTGCATTTGACTGATATTTCGTTCATTTTTTCATCATACTGTAAGTAAATCTCAATGCAATATATAAACTAAATGTATTAGTGGTCGGAGACCTGAAACACTGGCCTTCTAACTTTGTTTTTGTTTGGTTCTAAGCTCAAAATTAGCAGGGTGAACCAAGAGAGACACCACTCGGATAATACGTGAACCACCGTACGTTAAGCAGCATTTAGCCTTTCCTATATTTTATGGCAACTTATTATATAGCTATGCTAGTGGAAGTTGCGTATAACGACATCGATAACAACGATATAGAAGTATTATACATATTCATTCGAGTGCGTATTGTTCGAACGACAGCTCCTACATGTATGCGACCCCTGCATACACCAATTAATTTAGGCGTATGTACAATAATATACTGGTCGAGTGTATTTCATCCCGTGAGTGTTAAGTTTATGCAATAGGCAATTTGCTTAACACCTTTGCGTGTTGGTATAGTATACCTATGATTATGTTAAAAGGACCCTTGTTTTAGATTTATAAGACCGTTTTAAGGCAAACCTAAATCGCCAAACTAATAGATTTTTTCTGTTATTTGAAAAAAATAATAAATTGCACCTAATAAGAGTTATCCATTTGCAATAACAAAAAGTGTTGACGCAGCAAGTGCGTGTTGGTAGCGAATTTGTTGCCGTACGAGTTTTAATGAAAAAATTGGTAATCAAATAGTGATTAAAAGTATTAAAAAAAGTTTTTCATTCATAAATCCTTCGCATTCAGCTAGAATCTTCAAAAATCTTGATACATATATAGAGTGAAGCCTTCAGAAAAGCACACATTTATTCCCATACTTGAGAAAAATTAATAAAAGGCACTTGATAAGATTTGTCGATTCGCAATAACAAAAAGTGTGGGCGCAGAAAATGGGTAATGGTAACAAATTTGCATAAAAAATCCCGGTTGTTAAACAGTAAAGATTTCCTAAAAAACTTGCATGAAGCAAGTAACTTGTGGTAGCGAGTTTTTTTTAATGGTAAATAGTAAATAAAAGTATAAAAAAGTCTACAAGCAACAACCGCTTTGTTGAAAGAGTTATAAAAATATTTCAAATCTTAATAAGCTAGTTTCCCATTCAGATGTAATCTTGAATAATCTTGATGCTTATATAGTCACGCCTTTACAAAAGCACACATTTATTCTGATATATTTGAAAAAAATTATAAAAGGCGTATTAAGAAGGTTTGTCCATAACAACAAAAAAGTGTGGCCGCCACAAGTGCGTTATGGCAGCGAATTTTCATAAAACATGCTTAAACTAAAATAGTAAATATATGTCGAAATTATAATTAATTTTTTTAAAGTTTTTGAGATCGTTTCAGTTCCAACCTTATTTATCAGTCAGTTTAATATTAATAACCGGACAATTAAATTTGTTGTCCATGAAAATTATAAAAATGTGCACATTGAAAAATGTTATACGTCGGGAGAACCGAGTTTATAAAGAATTAAAGTATTACTAGGTATTCCAAAAACAGGACTGCGCGAAAATGCAACCAGCATAAGAAAATAAGTGTACAGTCATGTGGCGAACATTCTGCTACTCATAATAAAAAGTCTGGACCCGACAAGTGCGCTATGGAAGTGAGTGTTCATATATATATATATATATATATATATATATATATATATATATATATATATATATATATATATATATATATATATATATATATATATATATATATATATATATATATATATATAGTATCACCATTTTATAGTTACTTCTTGAAGAAAATGTGAAAAAGTAAATGTCATCAAAAATGACTTTCTTGAAAATAAATGCTTAATAATATGTGGCTTCGCTTTAAATTACATTTTTCTAATTAAAATATGGAATAAATCTTATATAAATCCATTTTTTATTAGAAAGTGACCTTTCCATTAAGGTCCCACACAGCACATGGATGTCCATTAGAAATCTAATGGGCATACGGATGTCCTACCAATATCCATCAATCTGGATATCCGTGTGGGTATGTAGTGGATGTTGTATGGATATACATGTGGTCACGAAATGGATATCCATTATACATATAATGGCTATTGTATGGATATGCATGTGGTCATCAAATGGATATCGCTTTTACATGAAATGGATATTCGATGCTAACCCACCACAATTCTCTTTCTAACCCCATCCCCTCAATGAAACACTAATATAACCAAACAAATATTTTATTGTGTTCTAAAATGATTTAAATAACTTTATTTTATTGGTCTATGATCTGGCTTAGGTCTGCATTCTTGCTGTAAAGAAAAAAGACAGTGCTTATAATCAAACTCATAAGACAATCCAATAAACAATATAATATGAACAAATGTTTATAAAGATTACTTAAATTATTATAGCTATAACTACAACACTTTAGTGGTTATTTCAAAATAATAGGTATTAGTTGTTTATGTTGAGTATCACGCGGAACTGACTATATATACCCAATAGTTTTTATCACCCGTAAGTGATCCACCTTCATAATCTACCGGAGGGGATCTTGCTTCTAAGTAAAGACGAGGAATATCCACTAGTAAAATAAACAATTTTACACACACATAAACCTCCGGTATATAACTAGACAATTTTTGTTGATTTCAATACAAAGTAAAAAATATTTACTTAAATCAAGAAGATATTTGTTTTCTAGTTCACGTTCACTAGCCATGTTATTATTGACCAACGTGCTCTTTACAGCTATAAATAATAATGGTATTTACGTAAATAAGTATAAGATATATATATATATATATATATATATATATATATATATATATATATATATATATATATATATTCCTAACTAAAAAGTTTTGGGTTATGTATACTCACCTGTAAATTATTTACTGACTGGAAATCACAACAAAACTTATTAATACAAACAACACACACTTTATTTGGAGAAATATCTCAATCTTCTAACTCTAGTTGTAGGCTGTTGTTCATTTTTCATTTAGCAGTTGATGCAAAATGTCAAAATGCAATTCTAAATTTAATAACCTCAACTTTAGTCCAAAAGTCCAAACTACTTCAAACCAAACAAATGCGAACGAATTGTCATCATTGTAGCCAACAATTTAAGCATCCAATGCCCCAAGGTGAGTTATTAAATGATCACGCGTTTATTGTTCGGGAGAGCATTAATGAATAACAATATGATAATAGATTCTTCTTACGAAATAACAGACATAAACAGTAATACTCTCTGTATTGAAATAAAAATAATTTTATTATATGTTTATAATCGCAATGAGAATTTGGGTGGAAATTTATTGTTGGTGCTAGTTTTAACGCTTTCCGGTAATTCTTGTGCTAGAACGGGTTATTTTTCTGCCCTTATCTTCTACAAACGTAAATAACGGTTTCGATAATTTATCAAAGTTGCTTCCTACTGGTGTAAACATATTAACGGAACAGCAACTGGATGTCCAGTGGACATCTAATTGATGTCTTCTGTATATACATGGGATATCCAATGAATATCCGTTGGATGTCTGATGGATATATACATACTTGAATAAGGTATACACCCAGAAATTTTACTGCATTCGTGATTAGACTTTAATAAATAAGAAATGCTCATATGTTCATATTATTTAAGTTGTATTAATATTTTTCTGCTCTAACAATATCTATTGGATGTCCATATGATATCCATCATGGTCATGGACGTAAAATGGATATCCATTTAATGTCCTGTGCTGTGTGGTGTATCAGGATTGAGTTTCATACATATTAATTTATATATACATATATATATATATATATATATATATATATATATATATATATATATATATATATATATATATATATATATAATTAATTAATTACCCATAAGTATGTTTATTTGTATCTAATAACTTAAACAGCTTTTTTTACAATGTTATATTAAAGAAAAACAAAAACGAAAATCAAACTAAACCTTTAAATATTGCTATGCAATTAGGTAAGCAATTTTAAACATATAACCTAACCTTTACCTAGGTAAAAGCGCGCAAACGAGGGCGTTCCAGTTGTTATGCATATGTATATTTCAATGAGCCAGATACTGAGTACAGTCAAGTATTCATCTTGACTGTCGGGGCAAATCAAAATTTTTAATACATATGCTTATATAGTATTTTAATTTCAAATTGATTTTTTATGGTATTGAACATTTGCACTTCAAAACAATTATTCAGTAATGTCACACATTATTCTGCTTATTTCTTAATTTCTTAAAGAAATATCACATATTCACTTTGTATGAAATAAAAGAATAAATTCGAAGAACAAAAACCAAAATATATATATATATATATATATATATATATATATATATATATATATATATATATATATATATATATATATATATATATATACAAAAATATAATAATAAAATAAATAAAATGCATTTTCAATTTTTTAAAGCAAGCTAATTTTTGGTAATACAAAATCACATTGCTAGCTCGAAAGCGCCGCAAAAGTTTATGTAGTTAATGATTTTTGACAAAATGTATCTATTTTTTGTTACATTTTCATTATGTCGTTGTAAATTAACACAATATGTGGATTTTAGTTGTTCTCTAATATTAGTGCGTCCTAATACCTCAAACTTCATAGAATCACACAGATGGGTTCTAAAATGTTCATGTTTTTTTATTTTCTTGCTTAAGTGCTCTAGATCTGTTACGCCAGCTTCCCTTCAAGCTTTATCTCTTCCAAAAATCATACATGGAAAACAATATAAGGCATTTTTCCTATTACACCCACATATCCAAGTGTTTTTTCATAAACGTCTAAACTAAAATTTGTCTTTTATAAGTTTTGTTGCGACTAACACCAGCCATTTCAATCATAAGGTCTGGTAGCGGCCGACCTGTCTCCTTTAGTTTAAATTTTTCCTCATACGCGAGATAAATGGACCACTAACAAAGAGCCATTGTGACAACAAGTCGCCTTCCCATGAACAGAATAACAGAGTCATCAGGAAGATAGAAGGCGCCTTTAAATAAGCTGATGTGCAAACCTTGGACGACTCAGTAAACATAAGACCACACGTGGGAAACCGAGTCAGCGAAACCCAAAGTCACCTCGGGAAGACAATAGTGCCACTCCCGGAGGAGTGGTTATAAATAGACTGAACGCCTGCATAGCGTCGTTCATTATTGTTTCCAAGTTAAGCCAGGCACATCGTGTGCGAACCATTTTCATATCACACTTATGTTGATATTTATATTTGTATCTAATTTTATATTATTGTTGTATTAAGTAGTCATTTTCTGAAGTAGTGAATAAATTGTTTTTAAAAATTCAAACGTCTTAACCGTAAAGTTAAGTGGCGCAGTCGTTAGTATTGGTAAGAAAATCAAAAGCAGATTGATTTTTAAGCGTAATTACAGCCAAGCAGATCCAAGTCAGAGCAGAAACCACCATATTAATTGTAAGTTGTTTACTGCTATCCCATTTTTCAATTTCCTGCAATACTTTTTTCTTGTATATATATATATATATATATATATATATATATATATATATATATATATATATATATATATATATATATATATACATACATACATATATATATATATATATATATATATATATATATATATATATATATATATATATGTATCCTGAGGTAATATATGTCTGATTCAGAAGACGAACAAAGTTTATTAAATATAGAGTATAGACTGAGATCAATTAGTATCATTGATAATATTGTAACAAAAAACCATTTAAATACCTGTAATGATAGTAGCAACATGACAGACCAATTTAAGGAATTCTTTCTTAAGGTTATTCTGGAATTTGACGGTCAACCCGCCAATGTAGGCAATTTCTTAAAATCATGTGATTTGGTTATGAACCAATTTTACGTAGCCAATGAGAATTTATATATGAACCACTTTTTATTTAACTATATACAAACTAAATTAACAGGAACAGCGCGGCTCATTGTGAATACTAAGCTAATAAATTCGTGGGCGGACTTGAGAAGTGCAATCGTACAGAACTTCACTGATCAGCGAGATGGCTCTAGCCTACTTTCCGAGATGTTGACGCTGAAGCAGAGAAACGCAGAAGTTGCATTATCATTCGCGAACCGGTTCCGTCATATAGAACAATTACTTATATCAAATTTAATCGCTAACAAAAACAATGAGGGAGTACGGGTAATTAAAATGAATATTTACCAAAATCAAACTTTTAAAAAATTTTAGGTGAATTAAGGAATCCGATGGACATCGTCCTCAGAAGTAGAAGTCCAGAGAGCATAGAACAAGCATTAAAATTCGTATTTGCGGAAGAAAACTTTGATTATAGAGATAAAACAGTACATACAAATTTTAGTAATAACAGATAAGAAGAACAGAACCGAACGCCCTTCCAAAAACTAAGCAACCCACCTTTTTAAAACGTCCAATTTCAGGGACCACTTCAACCGATTTTCCGACCTTTTCAGCAAAACAATAATAACCAATTTAATCAAACAACTTTCCAACCCAGACAAAATTCCTCAAACCAACTTCAGTAAGCAATTAAATCAAAATTGACGACCCCATGCAAATCAAAACATAAACCAAACCTATCCAGAGCCGATGAAATTAGGCAGCTCAAACTCAAGACTGTCACAGCAGCCACAGAGGCGCACAGCTCATATAAATAATACAAAAATTTTAGATAACAGTATCAATGAATTAGAATACGAACCCAACAATGTAAATTACGAAATAAATAATTTAGATTATAAAACATACAATGAAAATTCGCCATCAGAATTATACGAGATTCAAAAACAAAATTTTCCCATTGCCGGTACCTCAACGCAAGAACCGTAATAGATATAAACAATATTAGCACTTTAAGCCGTTTACCTTATATAGGACTTAAAGAAATCCAGGGTAAACTGGACACAATAGTAACTAGAATAAACGAATTGGGAAATACAATTGATAGCCTTAAGAGTGAACAACTAACTCAGTGCCATCGCATAAAAATTCTAGAATTACTCACACAGTTAACCCATTTAGTGAACAACATTCAGGAACTGGCATTAACGACAGAAAATGCAACCACTTTTTCTAAATTAGGGATATTTTTATTCTTCAATATTAAAACCAAAATTTATAATAAAGGAAATCAATAAAATACAAAATTATGTAACCAATGCAAAATTAATAACAACCACTGATCTGAATCTATACAAATAAATATTTAAAATAAAAGCAGTTCAAAACAATTTCAAAATTATATTCCAAATAGAGATACCTTTAGTAGAAGAATCAGAATATGATTATTATCAATTATACACTTTGCCAGTCCCTAGAAATTCCCACACTTTCACCATGATAATTCTCCGAACCAGATACCCGATCCTAAGCAGTAAACAATATGCATATCGCAACGAAGAATGTCAAAATTTAAAGAACCAAATGTATTTCTGCAAAGACGACAATCCAACAGCCATGAATGATCAAAACCCATGCGAAATCAAATTAATCAAATTTCAAAAACCTATAAATAACTGTAAACGAGAAATAGTCAGAATCAATAAACCAACCGTCTCGAGATATGGAACCAGTCAATACATTGTTATAGCACCAGAAGAAACAAACTCCAAAATAACTTGCCAAGAACAAGAATGGACCAATATAATAAAAGGTACCAAATTAGTCAACCTTCAACCCAATTGCCAATTGAAAATAGACACCAAAATCTATAACACCGGCCCAATAACATCAGAAACGCAACAACTATTCAAAAATTAGAACCCCTAAATCCAAAAGATCCTGTAATTCCAGAAAAGGTACCTGAATTAACATTAGAAAACGTACAGCTATACAACATTGATCAGATACAAAACCAACTTCAAACGATCAAACAGAATATACCAGGACCAATTAAAATACCTATCCATCACCTAAGTATATGGACCATATTACTATATGTGGCTGTCATACTGGCCGTCGTAACAACAGCTACAAAAATGGGGTTGAAGAGATTGAAGACAACCAAAGAAGAAAGTCCAAAGAACACCGAGTCCGGATTTCCCTTGAAAAATCCGGAACGAACCGTAGCTTCGTTCTTCAAAAAGGGGAGGAGATAAATAGAGCCACAACAATGGGCCTTTATACCAACCGGTCACCTTCCCACGAACAGGACAGCCGAGTCAGTATGAAAATTGATGGCGCCTGCAAGCGCGCAGGCTGAGAACGGCAGAATCAACGGAATACCACACGTGAGAAACATCGTCAGCAAGACCAAAGTCACCTCGGGAAACAATAGAGCCACGCCTGGGGGATTTTCCATAAATATACTGTTCACCAGTGGAACGCCGTTTATTCTTGTTCCGAGTTAGAGACTCTGCACATCGCGTGCTAAATCATTTTATATCACTTGTATGTTGATATTATTCTTTGTCTTATTTTTATATTATCCTTTTTGTACTAAGTATTAATTGTTTAAAGTCATAATAAATTGTTTTAAAAATTCAAACGTCTTAACCGTAAAGTTAAGTCGCGGGAGGCGAGAATATGAGCGCCGGCGGCACAAGCAGTGCACAGTCATTAAGCTACTCAGCTCAGAATAAAGATGACCCGGCAATGTTTTGTTGAGTCTTCGGACTGGTCGACTGGTTCGTCGGCGCTTATTCTCACGTATAAACGTAAACTCATAGTAGGCTGCGTCGCGCGCTATGGATAGTATTTAAATATTACAATTAATGGATTATCGACAAAAAAAGTTTTACGTAATTTTACAATGTCTACAATAATTTGTGTGAAATCTAAATTATATTTTTGGTAGTTCTGCAGCTCTGCAGCACTTACTCACCACTGGTTGAACTTGATTATAAATTCATCGAAACCAATGTTTTGAGTTTTATCTTTGTGAAGGGCTAAGTACACTAGATATGCCATCCTTTGATGTGACATGGGAAATCTTTTTGGTCTATGAATATTGGAGAAGAGCAGAAAACAATGACTCATAACATGCAGTACTACATCCAAATCTGGCAACTGTAGCAAAAAATTCATAATTTCTTTTAAATGCTTGCCTGAGCTTAAAAAATTCTTCAAATTCATTAACGTTTGGTTAAAAGAATGGAAATACCAAACTCGTTTAAAGCTGATAGTCTGTCGTGATCAAATTCTTCCAGACTATCAATTACTAACAATGAATTTTTATTGTCAGAGAATCTTTGATCCAACGGGTCAAGAACCTTTTTTATAAATATTTCGATTATTCACAATATTCTAGAGTTTTCTTCACAAAATGTAAGTAAGGCATTATGTGCTGACAATTAGAGTTGTAACATATAGGTAACTATATTTGTTAAAATTTTAAATTTGATAAAAAAAAAAAGATTTTACCAGTCAAGGCAAAAAAGTTCCAGTCAGGGCTAAGCCGTGACCAGCCCCGTGCTGGCTACGATCTTATCATCGCTTGGTTGAGTTCGGTGGCCAACTTAATCAAACCGGTTACAAAAGTAAACTTTTTCTAAAAACTTTGTGCCTCCGAGGTAAATTTATTTATTTTTATGAAATTTGATTGGAATCTTGTTTTTATAAAGGGTTTGCCATGGAAAAAATTGAAGATTCTAGCTATATGGAAAATTCAGTTAAGGACATTACACAAGATTTGTATGGAACTTTTTCAACATAACGCATTTGCTGCGTCGAACTCTTATTTATATTTTGGAAAGTTGGTTTATGTTGTATCAAAATTTTTATCCTTAATGCGTTTTTTGTCCCGCTAATTTTTCAACATTTTATCTAGTGATTTAGACATAAAAATCCTCCATTAAGAATATTGAATTACCGAACAGAACCCATCAAAGAAAATTACATCTTACTATCACTTCGACTTAATTATCATTATCATATTGACCCCGTGACAAAATTATTTTATTTATTCTAAATTCACATTGTTTAGTCATCAGTCGGCAGTATCTGGTAAGAAAGATACATCCATTTATTCGATAGTCAATCCCTAATCAGTATTTATTAAAGTAATTATTAAAACGTTAAAGAATGTACAAAGTAATAGTTAAAACAAAAGCATTATTTCCCCAAGTGAAGCAATTAGAACGTCTCAGTTTGAGGCTTTTGAGTGCTGCTAAGCAAGATGAACCGTTGTTTCCCCACAGGGATGAATTTCCATACAGGCACATTGGCCCCAGGGATAAAGATATCATCTCTATGCTGGATACATTAGGCTTTAAGGTATGCTATTTTGTGTTTTCTATGTTTTCTAGAAGATGTAGCCATATAATATGATCACATTAGTCACAAGGTTTGTTAGGTTCGCTGGTTAAAACTTCAAACTTTGTCGGTTTTGTATGTTGTATCCAATATACAGGGAGCGTCAAAAAAATTAAACTCTATTCGAAACAACACACACAAATATATATATATATATATATATATATATATATATATATATATATATATATATATATATATATATATATATATATATATATGAGACATACTTAGTTTACGGGTTGAACCGCGTCTAGAATATATTAAAACTCGATGTTTCGGCTCCTGTTTTCGAGCTATTTTCAAGAGGTAAAGGAAATATGTAAGGACATGAACTCTAAGGCCTCAATCTGCCTACTACTTAGAGCGGTGGACAAAGGTGGGTTAGGTTGTTGTAGCTTGATTACGGGGCCTCAATCTGCCTACTCTGCAAATCTCGCCGGAGATCGTTTCTAAGGTCTTAATGTGTTCAACTCTAGGCCTAAGAGAGATCTGGCAGTTCGCTACAAGTCTTATATTGTATGTACCGTTTCGTCAACCTGCTTAATTATCAATGTAATGAGTCGGGTCACGGTCAATTAAGTCAGTGGCGTTCGTCTCGGTACTTATAGGATTAAGAGGATTGGAGGTATGTATTGAGTCATGGGCTTTCGTCACGGTACTTAAAGGATTAAGAGGATTGCAGGTATATGTTGCGTTAGGTAATGGGGAAATAAGATTGTCTATTGAATTTATTGTCTTTTTGTGTGTTTGTAATGAAGATATAATAGGTTTCCAAGTAATCGGAAGACGAAGAACACCATCTCTCTTATTTAAACAATCAAGACGTTTTTGATCTCGATTGCTTCGCGGATATTTATGGTTTTGAACTTGTAAACCGTGGATATTTTTTGACATTGTCGAAGTCTATTTTGTGTCCTGTATTAACATGATACATGGCCAGCGCCGATGAGGGGTCGGATTTTCTAAATGCGAGTGTGTGTGCATATATTCTATTGTGGATGCGTCTATTTGTTTGTCTTACATAAGTTTGGGAAGAGTCGGAACAAGGAATTTCGTAAACTCCGCGGGATTCGTTTGGAATCGCACCCTTGGGAGGTTTTATCAGATTTGACAGTTTTTGCTCTGTTGTCAATATGGTTTTGATATTATGGGTTATAAAAATTCGGCTGATTTTGTCGGTGACCGTGACCCGACTTATTACATTGATAACGAAGCAGGTAGACGAAACGGTATATACAATACAAGACTTGCAACGAACTGCCAGATCTCTCCTAGGCCTAGAGTTGAACACACTAAGACCTTAGAGATAATCTCCGGGGATATTTTGGGAGTAGGCCCCGTAATCGAGCTACGACCCAACCCACCTTTTTCCACCGGTCTAAGGAGTAGGCAGATTGATGCCTTAGAGTTTATGTCCTTACATATTTCCTTTATCTCTTGAAAATGGCTGAAAAAAAGGAGTCAAACGTCGAGTTTTAATAAATTCTGGACGCGGTTCAACCCGAGAACCAAGTATGTCTCACATTAAAGACCGCGGAAATCTTTCCGAACATATATATATATATATATATATATATATATATATATATATATATATATATATATATATATATATATATATGTATGTATGTATATATATGTATATATATATATATATATATATATATATATATATATATATATATATATATATATATATATATATATATATATATATATATATATATATATACAGTGAACGGTAAAATTATGGAATGGGTTCATTAAACTTTGAGCAATTTGCAATTTGTGTATCGACGAAATGCGCGGAAACATGAACTCTAGTTTTCAAAAATACACATTTTACATAAAATGTACGTTTCTTCTACTCCTGCTTTTAAATATGACGTCATCGACATTTTTTTAATGACAAGTCCTTTTTAGTGAATTTTCATTAAGAAAATTTACTATTAGAAAGATATCGATGGTGAGATTTTTTATTTTGATGGATCATTGAATTTTCTACTCGATACCATCAAAATTTCAATACCTCACATTGCTAAGTTTTCGAATGTGGCATTTAAATGGTGGAAGACATAAACTCTATTTAAAACATCAGTCAATAGATAACGAATAAGATACGATTATTTTCTATAAATAAAATATTTAAAATTGTGTCCACAAACAGGTACTAATCAATAATATAGAAGATTCAGGTGTATATCATTGTCAGATGAACGTTGTTCTTCATAAGGTAAATATGTTTGGAAACGCAATTAAGTATGACACATTTAAGTGACACCCAGCGTATAAAATTTTAAATTCTTGTTGGATGCGATGATATGTCCAGAACACAGCAACAATGTGCAATTTGTTTAATGCGAAATATCCAATTAGACGTATCAGCCAATCCACTTTGAGTAAAATAGAGAAGAAGTTCAGAGAAACTGGACATGTTAAACAGATGCAAAGTGCAGGACGTTCTAAGAAAATTGATGAAGACGTAAAACTTGCAGCAGGCTATCAAATTTCTCAGCGATCAGTACTGCGTGCAGTAAAGTTTGCAAATTACCATCCTTACAAAATACAGCTGCTGCACAAACTTAATAAAGATTAGTCTGACCGTCGAATGCATTTTTTTGAAATAATGCAAAATTTATGCAACCACAATTCAAACTTTATTCGCCCAATTATTTTTTCGGACGAAGCTTCGTTTTGTCATAATGGAACAGTGAATAAACTAAATTACAGGTATTGTACTAGAGAGAATCCTCACTGGATGACTTAAGTACATACACAACGCTCTCGCAAAGTTATCACGTGGACAGTAATTGTCCACAATAGAATTTTAGGACCTTTCTTCTTCGATAAAACACTCACTGGGCAGCAATATTATAATTTTTTGAGGAATAAGCTTATTCCTGCTCTTGCTGCAAGCTTGTCAAAGGAAGATGATCCTGATCTACAAAGTGGTGACATTTGGTTACAGCAAAACGGTGCACCTTCGTAGTTTACACTTCTTGTTCGTAAGTCCTTAAATGACTGCTTCCCTGCAAGTGGATTAGTAGGAGAGGACCATTAGAGTGCCCCCTCAGGTCCCCAGGTCTTACGCTCCTAGATTTTTTATGGGGGTATTTAAAACCAAAAATCAATGTCAACAAACCAAATAACCTAAAATATTTGAAAAATCGAATTAGGTGTGAAATGAGTGAGCTGTCCTGACGTCATTCGCAATGTACGAGAGGAATATGTCAACAGATTTGCTTATTTTCAAGTAGTCGGTGGATTGCATTTCAAACATTATACTTAAAGGAAACAATGCTTTAATTTGTTAAATAGGAGCCTTTATCTTTTGGCTGTTGTTATGAATAGAGTTTATGTTTCCACTCTTTAAATGACTTTCGTTCTAAAATTTAACAATGTGAGGTAATATTTTTTTGCTGTTTTTCCATAAACCTGCTTACCTACTAATGACGATGAAGAAAATGTGTACCTGAATTTTTTTTGTTGAAAAAACTGCATTATTTACTGCAAAGAATCGAAACGTAAATTTAATAAGAAATAAGAAATATTCCTCACCGTTTTATTTAGGACGTGTTTTCTTTCGAAAAATAAGGTTTCCTTTTCTAAAGTAAAAAAGACTTGGTTTTGTGATTTTTGATACGTTGTCATGTTAGTATTTGACGGGTGGAACAAAAAGTACAGTTGAAATTTTTAACAACACTCGTGATATAATTTATTGATTATATGCCGTTATCACTATTTAGTTATCAAACTTTTATCGCAGTATGGATTTGGAATTCAGTAAGGTCAATATTGTTAAATCGTGAATTAATTTCAGGTATTACGTGCCGTTTAAGTTAATTTTTAAGTGGTCAAATGGTAAAAGTGCTAAAAGTGGTCAATACTAATTCGAATATAACAAAAAAGTGGCACGTTAACCGAAGGGGAAGGAATAGAGTTATTAATGATGACTGGATATGGCGAAAGGCTTAGAAGTCATCAGGAAGCATGCGGATTACTTAACCAATAACATCCTGATCCTGAAAGACCGTCAATTGCAAGATCTACAGTAAGTAAATTGATTGGCAGACTCACAGAAACGGAATCCGTAGAAGATTTGTCTCGACAAGGTCGACCTCAAGGAAGTGAAGGAGTCAGATTGGATACATTGCTTGAATCTGAAGAAAATTCTCACCATCTTACAGGGCAACTAGCCCTAAATAACAACGTGGATCAATCATTAGTGATAAAAGTATTCAAAGAGAAGTATCATCCTTACAAAGTGAAATTGGTACACAAGTTAGACCATGATCACCGCCGTTTACAGTTTTGTAAACAACTAATGTAACGCTGCGATGATGATACCGATTTTCTTAATCAGATTATCTTTTGTGATGAAGCCACTTTTTGCGTATGGGACAGTAAATCGTCATAACTCAAGGTATTGGTCGCGGGAAAATCCTCATTGGACTTAAAACTCCCACTGTCAACGTCATGGCAAAGTGAGTTTATGGATGGGAATAATCGGGCGACGTTTCATAGGGCCTTACTTTTTTCGAGGAAATCTTACAGCAGCATTTTACCTAATGTCTTGCGATTGGATTGAGTGCTAGCTCTGGCAGTAATTTTTCTAAATAATCCCGAGGCAGATCTGCCCCTTTAAAATATTTGGTTTCAGCAAGACGGGGCACCTCCTCGCTTTGGTTATACATGTCCGTCAATATCTAGATGCCGCATTTCTTGAATTCAGTGGTCACCGCGTTCCACAGACTTGACTCCCGTGGATTTCTCTGTGGGGTTATTAGAAATTGAAAGTATATTTCAAGAGACTATATAATTTAGAGGAGTTACAGCAAATAATTTGCGTTAAAGTGTAGCAAATTAGTTCTGGCATCTTTGAGCGCAGTGTACAACGTGTTTACACTCGTATCGGTCAATCGCAAATGGTAGGTGGAGAACAATTTGAGCTTTTGCCCCAAATTTTGTTTAATTTCCTTGGTTAAATAATTTTTTTCATTAAAGCTACGTTTCCATTTTTAAAGTAAAGAACACTATTTTTTCGAAAAAGTTGTTATATAAGGTACCAATTTTTTTATCACAATTTAAGTAGTAGGCAGGTCTATGGAATAAATAAAAAATATGGTTGTGATTTAAAAAACGACTGATGACGTCACCATTCAGAAATAGGTCAGGTCATTAATGTAATCTTTACGTCATAAGTTGGCAATTAAAAAGATAAAATTGACTTGTCCAAGCGTTTTTCTTGAAAAAATTTTAACAACGCATTTATGAATTATGTTCCAGGTTCATCATAACACTGTATATAAAATACTTACTTTCAATCAACTTAGCTAGGTACTTAAGCGATAGACTAGTTATGTTGTTTATAATACAATTGTTCCACCAGGTAGGACTATCGTTTATGCTTTCCTCACAAAGCAACTGCTGCTTTTATATGATCTTTCAGCTATGTTGTCTCTATCTCTTATTGTGCCAGTTGTTGCTAGCAGGATAAAAGTATGTAAAAGGGTTAAAGGGTAACGTGATTTTTTTTGGGAATTTTCAAATCGTCTGTTATACTTGTAGGTAAGGCGGTTTAATATGTAAGCAGTCTGTTCCTAAAAAAATCGTTTTATGTGATTTATATTGAATAGAACTGTGAAGACTTCTTCCCTGGCTGCTTGTTTTCTTCTCTGCAGCTGGTTTCGCCTTTTTATATGCAGTTAAAAGCGGAACCGGGGGCAGAAGAGACGGCAAGTACTTGTGGATCCAGAGAAGGGGTCTCTACATTTGTGTTGAGTATGGAACGGTTTCACCAAGTGAGACCAACAACAATTAATGATTTATATTCTTTTAGTTATGGTGTGTAAATATATATTTCTGTTATATTTTAATGAGTTGCAAATGTTGGAAGAATGCAAATAGTGTGTTATTATTATTAACATCATCATGACTTTAGTCTGAAGGGCTTTCACATTCCCTCAAAGGGGGACATTCACTCATCCCAGGTATCTCAGATACCAAAGGAATTGAGTTCAGATGGAGCCTTCACCAAGTTATCAGGCCCTGAATGAGGACGTGACACATCCTCATTTCCCAAAAATCTCCACGCAGTGTGGGCAGTTGCAAGTATTGCCGGTTTATGTATAATCTTATAAAGGTGCTCTCTAAGGCCCAGTCTCTTAATGTTATTTCGAAGATTTTTAGGAAACACACTAGTTGATTATGACTATCGTGATCACTCGGAGACCTTCTGATGATCTTCTCGTTGTAATTTGTCTGTAGATTATTGTTATTTGGTATGGCCACATCAATCCGCATCACTTGTTTGCAGGATTTATCCCCTATTATTATACTTAGCCTGTTGTGGGCAACTCGTTGGTCTGTGAACATGGTTTGATCCTAATATAACCTGTATCCTGAGTTCTCTAAAACAGGCTTAGAAGTGTATGTTTATGTAGTAGCGCACCTTTCTAAGATTTAAAAGTCCCCGTTTCAGAGCCAGTTGTTGAGGAGGTATTCTCGTAAGTGCGTCTTGTCTCTCCTTGTACTCTGTAGCAGAAAACGTTTGATGTCCTGTGGTGACATGCCGGATAGTCTCTGATGCCTGACACTTAAATCTTCATTTGTAGTCTTGGACCGAATTATCTCCAACTATATACTTCAAGTAGCTTCTTGTTGGAATGACCTGATCTTTTATTGTCAGCAAAATCGCATCTGTAATTCGACGCCGATTTGTCGATATGACCTGCGAAATCTCATTCAGATATCGCCCATGAATAGGTTTCAGCTTGTCCTGATCAGTTCCATGGCGACTTTTTATTTCACTTTTTATTTGTTGTACCGGTGCTGAATCATCTACCTTGCATATGGCATAGTGTACGCACCTGCCGTCGGAAAGATATATCCAGGTTTAATATCTGCTGGTCCAGCTGTTTACCAATATCTAACACTCCTCTCCTACCTTGGTGTCTAAGTAGGGTTATTCGTTCAATGGCACTACGGGGTGTGCTTTTTGGATTTTGTTTAGGAGTGTTCGCACCATCCATTGTGGATTTTCTATTTCTGTTTTACTCTAGTCACATACTAAAATCAATAGCTAGGTGCAGAAGATGGATATGTATTAGGAACTAAGTCAGGTTCTTGCTGTTGAAATGTGCTCGCACCACCTGTTTTACTCGTTTCGTAAACTCATTACGATAAATCTTCATTGCCGAGTGGTCTATGCTCCTCGCTTGCTGTATTCCTAGGTATTTATAACACTCTTCTACATACATCGAGGCAATTTGCTGGCTGTTCTGCATTTTATATACACCTGGTTGTATCTTCCCCTTGACTGCACATAAGGTGCCATGTTTGTCAAGCCCAAACTGCATGCCAATATCTCTGGAAAACACTTACACGATTTTAAGGGGTTGTTCCAGGTGGTTCTTTGTGGAGGCCATCAGCTTAAGATCATCCATATACAGCAGTTTATTTAGACTGATTTTCCCCCTGCCATTGCTTTTTATACCAAAGCCATATCTGGTAGAGTTCATGCGGTTTGATAGTGGATTCAATTCGAGGCAAGCACAACTACAATGGGCTTAGCAAGTCGCCTTGAAATATATATCTTCTAATTGGTATCGTGCTGGTTACGATGTTATCACCCATTTGTACCCGTAACTGAGCTTTGGTTCTGCAGTGTGTTCAAGGAATCTCGGGGTGTAAGTACCGATCTTATAAATCTTCAGCACACTTATAAGCCATTCGTGTGGAACTGAATCAAATGCCTTTTTATAATCGTAGGCAGCAAATGTATTTCTTCGTCCATTTTAGGCTTGATTAAACACAACCTAATCAATGATTAGCTAGTCTTTGCATCCCATAGATCCTTTGGCACACCATTTTTGCTGCTGGCAATCAATTTCGTTCGCAGTGCGCATATATGCGTTTCTCAAGGCAGGATGTGGTCAACTTATATAGGGTCGGAAGACAAGTTATTGGTCGGTATCTGCCGGGGTTTTCAGAGCACTGCTGATCCTTTGGCAGAAGAAAAAAAAAGGGTAATTTTAAGTCGAGGGCACAACGTAGTGCCTTGTATCAATATAGACCGGACGAGGCTATTGCATATACTTTATTATTCTGTCCGGCAAACTAGAAGTGTTTAGCTAGTCAAATGCAAAGTGAAAATAAAGGGCGTGAAATCAAAGGTGCCGCGCGGTTTGATGAAGTTTTATTCTTAATCGATCTGGAAATATATACGATTTCATACGCGTCAAGCGTAGTTTGATGTCTAACATTTTGGGCAAGGTTAAAATGTTCCTTGTCAATGTGGTGATTATTATCCCATATATGTTGTGCCACACACGATTTGCCTATTGTACCATATCGTAAATGTGCGAGATATTGGGGTCTCCATCACAGGTTCCAGTCTTCACATTCTGACAAAGTTGTTCTGTTAGAGCATATTGTATGTAATTGATTTCAAAACTATTTATGTATCGACAAATACACTATGGCGAGTCAGTATAATAAAGAAAACAGCTAAATATATTATTATAGACATGAATAGTTAATTGTGTACAATATTTATTTAAACTTCAACAAATTATATAATTAAAAGTAATTTACGTTTTAAATCCTTAAAATTTAGTTTTATTATCTAAATGATGTTTTCTTTTTATAGAGTTTAGACGAACTGACAGATAAAGCAGTACCACAAAACATTCGTCTGAATGGCCTTTTAGATATAGAGGAACCTCTAGGTAAGTAACTGCGGTTAAAGTGTACAGGTATATCAAATCCAGAATTTTTACAATCGTTATTAGAGTAACCACAAGCTTTAACTGTTCGTTTATTTGTTTATATATTTATTTATTGTCAGGCGAATTGTTCCACATATCAGATGCACGGTTTGAAATGAAATTGAGTCTGTTTGTGGTGCGGAAAGGTGACTTTTTCAACTTAGGATATCCCCGCAGTCTAGAGTCATCACTAAGAAGCACCAGGGTTTCACACGTAGGTGGACACAGACCATGAGTCACTTTGTACAAATAAATCACGTCACATCTCGATCGCTTCTTCTGCAGGGTTGTAAATCTGAGACACTTAAGGAGTTCTTCATAGGTTTAGTGCCGAAGCTGCAAAGGCCATCTGGACGCTGCAAGTTACGTTTTCTCCAACAGTTTGCAGTCCTTGACAAGTACAGGTGACCAGGCAGGGATCCCATACTCCAAATGTGGTCGAATGTATGTTGTATAAAGTTTTCTAGAAAGAGCAGGGGCAGGTCTTTGAAAGGTTTTCTTCAACAAATACATTATCCTGTTAACTTTAACATAATAGATCTGCTATATAGACCAGGAACAGGACAGGACGAAGAACAGATTCCTGGGGACACCGCTACTAACAGGGGTTGATCTGGAGAATGATAAACCGACTCGTACTAAGAAACTTTTGCCAGTCAGGAAGCTTTGGATCCGCAACAATAGTTTCCCCCTAAGACCAATGTTTTTCAGCGTAAGCAATAATAGGCTATGCGGCACCTTATTAAAAGGCATCCTAAAGTCTAGGTAAATGACATCCACAGGTAACTTCTGATCAAGCAAGCGGGTCAATTCGTTAGCAGCTGAGAGATCTCCCACAGATCTGCCAGGAAGGAAGCCATGCTGTGTGTCTGGTATTATGCCATTATTGATGAAAAAAGGGAGAAGATATTTTACCACAATGTGTTATATTACTCTTCATGCAATACACGTAAGACTAATTGGTCTGTAATTATTTGTATCAGTTTTCTCCCCTTTTTTAAATATAACTGCCACTATCGCCTTCAGCCACTCATATTGTATTATACCATGATTCGGTGATGAGGTAAACATTATCGACAGTGTAATACACGATTCCGAAGCACATGTCTTCAATATTCCAGCAGAGATGCCGTCGGGACAGGAAGAGGAATGTTTACGGATTTCACTTAGTTTTCTACAATTGTCATTGATATTGTAACCTCCGCCAGAGTGTTGATGTTCCGTTGCAATGAAACAGTAGATGCAATGCTGGGACTGGCACAGGTGTATATATACTACTAAAATGGTTTGCCAATTCGTTCGTCGAAGTTTCTGTGTCAGCAGATAAGGTACCATCATCGTTTTTAGCGAGAGTTACAGAAACGGAAGAAGACATATTTTTACGAATATAGGAGAAGAAAGTTTTGGTTTTGGTGGTTAAACTGTTTTCATATGAGGCTCTGGGATGCCTTATCTTTCTTTTAATAGCTGCTGAAGTATTACGTGGGCGATGTAATATGCATCACTGCCTGAGCCTTTAAGCCGTTAAACCGTTTCCATAATCATCGCTTATGCGGCATCATAGTAACTATATACCCTGTGATCTAAGGCTCAACGACTTCTGTTGTCTTATAAAGAAGTGAATGCATGAGTCAACATGGAACTTTAATGCAGATGTAAAATAGTCCTACTGTTCATTTGTATTTTTCAAGTTGAGGTTCCAATCATGATTAGCTCTCGAAGAGAATCATAGTGAATCTTCCTGTATGTATGTATGTTTGGAACTACTGCTGTGATGGCCTTTCAAAATCTGAATTGTTGGGACAATAGTAGAGTGATTCAAGATCCTAATAGGTGGATGATGTTCAATGGATAAAAATATGTTTTCGTCAGTTGTTAAAATAAGGTCGAGCAGCGAAGGGTTTTGGTTGCTTCTAAATCAAGTAGGTTCTGAGACAAGCTGGGAAAGTTATATTCCAAGAGCATTTTGATGAAGTGCGTTTCTGAAGATTTACTGTTATGACGAGAGAATGCAAACCAGTCAACCTCGGGCATGTTAAAATCCCCATATATTGCAAAGTTAGTAAGTGTCAATTCAACCCCACCAAATCTCAGTCTTGCTTTCTTTCTCATAAGAGATACACCAGCCCTAGACCCATCACAATAAACAACCAAGTTATTCAAAGTAATGAGTCCTTTTCTCTTGTTGGCATTTCTGTGGATCGACATCTTAATTGGCACCAACATGTCACATCAATTGCAGAAGCGGCTGCTAAGCAATTAGGTTTCCTCTTCCGGGCTCGCAAATACTTTTCACCAGCTAATCTCTATACCTTATATACTTTACAAATAAGGCCAAACCTCGAATACTCCTCCCACATCTTGGGTGCAGCTGCCGCTTCTACACTCGATATCCTGGACTAGAGCTATACGTCTCATCGGTGACCCTACCCTCACCTAAAGGCTGCATCCCTTGCCCACCGACGTGCCGTTGGTGACCTCTCTCTCTCTCTCTTTTATAGATATCTGCACGGGCACTGCTCAGAGGAGCTTTCCTCCATAGTTCCCCCACCTGCTGCCCCCAATAGATCTACCAGGGGAACAGAGCGAATGCACCCGTTTACTGTCCAGGTCACCAGATATAGAACATCTTGTTATGCCCGCTCTTTTGTCCGGAGGACTTCCAAGTTGTGGAATTCCTTGCCGGCACATGTTTTTCCTTCTCCTCCGAACCACCAAACCTTCAAGTCCAGAATTAACAAGTTGCCTCTTTCCTCTTTGTCAACACGCACGGTACGATAGTATTTAGGCTGTAAGCCCTCGTGGTGTGTTGTTGAAATTAAAATTTAAAAAAAAAAATGTGATCAGTTGGTTGCTATGATTCTAGCAAGCTCTATGTCATTTCGAAGCTTGTAGTAGTCGGTCTGTAGACGGCAGCAATGTGAAACGAGAAGTCCGTACTAGCCAACCTGAGCCACATAGATTCAACTTCAAGAACATAAGCATCAAGTCGTGTCACAGTGTATTCTGTAGGTATGTTTTCGGATACATGCACCCCCCCCCCCATGTATAATTAAACGGTTACAGCGTATCAGCGAATAACCCGGTATGTGAACTGAACAATCCGGTATTAACGCTGTGAGCCATGTTTCAGTGAGTATTGTGCATGTGGGTGAGATCATATCAACGATTGGGAGTAGGTCTTCATATTCTTCCGGGAGAGGTGTTATGTTTGTATGAAGGATGGAGAAATTTAGAATAGTGCTTGTTTGTTTTTTAAATTTTCGAGTGGAGCTATGCAAAGTGTTTCCCTAACATACCGACTTTTCAGATCCTTTTCACCATTTTCTAGTCATTTTCCAAGTGCTATTCTCAGTTTTTGTAAATAGTCAAGTTGGTAAGGTGTTTTATCACCAGTAATTTTAATGTTACTAAAGTTCGTACCCACTAATCTTTTTATTTCTTAAGATACTGACTGCATCTTCACGGCAGCTGGGTTTTCACAGAAATAAGCTTGGGTTTACTAGTGGACCCAGAGCACGTGGGACGTTGGACGTTGACCTTGGAAGGCAATGGCTTTCCACGTGTAGAAAGAACTTCAGCTGCAAGCTCCAGATCGCTCTTACTTTGTGACTCTGCTAGGCCGTGTATTATGACATTATTAGGCCTTTTGATTCGCTTCATGATTATGAAAATGATAGATTCATTGTTAGTTTTGTAGGGCAGATGTGGTTATCTTTTACTAAGTGAAGATTGGAACCTGTGATGAGCACTTGGAGAACCCAAATCACCACAACACATTTTAAAAGACCTGACAATCGTTCTCTAACCAAGTTAGCGTCATCAGAGGATGAAACATTCTAAATACTTAAAAAACTAACATCAACTTATATACCGGATCTCAGGTAAAAAGATCGAACTGAGATGGGACACTAGTCGTAGGCAAATTCCACAGTGTATTGTATTTTTATCGCCGGACAAGGTCTTTGCGCTATCCCTACTGCTTTATCTAAAAAGTGTCCATCTGTAATAGTTTTGAGAAGGTTCAACGACAGCTAAATTAACAACGATTCCTTTGGCGGCAGTAACTGTATACTTATGTTATCGGTAGAACGTGCCGAAAACGTGGGAATTTTATTTAACAAAGCAATCGATCAGGTGACTCGTAATTGGCGCTGGTGAAGTGTTCATACATTTTTTGTTGTAACTATATTTCGATATATATACGCTTTCGAACCCATTTAGCTGTCCTGGTTTTCTAACATTTTTTTTAACATTTTACAACTTACAGCTAACATTTTCAACAACAAATACCTTAAAAAACTTGCTAGGTAACCCAAAAGACAAGGATAGCGCGGACAAAATGTCGGGAATTTATGAAATAAGTTGTAGAGATTGTAATCTTAAATATGTCGGATAAACAAAAAGATCGATTTGAATTAGATTCAAAGAACACATATCCCAATTACGTTACGGTACTGTAGATAAGTCTTCCGTCGCCCGACATATTTGGGATAATAATCATCACGTTGATAAAGATAATCTGAAATTAATAAAAAAATGTTATAAAACCAGGACAGCTAAATGGGTTCGAAAGCGTATATATTGCGAAATATAGTTACAACAAAAAATGTATGAACACTTCGCCAGAGCCAATTACGAGTCACCTAATCGATTGTTTTGTTAAATAAAATTCCCACGTTTTCGGCGCGTTCTACCGATAACATAAGTATACAGTTATTGCCGCCAAAGGAATCGTTGTTAATTTAGCTGTCGCTGAACCTTCTTAAAACTATTACAGATGGACACTTTTTAGATAAAGCAGAGACCTTGTCCGGCGATAAAAATACAATACACTGTGGAATTTGCCTACGACTAGTGTCCCATCTCAGTTCGATCTTTTTACCTGAGATCCGGTATATAAGTTGATGTTAGTTTTTTAAGTATTTTGAATGTTTCATCCTCTGATGACGCTAACTTGGTTAGTGAAACGATCGTCAGGTCTTTTAAATGTGTTGTGGTGATTTGGGTCCTTCAAGTGTACTTATGTGGTTATCTTTATCATCCTTGTATATAGACATATACAGGCTGGTCACTTGAAAACGAAACAGGTCGGGACTTATCGTGATTTTCTTGAAAATCGCCAAAGAAGGTAAATTCTGCTTTAAGGCGGAAAAATTTTAGGCCTATTTTCAACATAGGTAATGCGATCCACCTCTAAAATCTAAACAGACAAGGGGTGTCAAGTAGCACACCACATTAGAGCTGGTGTAAATCTCTATTCAATTGTGTTTAATTATCTAATTTTGAAGTAGTGGATTCTGAAAAATTGACTTCATAAGATGAGAAGGGGTTTTTTAATTTGCTACAAGTGTCAACGCGTTTTGTTAATTGTTTTATCTGATTATCACTTACGAAAAATGAAGGTTGATAATTTTTTTTATTGCTACTGATAATCATTAAATTGTGCTCTTCGGTTTCTTTACTTACCAATGGCATAAATTGTTAAATTATTCTGCAAGTATTATAGAACCCTTTACAAAAAATCGCAACCACATTTATTAAAATAAATTTTTGCAATTCTTAGTAAAACTTTCTCTAAAAACTAGTAATAAACTCTATTTGAAAGCCATTGTATATAGTGCCTGTTTACTTCTTGCGACAAATGCCGTGTTTTCAAAATATAGCAATACTTACGTAAAATACAAGATAAGGTTATGTTGCAATTATGCGTTGTTGTTTCCTTCTTTAATGATCGCAGGTCTTTGCAAACTATGCAAAGTGATTTTGAAATTCTTTCAATATCATTATAGTCCATCAACAATGTTATTTGAAAGCAAATAATGCTGCATGATAGACATGTCTGACATGACCTTTAAGGTTAAGTTAATGAGAGTAATAGCTGCAGGGGGTCCTTTTCTTATCATATTTGTTGAAAACATTATAGTAATTACTATTTTATGATAATATTTTTCCGTTATGGCTTAATGTGTTGTAATTGCAGGCCAACTACAACAGATAACTAACAAATATGATGTTAAACAAATTATTTTGTTTCATCACTTATATCCAGCGGTATATTTTTGCTGTCTGCAAATGAAACAAAACAGCAACTACTACTAGATACGTCGCATGGATACTTCAGGAGAAAAGGGCAAATGTAGTTTCTTCATTTTACGTAATTTCGTTGTAAAATGGAAACCTAAACAGATTTAAAAGTTAATAGTTATGACGGAACATTAATTCTATTTATTGAATTTTGACAAAGTTCAAAGTTTTACGTGGCTATATTCATATACAGTGTGGAACAGCCACAGGGATCAAATTCCGTGTCTTAATGGTTGTGCATATTTATAAAAAATCCCGAAACACGTTAATTTTAGATTAAAAAGTGACGTGAAAACTTAACTCCTACATTCAACCCCCTTCGAATGACAGTAGCAACCCCAAATTTTTAATGAGGAAGTAGGGGTAGGTGATAGGTATCTCACTTGAAAGATATCTTTATTGTATATTCAAAAATGCTAGGGTTTAAAAATTTAAAAAAAAAAGAACTTCATGTGATTGACTGCTACAACACACTCAAAAATTAATAACTGCGCGTTTTATTCTTGATAACGAGAAAGGAAGCAAAAAAAAATCAGTGTCCTTTTTAGACCGGCACGAATTGCAAAGAAGACCTAAAAGTTAAAAATATTCTTCATAGATGACAATGTTAGTTTTGTTTAAAACGCCTTAGCTACTTGATATGTGATTTTAACTCTAATTCAGAAACATGATTTATTTAACCGAAATGCATAAAATAACAATTCTACAGATGATTGGTTAAGGAGATAAGACACGATGGCAGATCGCAGTTACTCGCCTATTTCATAAAAAGTTTCCCGATTTACCGCCTATATCCCAAAGAACAATTAGTTAAATTGAAAAGCAATTTTGCGAGCTTGAACATGGAAAAAACATTGTAATGCACTGAGTAATGATACAAAATTGAATGTAATGTCTGAGTTTGAGAAAAACCCACATACTTAGAATCAACAAGCAGCGACAACATTGGATGTTAGCCATTCATCGATTATTTGAATATTTAAAGAAAATCAAATGCATCCCTATAGATTTATACAAACTCAGAAGCTCACGGAAGACGATTTTGATAGAATAACGTCTTTTGTGAACATATGATGGAAATCTTAGACAAGAATGTTACCCAGCTAGAACATGTTTTGTTTTATGACGAGTGTCGTTTTATATTTCACGGACATGCTAATCGTTAAAATTGTCCCTATTGGTCCAAAGAAAATCACCACTGGATGAGAGAAAGAAATCCGAAATACCCTGAAAAAATTAATGTTTGGGCAGGAATAGTTAGAAACGATTTAAGTAAAGATAATTATTTAGCACTGCTCCAAAATAATGTCGTGCCAACTTTGCTAAACTTATAGCCTGATGATCGACCAAACACAAAAGTTACAGCAAATATGATGTGGCTCCAGAAGGATGAAGGATCTGCACATTACCAAATCAATTCCAGGCAGTGCCTCGACTTATAATTTTCAAATCGTTGGATAGGAGACCAGTATCTTTAGAATGACAAGCTCGATCACCCGATCTTACGCTATTAGACTTATTTCTATGAAGATATGTAAAAAGTATGGTATACGACTTACCTAAAAACTATTTGCTTTGCTCTCATTCAGTCGCAGCTTTTGTACAGCATATTACGTGGGGAAGCGCATCAAGAACATACTTGAGAAAAGTGGGAACAACGCAGAGGTGGATATTAAAAATTATATATGCAGAAATATTAAGACACCAGTGGCATGCGGTATTCGCAGGCCGGAGTTATTGATGTTTAGAAACGGCACTGCTGTGCCATCTTGTTGTTTATTTACACCAATAGAATTGATTTCGCGCAACATACTTCCTCTACGGGGTACAAAAATTATCTATTGAAGAAGTATAAGGCGGAAAAAAATTGGTTAGCGTAGTTTTATGTATATTGGTTTGAGACTCATTGATTACAAAGTCTACCAATTATTATAGTCATTATAAAAAAATATACAATTAAGTGTGGCTGCTTAATACAAAAGGAGTGTTATCGGTCTGCTGGTAGCCTTCTCTTGATTAAAGTCCCTTGTGGTTTTTGGCGACAGCCTGTGGGGAGTGTTTGAGATACTCAGTTGTGTTTTTTATGCTTGTGTGTTTGTCGATGAGACGACGTTACGATGTTCGATATATCTTGATTTTGATTGATGTTTCTGTACATGCGTACAAGTAGGTATGTAAGATGCCGCGTGTGTATTTGCGAATGTGTGTGCATGTGTGGTATAGTTTGCAAGTGTAAGTCCACTGGCAAGTATGTATTGGAATGGATAAGACATTACTGTCAGTATGATTCGACAACAGATTACTGATTGAGTCTGATTACATTTGTGGATTTTTTAAGTAGCTTTCCCTTTTATGTTCTGTCCCTGGGTTTTCGGGATGGCCCGATGGGTGTTTGCTGCGATGTCAGTTGATAGCTGGTCAGAGCAGTCGATCGCAGCTTTAAAATATGTTGCCATCACGGTGATTGTAGGTTTTTATATATTGTTTAATGAGTCGTATTGGGCTCTCAGCACCCAGACCCTAGTACGTCTTTTGTGCATGACTCTTTTCTAATAGTTGCCGAAATTTTTTAACTTTTTATGCTGGTCTACTATATTTTAGTGACTAGCTTGCCTGTTTTCTGGGGTGTTAAAATCACCCGGCCAGGGTATTTGAGCCTCTGGCAGAACTGAGCTATGCAGTCGCATAGAAAGTGTTCTGCTGTTTCTGCTGCTTCAGTACAGTATTTGCAGTTTTATCTGTCCACCTTACCCATCTCATAAGGCGATAGCCTACTGGGGAGTGTCATGTGATTATTCTCAAGTTGCTAATATTCAATTCATGAAATAGCTCATACTTATCTGATGATATATTGATGAACTGTTTTGTCTGCCCAAAGCCTGACGTTTTTCTCTAATATAACATCATTTAGTTTTTCTCACAAGTAGCGCCTTTATTTCTTACATGGCTTTTGTTGGTCCGCAATAAGGTAATGGACCGTAGAATGGTGCTATTGTTGCCATTTTTGCAAGGCTATCTGCTTCCCGATATCATTCAATGCCTTGATGCCCTGGTACCCACATAAAAGTTTGTTAGTTGTTCCCAGCTAGTTACTTCAAAGAATTTTAGCAGTTTCAGGTCAGTTTAGACTCGGCTTAAAAAATGTTATATCTTTTGGTACTGACTGGATGTCTGAGAGGATGTAGATCTCCCCATTTCCGAGTCGTCTTTGTAAGCACTCCTGTTTACACATATTTATAGCAAGAATTTCTGCTTGGAAGATAGTGGAAGTTTTTCCTAGGGACATAGCGAGTCTAAAATTAGGTCCTATTATTCACAGTCCTGCTACCTTCAATTGTTTAGGCCCGTCTGTATATTGTACAGATGTGTTGTTTATCAGCCTTTTACTGTCTCCGTCCCATGCTTGGCGCTCACTTGTGACCTCGTCAAATGGGTAAGACCCAGCTTAGATGGAATTGGATCTGTTGGTTTGGCGATAATTGGAATAATTTTTAGGATCTTCAAGTGGCCAACCAAGTCTCCCTGTTTGAATTTGTCTGCTTGTAACAGCCTTGAGGCACTTAGTGTTGCATCCTTCTTCACGCATATGCACAATGGAGTCATATTCAGCATTGCCTATATTGCAGCTGTAGGCCATGACCACACACCACACAGTGATTGATTGTTTTTCACGGTTGTCCGTTGGGTCTCCTCAGATATTTGGCACCACTTCTTGAGGGAAGAACCTTATATATTGCAGCTAACGATACCCATGCATACATTTTGGTTGTGCTGGTGTTGATTGTGCCGGTGTTACTTGTGTTTGTTATTTTGTTTGAGAATGTTTTGTCTGCTGGATGTCAATTGCTGTGGGTTTTATTTCTTTGACGGTTTTAAGTATGTTGTGTGTTGTGTTTTGCATTGTGTGGGCATACAGAGTTAATTTATGTGTTCATAACTAACTTTTATCGATTGTAGAACGCTGACAATTATTGCTCATTTTCATATTCTGCACTACTTTTATGGCTGTTTTTGAGTTATATATTTACAGTTTAATTATTATGTCGCAGAGACATTTTCACTAACAAGCATGGTTGGTTCTGTGAAGATGTCCAATTCTTATAATTCTTAGGATGATATGTTAACCAATTACCTTAGAATCAACGACATGCGCGTTTATTGTTTGTATGTTTATTATTTGTATTGAATGTAAATCCTATTTTTATTACGTATTTATAGTTGGTAAATTTTTGTATCGTCATAGAAGATGGCTGTTTGAACTTGTAAATTAACATTATTATTATTATTATTATGCGTCTAGATTTTTCTTGTTATAGTTGCCCACTCTTGTTTTCAATTACAGTTATTAAAAAATTACATATAAGCCTATGTAAACAATAAATATTTATTTATATTTAATTTATTTCAGGGGAGTACGAGCTTATAAAAAGAATAAGACAAATCGCCTGCCGCAATAAAGTATGGCGTTCTTATATTGGCATGGGCTATCACAACTGTTGCGTGCCTCACACAATCATGAGAAACATCTTCGAAAATCCTGGCTGGACAACCCAGTATACACCTTACCAACCTGAAGTGTCCCAAGGGAGACTGGAAGGCCTTCTCAACTACCAGACGATGGTATCCGAATTGACTGGTCTAGATGTGGCTAATGCATCACTTTTAGACGAGGGAACTGCAGCAGCTGAAGCTTTGTCGTTATGCTATAGACACACCAAAAGAAGAAAAATGTTGGTTAGCAATAAGCTGCATCCGCAGACTATTTCAGTAGTTGAAACTAGGTTATCTTCACTTGGGTTAACAGTGGAGGTTATTGATGTAAACCAGGCTGATTTTTCAAATAGAGATGTTGCCGGAGTATTGTTTCAATATCCAGATACCGATGGAAATGTACTAGATTTTGAGAGTGTTGCTCAAGATGCGCATGATAATGGTAAGTACTACAATATCATCACCATTATAATCTACAGGTGATGCCTCCTTGTCATTGCAGCCATGACTCTGTTTACAGCAGCCCTATCTACTTAATTCTAGTTTCATTGTTGTTAAAACGTCTTCGTAACACATTAGGAAAACAGAGATCTGGTAAAAATGGTTAATTAAAAAAGATGAAAATTGCCTAATATTTGAATAGAAAATGTCAAAAAACAAAATATAAACATTGCTGTTACCACCTCTTTGTGACACTATGTTTGTGTGAGTATATAAAAGTAGTAAAGCAGAGATCTTGATAAAATGGTTAGGTAAAAAAACTGGAGATCGCCTAATAATTAATTAGAAGATGTCAGAATACAAAATATAAGCATTGTTGTTACAACTTCTTTGTGACACTCTGTGTATGTGAATATCTAAAACACATGTACTCATGTTTCTCTTAGCGTTCCTTTACAGGGATTCAACCTTTTACTAGTCTTTTAAAATAAACAGAACCACGTAGTTATACTTAACGAGTTGTTATAGATGGTTAACTCCAAGCCTTGGTCCTAATTTTTGACTAATCAAACAATCAACGGCGTTGAATCGTAATTCGCTTGTACAAAACAGGAAATGTGTGTAGACATCTGAATTGTAATTTCCTGATGTAGACAAGTTTACATTTCAACTCGAATAGGTTTTTTAATTGAATCAAGATCTTGTTTTGTGATAGACTGCTTGGAATCCCACTGCATTATTTATGAGATTCTCACACCCACTCTATATCTATAGCTGTAAAAAATACGATAGAAATATTCCTTTGTAATATATTTTCCAGTGGTACACAAACACTTTTAATAAGCATACATGTGGTCCCAGGACGAGAACTAAACTCCGCCATCTTGGACTCCAGATTTGCCGGCGTCTCCAGGATGTAGATATACCAGTTTAGCTTTTACATAACCACGTCTAGGTTACACATTTTCTAGCTGTGCCCTGGCGTTAAATCGAAGTATCATGGTTTTTTCGGTATCTATCGTCAGTTTGTTCATTAAAATTTTTCAGCATCCTCTAAAAGATTATCTATTATGTTCTATAATATCTGTTCTTAACGACTGCCTGATAGAAACGGTATCACAATTTCTGGTATGAGCCAAAAACGCGAAAAGTTGCAAAACAATTAAGATAATTTGAAAACGGTGAACGATATTCAATGTTTTCCCATAAACATGCATTAGAATTCGATGACAAATGCAGAAATGAACTAATACATTAGGTGTTCTATAAAAAATAACGTTTGTATTATCACTCACTTCTGGATCACTTGTGATTGTCCAAATAACTTTGTAAGATACAGCTATAATTAACGTTTATAACTTTTTCTCGCTTCTTGTATATTAAGGGATATATTCAGCTTTACCATATAAATGCGCCATCCTGTACATTATATATATATATATATATATATATATATATATATATATATATGTAGAGTGGCGCATTGAAAACGAAACTGACCGATTTGCGTCCAGAGACATTTTTTTAAGAAACGCTGAAAGACGTCAATTTTAATATTGAGGGGGACATATTTCGACATAAAACTCAACTTTGTCACATCAACCCCTTAAGGGTGGTGATAACAACCCTTATATTTTAAATAAGGAACATGGGTCGAGTGTTACATCATTTGAAAGCTCCTTCTTTTCTGAATTCAGCACACTCATTTTTTTGAAGTTTTATCAACTTATTCACAGTTGAAGATGAAAAAACGCATTTTACTCGTTCCGATAAGAAATGTGCTGATAGTCAATGTTTTGTTGGTTTGTAAACAAAAAATTGACTATCAGAATATTTCTTATCGGAATGAGAGAAATGAGGCTAATTATTTCAGTTTATCGGTCGGTTTGATACTTGATAGTACTACCGAAAATTAATTTCACAATGGTGTATTCTGTAGAAGAAAGAGTTGAAATAATTACCCTTTTTTTCAAAAACGATGACTGTGCCAACCGTACCGCAAATTTGTTTAATGAACGACATCCGAACAGACATGTTAACAGAAAATACATTTTGGAATTAGTTGCAAAGTTTCGACAAAGTGATTCAGTAGCCAACAAAAAACGGGATCCTGAACGTGAATTTCCGGTTAGAAATGATATTACTGAGATTGAAGTTTTAGGACAAATTGCTGTAGACCCAACTTTGAGCACGAGAAAATTGGCCACTCTTTCAAACATCAAAAGAAGAACTATTCAGCGAATATTGAAGCATCATAAATTTCACCCATATAAAATTAATCTTGTACAACAACTGAATGAAGATGATTTTGAGGCGGCTGGAGTTTTGTGAAGTTATGACTGCACGAATAGCTGATAACGGGAACTTCCTGTTCAATATCCGTTTTTCAGACGAGTGTACGTTTTTATTAAACTCTACAGTCAATCGTCATAATTGTCGTTATTGGGTAGATAATAGTCCAAGAAATTTTCACGAAGTCCACACTCAAACTCCACAGAAATTGAGTGTCTGGACCGGCATTTTTGGAGACCGTTTAATCGGACCAACTTTTCTTGATGGCAATTTGTGTGGCGAAACGTATTTGGAGTTACTAGAAGATATCTACTAATTGACATTGTTAAAAATGATGATCGCTATCAAAAACATCAATTAGTGTTTCAACAAGATGGAGCTCCTCCGCATTTTTCACAACGTGTTAGGGAGTTTTTAAACATAGAGTTTCCAGAGCAATAGAGGTGCTATTGAGTGGCCCCCTAGATCACCGGATTTAACTCCTTTAGACTTCTTTTAATGGGGTCATTTAAAGAGTAGAATTACGCAAAATAACCAGAGTCTCTGGAAGAATTACGACGACGCATTGTTGAAGAATATCGTCTAATAACTCCACAAATGCTCCAGAATGTCAGAGCTCTTTTTGAACAAAATTTATACTTTTGTATGGAAGCTGGTGGTCAACAATTTGAACACTTACTTAACTGAATAAACATTTTTGAACGTTTGGTTTTGTTTTTTTCGTTTTTTTTTAACCAAAAATTGTCTAATTAGTGCATTTCTTATCACAATGAATGAAATACGTTCTTGCAACTCCAACTGTGAATAATTTTTAAACGAGTTTAAACTTCCAAAAAAAATTTGTGTGCTGAATTCAAAAAGAAGGAGCTTTCAAATGGTGTAACACTCGTCCCATGTTCCCTATTCAAAATATAAGGGTTGTTATCACGACCCTTAAGGGGTTGATGTGACAAAGTTGAGTTTTATGTCAAAACATGTCCCCCTCAATATTAAAATTGACTTGTTTCAGCGTTTCTTAAGAAAAAAATTTCTGTGGACGCAAATCGGTCTGTTTCGTTTTCAATGCGCCAGCCTGTATATATATATATATATATATATATATATATATATATATATATATATATATATATATATATATATATATATATATATATATATATATATATATATATATATATTTATTTATTTATTTACAAAGTGTTAATTAGGTACGGAACAAAGCCCCAGGATGCGATTCCTTAATTAATCCTAAGCCGAAAAGTTCCGACAAGTATAGATTCCAAACCTCTTTGTTTTCCAGATACATTGTGTAAAATATTTTTCACAGAGTCGTCTTCACTTTTAATGAAAATGCAATGATTGCTACATAGACATTTGTTTTTGTTCTATCGCTAAATTTACCCTCCTGACCTGACCTGACCTGACTTGACTTACTCGACGCGTGGGATCTTGTGTTGAAAGCATTTTCAAGAGGTTAAGGAAATACGAAGGGAAATAAACTCTAAGGCCTCAATCTCAATCTACTTTCTTAAGATCATCTCAAAGGTCTCAGTGTGTTTAAAACTTGACCTACTGCAAATATTGGTCTGATATGAACCCAGAATCTTTATAAGGAAGATCATTACCGGAGATCGAATAAATTAAATGTACTGACAGGTAGCCTCGGATACCATATTAAAGGTCCTGTTTTCATTGAAGACAAGTTACCTGGACAAATTTACCCTATTTTATTGCTTAACACAATGTTATATGATCGTCAGCATATGGGATATGACAATCTTCTTGAGCATAAATCGGTTTTTTTTAACAGGATGGAGCGCCTCGTATTACCATGTGCGAGCGGCGTATACCTAAATCAGACATTTTCTGAAAGATGGATTGATCAGAGAGGGGCCAAATGGTGACCACCTAGATATCCAGGTATATCACTATAAAACTTATGTTTTGCAAGCACATAAAAACCAAAAGTTTTCCAACAAAGCGTAACGATTTAGAAGATATAAGAGAGAGAGTTATCCAATAATACTGGCTGATAACAACATAAATGTTACAGGCAGTTAGTGAGAAAATCGAACAGTACCTTAATTATTCCATGGCACTCAGTGGTCGTCACTTTGAACATATGTGTAAATAATCAGTTAACAGAATAAATTCAAAAACATTGAGTGAATAATTAGTTGTTTAAATACCTGTATTCCAAATGCCTATTAGGCAAACAATTCTAAAACGACCAGACATACTTTTTTTTGAGCAAGGTATAATTTTAAAGATATATCAATGCCCTTTAAGAAAGGTATCACTAGACCCAATGTTATATTTGAAATTTTATAGGTGAGTCTAACGCCCGCTAGAGGACTGAAGTTGCACTGTTCAAATTGGTCATAAAAAGTGTCTCCATATGACATAAGACAAAAAGCAGAATCACCTCAAAAATTACAAAATAATAACATAAAGTTATGCGCTGGATACATATTTCGACAACGCTAATCATTTGGAAAGTTCGTAAGTCAGGGAACCGATACCAGAGACCATTTTGCTCTCATCTCGTTCCTCGGCTGAACTTGTACTTCCGAGAGACAATACATGCGAGGTTACATTGAGTTGGATAATGTGGCCCTTGTCTTGGCATTTTCACATATTAAATTAACGAAACTTTTGACTATACTTTTAAACCGGGTTGTCATACCAGCAAGATGGCCTTTTCTTATTTTAGATAAGGATGACGAGGTTTTCCACTCTATTAATTTATTCGACGTTATCAAGAATATCAATTTTGTTGTCCTTATGTGCTTTTATAGAGAAACAATATTTTGTCCTCAAATCTTTTATTGTTCGAATTTTGCTTCATGACTGTTGATTTTTAAATTTCGAGATCTGGTTTGAAAGGCAACTTGTGAAATCAAAAAAATTAAAAAGATCTCTCCACCACAACAATGAGGTATGTGGCTGGTGAGGCCACAAGCAGGCGTCTACTTCAATCCCTTGCCAGGCAAATGCAACTCTTTCAAAGTAAAATTTGAGGAAGAAAGGTGACTCAGCAACTTACGGTGAGTGAACGCTAGAGGTTTGTGTGGTTCCAATGACTTCTTTGTAGCAATAACCCCAAAGATATGTCGCTGAAAATTGCTAACGCTTACAAACCTGCTATTATCCAAGCTGCTAACTGAAAGAGAGACTTTAAGAGAACTTAAGAAACCTATATGCAATGGGATAAGTTTAAATATAAACTTGCAGACTATTTCTCTGGCATCATTATTGGATAAGTTTAATCTTACCCATAAGTTTAAACTAGCGATTAAAGTCCGTCCACTGGGAAGGTATTGGATAAAAGACCGCGGTTGGACACTGATTGGTAACTTAAACAAAAATAAGAATCACCCCAAAAACAACAAAATAATAAGAGAGATTTATGATCTGGACACCTATTTGGACACCGAAGTTGACTTCATCAGTAGCTGTATGAGCAGAAATATCCTATTTACATAGCTAAACTAACTACACTACAAGTTATATAATACCGGATGATACAATATCAGATGATGCAATAACAAATGGTGCAATACCGGTGATGTAATATCAAATGATGAAATACCTGATGATACTCGTACATCACCGCATGATGCAATACCGGATGTCGCAGTACCAGATTACGTTGTCGTAATACTTATCTATTATTTTGTGGTTTTTGGTCTGACTCTGCTTTTTGTTTGTGTCTTTGTCTTTTTCTCTTTTTAGTGAATTTTCTTTAAAAAAATTCACTGATGAGGAGATCCCCATTTTTGAATTTTAAAAAATTTTTTCAAATGAGCGCTTATTAGGTCCCCTAGAACACATATCCGTATGTTTATATATATATATATATATATATATATATATATATATATATATATATATATATATATATATATATATATATATATATATATATATATATATATATGTATATATGTATATATGTATCACACCGATAACTCAAAAATAATGAGCCCATCTTGATCAAATTTGGTGAGTACCTTCTTTTTGCAAGTGGCTTGGACAAGTTTGTTGGCCAGGAAAATCGGCCTAGGTTTTCCTGGAAAATTTTGTGTTTTCTTTCTAAAAAAATCCATATCTCCGGAAATAACAAAGTAAGGGCAACCAAATATCATTATAAGTAAACTATCTACCAAAATTTAGCTCCCTAAGTTAAAATATAAAAAAGTTATGGGCATTTAAAGAAAAATTAATTTGGGTTTTCCTCAAAACGTCAACGTTGCTATTTAAAACGTCAAAATTGGTAATATTTAGGGAATGAACCTGAAACTAATATGAGCTATGGAAAGAAAATGTCTCAAGAAGAATGTTCTACAAAGCCTGAACTCTTAGTTTCAATCGTCATTGTCCTTCATTTTACTAAAATATTCCCAGAAAATTCATTTCAAATAGACCCTCTCTCCGATGCTATGGCAGTAGCCTTAGCTATAGAGTTTATCGTTTAATGGCATATAATTTTTGTTGAATTTTCGTAAAAAAATCAATAAAGTTCAATATATCCGTTACACGATACGAAAAAAAAACCTGTATACATTAATTATAGGGTGTCTTGAGCTACATCTTAAAGAAAAATTCTACAATCACAGGGTGGCCCATAAGTCGTTGGTGATACAAATTCTCTTTTTTTTTTAATCGAACACGCCTTATTGGATTTTTGTATTTTCCATCAAAATATAATGCATGTTTGTAAGAAAAGAAATTCGGGACGCAGCAAGTGCATTATGGTAGCGAATTTTCATTAAATGCTTCAAATTTGAATAGCTCAATTTGCTATTAACCTATAAGGTTGTCCAAGAACCCAGTTTTTTCGGGAACACTTTAAGTTTACTTTCGAAAATTTTTGTACATTTTCAAACAATAAAGTTATTTTGATGAGACATAGCACATTGTTGCTACTATTTAGGTTATACTGGTAGCCAAATTTGATGCCTGCTTTCTTTAAAAAAAAACACACATATTTGCTATTAAAAACATTTTAATGAAAATTCACTACCATAACGCACTTGCTGCGTCCAGACATTTTATTCATATGCTATATCTAACCGATTTTCAAAAAAATGAACCAGGAATGAGATATTTCTTTCGAAATGGGACATTCTGTATATAATACACGCAGCTGTCTCTTAGTTTCTGTAGAATAAGTCTAAGGAGTGTTCTAAAAAACTTTTGCCGTGACTAGGCAATAAAGAGAACACGTACTATCGTTATAAAATAAAAAAGTTTGGACGCAGAAAGTGCGCTATGGTAGCGAATTTCCATAAAAATATTTTTAATAGCAAATCTGTCTTTGTTTAATTAAAGCAGCCATCAAATTTGGTTACCCACATAGTAGAAACAATGTACCAGGTTTAAGTTACTTATAGTAGAAACAATGTTCCATAACAAATAACTTTATTACATAAAAAACTACAAAATTTTTCCGAAAATAAACTTACAATGTTTCCGAAAAAACTGGTCCGATTTTTCGGAACAACGAACCTCTCAAGTTATTTACCCACCTATCAAAATATAATTATTCACAAAAACATTTTCGACGGGAATTGAAAAAAAAAATTCATGAAAATTCGCAAACAATTTTTCTAAGAAAATCTGAAAACATTGTCTTTATAATAAGTTATTAAACATTTTTCATTAATTACCAAAATTTCACAAAAAAATCTTACAAAAAATGATTTCTAGTGAAGCACAAAGAAAGTCTGCAAAAACAGGCTAAATATTTTTTTACACAAAATTTTGTTAAAAGAATACATAAAGTAATTTGTTTGCACGAAAAACCATTAAAACCTTATTTTCGACGCATTTCGTTCAAAAAACGTCCCATCAATTGAATAATTTTTTATAAAAAAATTCGCAACAAATGTGTCTTCAAATAAAATTCATAAAATTTAGTTTTAAGAACATTCTCTATTAAAATAACATTTTTTACAAAAAAATTCGCTAATAAAAATAAATTAAATAAATTTATAACTGGTCCGATTTTCGTGGTCAACGAACCGTTTTGAGTTATTTACACACCAACCAAAATATAATTTTTTACAAAAACTTTTTCCAAGACACTTCAAAAAATAATTTCTACGCAAACCCGAAACCTGGTTAATTTTTTTTTACACAAAATTTGTCATTAAAAGTGAAATCAAAATAATTCGTTCGCACGAAAATCCATTAAAACCTTATGTTCAACGAATATCGTTTAAAAAATGCTCCAACTAGAATTTTTCAAAAGAAAATTCGCAACAAATATTTATTTAAAGAAGATTCATTAAAGTCATTTATAAGAAAATTCGCTATTAAAAGAACATTTTGTACCAGAAAATTCGCTAGTAGAAATAAATTAAATGCATTAAAAAATATTCAGAATCTGGTCTAAATACAGAAGAAGACACTTATTCTGTAGCTTCACAGAGAAAATTATTTAGCCTGTCGATGCTGTAAAAATTGAATGCGGTTGTAGAGAAGAAAACAAACTCTTCTGATGTTTCAATAGCAAATATGTGTTTTGAAAGAAAGCAGGCATCAAATTTGCTTACCAGTATAACCTGTATAGGCGAAACAATGTACCATATTTCATCAAAATAACTTTGTTGTTTTAAAATGTACAAAAATATTCCGATAAAACCGATTTCCCGGCCAACGAACCTTATAGGTTAGTAGCAAATTGCGCTATTCAAATTTTAAACAGTTGATGAAAATTAGCTACCATAACGCACTTGCTGCGTCTTGAATTTCTTTTTTACAAACATGCATTATATTTCGACGGAAAATGCAAAAATGTGATAATATAAGGCGTGTTCGACTAAAAAAA